>OX244278.1:20319605-20919605 GCA_945867215.1 Epinotia demarniana | reverse complement strand
TGGGTTAGAGTTTTTAGGGAGTGGCCGCACGACCGCTGTCTTCCAGGAGTCAGGGAAAGTGGAAGTTAAAATGGACGTGTTAATCACATCTGTCAATAATTGAACTGTGTATGGAAAGGTCATAAGGAGCATATTCAAATTAATGAAGTCATTCCCTTCTGCATTTGATTTGAGACTTGAGACAATTTTAAGTAGATTATTTGAGCTAACTGTTTCGATATGAAATACAGACTCGTTGAATCTATGGTACTCATAGTACGTTAATTGAGAAATAGTTACCTGTGATTCAGCTGGTAGGTTTAGAAAATGATTATTTATTATGTCAGGGTCGTCGAAAATAGCGGGCAATTCTACATTTTTTGTAGGCAAAATCGTTTTTTTTAGATTTTTCCATAATTTTTTGGGGTTTTTAATATTACAATTAATGTTTTGGTTAAAATAAGCAGCTTTTTCATGATATAGCGCTTTATTTACCATGGATTTAAGATCCTTATAGTATATTTTTTTACTGTCAGCCCCTGTTTTATGATAATCTGCGGCAGCCTGATCACGCATATGCATCATAAGTTTCACAATGTCTGTGATCCAAGGGTAAGATGGTCCCCTTATTATAGATGTTTTTGTGGGTGCGTGTAAATCAAATAGACATACTATGTGCCGGCTTAACGCTTCAACCTTTTCGTTAACATTTGATAATACAGACATCAGATCCCATCTTACACTCTGCAAATCTGTGTCAAAATTAATTTGAATGATATCATTAAAGGGCCTGTGACTTAAAGTATAAGGCTTTGGCTTGTTTCGCTTAATGTTGAACTCGCATACAATCAGGCAGTGTCCAAAAAGTGAACCTACATGCACAGTATTTATTTTTTTGGCGTTCATGTCTGTGCAAACCACGTCAATCAGAGTTTGGCTAGTGTTAGTAAAGTGTGTGGGCTCCGTTACCAATTGTGCCAAGTTGAAACTAGATAAGAAGTTGTAAAGTTTTGATATTTTAGGGTCAGAGGTAGCCATTAAATTGATATTAAAATCACCCAGTAGTATTAAGCTGTCGTAATTAGAAAGTGAACTAATAGTGTCAGATATGGCGTCCAAAAAAAGGTCAACGTCCTGCCAGGGAGGGCGGTACGCTGTGCCTACTACAATTTTTTTCCCCTGAAGAGTCATATGTAACCACATTTGTTCTATTGACTTGTGCTGGGGGTCTACCGGGTGTGGCAAGTTACGAGCGCTGACATTTCGCTTTATAAAAAACCCTACTCCACCTCCACGCGATCGCGCGCCCTGTGGTCGTGGATTGTGGCGAAGCCTGCATCCCGGGAGTACAGGTGCTCGACCTTCATCCCCCCCTTTTAGCCAAGTTTCATTAATGGCTAACACATCCATATCCAGTCGAGTACAAGTAGCTATAAAATTGTCATGGTTTGTACCCAAAGATCCTGCGTTGAACAAACCGACCCGAAGTTGTTTACAAGTCATTGTGTCTGCAAGTAGATAGGCTACAGCGAGGCGGAACCGGTTTTGTTATCGATGCGGTCGCAGTGGTCACTCGCGATGTGGTTTGAAGGTTATGTGTATTAGTGCATATTGTGGCGTATGTTTAAAGATAATTTGCGAGAATGGTGCTTAGATAAAAGTAACGTTCAGATATATAAAAAACAATTATGGATTTCAGATTAGGGTAACAAGTGTAAGGTTCATATGAAAGTAAGAGCAGTGAGTGATTTGGCGGTGGTGTGTCAATAAGAATATTAAGAATAAGCGGCAACAGTAACACCAACAAAAGTACGTAGTTGGTGAGCGAGTCAGTAAACAGTGGTAAAACGTAATCATCGATGAGCTCAAACATTTCGTGGGCCAAAAACACGATTTAAATCTGGCTCCGTCCGTATGCGGTGTCGAGGTGAGTCCATGCCTGCTTGCTGTCGTGCGAAGATCTTACCGTCCCTGGTCCACACATATCGCCAACCAAGTTGCTGCTTCAGCTCCCGAGCCTTATACAGCAGACGTCGGTTGTGGGGGGTCAGCCGCTCGTTCACGTAGAACCTGGTCGTTCGGCCCGGGATGCCGGCACCCTCCGTGGTTACGTCGCGGCGCACGCGCGCCGCCTGGAGCATCCGGTCCCTCACGGCGCGGCGCGCCAGGCGCACCACGAGCGGCCGCGGCCGCGGTGCCGAGCCCTGCCCGCCCTCCAGCTGTGGCGCCCTCCCTACTCGCGTAGCGTCGACGATATCGTGCTCGGTGAGTGTGACTCCTAATTTCTGACCCAAAGTTGTCACCAAATGCATCGCGTTCTCGCCATTAGTTTCCGGCACATTCGATATTTCGATGTCATTTAGTAACAACTCTTGATCACGGTCGTTAAGTTCCAATCTGAGCTGCGAAATCGTATCGACCAGAGCAGTCTCAGCAGTGACGTTGTTAGGCTGGGGCCTACTCTCCAAGGACTCGACACGGGCGCAAAGCGCGTCGATGCGCCCATCGCAGCCATCGATTCTGGCTGTCAGGCTCGACATGGCAGTGCGGAGAGCATGTATCTCGAGGCTCATCCTCCGCATCTCCTCGCGGAAGAGCCGGAGCTCGGCGACCAGCAGCTGCATGTCACTGGCGCGGGACACATCCAACCCGTTGTCGAGCGGTGTGGTGTTGTGCGGGTGGTTGTCCGTGTAGGAAACCTCCATGACGGAACTGTCTCCCTCGGGCTCCTCCAGGCTCATGACTGCACGGGGCCGTGCAGCACGTCGGTCCATATTAACATTGTCGTATCCGACCCGCACCGGCGTTTCCGTGTTGTCCGTCCTAGGCTCAGCACTCCTACACTGCACACACTTCCAGGTACTCCATTCTCTCGATTCCTTGCTGTAGAAAGTCTCCTTGGAAATATTCGCGCAGATTAGGTCGTATTTTTTGTGGCAGTTAGCGCAGTTCAAATATCCACTATCGACGATTTTGTTCAGACACCCAGCACAAGTCGCCATTGTAAAATATATTCACCGTAGTAGGCAGTAAGGTCCACAGTCCGTCGGCCTGTCGCCGGCACTTGACAGTTGCGCACGCGCAATTGCTAACAGCTGATTCGCTGATAGGCGGTCAGCTGACCCTCACTATTATATTTATTAAACAAAGTCAACTTGCCGAAATACTAATTTTAAGCACTGTTTTTAGGCTTCGTGATAACTTTACGACTCAATAAATGTTTTGTCGAAGTAAAACACTGTTTATAATTTATAGATTTAACCTCTCAGTTGTTCACAACAACTGTTTACTATATTTTAAGGCAATTATTACGGAGTAAAGTGAATCTACGTGTGTCAGTTCAAACGTCAACGTGACACCCTTCAGCTGTCAACACTGCGAATCCTCAAACATATCAAAAGTAGGCAACTCCCATGTTACTCCTTTGGCGGGGCATGCGTCTATAGGTTGCGGTGTCCGCTTACCATCAGGTGGGCCGTACGCTTGTTTGCCACCGTCTTTGAAAAAAACAAAAAAAAGATAAGCATTTCTTAATCTTTATCTCAGGGCGATCAGACATCTACGTTTTGCATATTTATATCGATTTCTGTCTTGACCTCAATCTGACTCGGTTCACGCTCGGAGAATGCAGCTCTGCGCGTGCGGACCACGATTAGGTACATCAATTTTCATTCATATTAGACGTACATCTAACATTGGGAATCAGATTCTCGTTTTGCAAGTCAAAAATTACGAGTAGGTATATGTGGGATTGGAGGCAACTAAAATCAATTCTAAAGATCAAAATACTTAGGTATATTATCGAAATTAAAGGAAAATTACACCACCTCGTCTTAGCGTTAATCATAGCCTAACCTCGCCGTCCGTTTTCCGTTCTAAATCCACAGTCACGCATTCGCTCTCTCTTTCACATGCGTACATCCTTCTGATCATTCTTGCTCTGTCACTCATTTTTACGTTCCATTCCACTGATCCTACATATATGTACTATATTTTCCGTAAAGCAGGACCACGTACCAGTTTTAGTCTAGCATGGCAACAGGCCACCTTCTGCAAACTGAAGCTAAAAGCCAATTTGTATGTATGTGCCGACACAAGAAAACCAGGTAACAAGGAACAAAATAAGATTTTTCCACAAAGTTCTAGAATTTTCCAGCTCCAATAACATCACCGGTATACTTTCAAACCGAAATAAATTACGCTGGCGTAGCGAGACCAGGTAGTTTAGGTAGGTTCGCTAACTTGTAAAGAAAACGTACATAAATAGTAGAACAAAGACCGCTAAGGAGTATTTTCTATGCAGCTTCACTCTAAATTACCCTTTTTCAAGTGAGTGAATCTTTGTAACAGCATCTGTGCGAGTAACTAGATCGAGTTAACTCGACTGGCATTCATTCGAGTGTGGACTTGGACAGAATTCTATTTGTTTAATGGGATAAGGAAACAATTGAGTATCGAAGCTGTGATGTGGCGACTATTTTCTTCTTAGTTTAGGGAGGACGCACACCGCGAGTTATTACATCGATTCAGTCGCGCGTTTCGTGAACGCCCCACATTTTCAACGCGCGACAGAAGCGATGCAGTAATGATACAAACGCGCGACTGTCGGGATGGAGTCGCGCTGTTTTAACCCTTAAACAGGCCTGACGATTTTCTTACTTTTGAATCCTGATTTTGGTAGATAATAGCGTCAATAAAAAACTAATTTCTTGTTTTTTCTTAGTATCATGATTTCCTAAAAAAAACCCTGTGGTCATTATACGCCCTGTGCCCGTTACCAATAGTCCCACGTGGTCCGTATGTGGCCACTGCCCTGCTAGCTATATATTGAAGTTTTAAGGGTTAGTCATAATGTTTACATGTAATTATCGGCAAAATAAAACCACAATAAAAGTAAGAGTAATACTATTACTCTTACTTTTATTGTGGTTTTATTTAAATACTAGTAATAGTACATTACGAAACTAGGGCGGTGAATTCGTGAATGCCCCAGATCGCAGGTGTTTGTGGCCCGAACGGAAGGTGAGGGCCATAAATATGCGCTCTGGGGCTTTACGAATTACCGCCCGTGTTGAGTACAAAATTTTACGTCTTCACCTGGCCACAATGCGAGTTTTCCCGTACGTGCAGCGTGCAGTAAAACTCGCATTATGGCCCATTTAGCAAAAAGAGCTTCAAAAATAAAAACCTTGTTTCAAAATTATTAATACAAGTTAACATTTAAGTGTATAGAATCTACATAATAAAGCTTCAAAAAAAAAACAACTTCAAAAACAAAACATTTCTCCGTAAAAGTTTGCCGCACCGGTCGGTATGAAAATCGTTAATATTTTTTCGCGATTCTCGTATTTGTTCCATGGGAAACCAACCTTGTTGAGTAAGACCATTTTTATATAGACATACATATATATTGGGCCAGCGTGGAGACTATAGTCCAATCCCTCTCCTACATGAGAGGAGGCCTGTGCTCAGCAGTGGGACGTATATAGGCTGTAGATGATGATGATATATATATTCACTCATGGCACGGAATGCACAAATTGCCGGCACCTGCTCGGCTCGTATGTCACTTCCCATGCTAAATAATACGTTTAATATATATTTTTAAACCAAGCGTATTACTTTTAAGGTAATTTTTAGATTTTTCACTATTTTTTTGAAATAGTTCAACTACAGTAAGTAATGAACTTACCCTTAATCTCTCTTATACCGGGTGGAAAGGCACGACGATCCTTTCCGCAAACGGGGGATTGTTGAGGTTGAGTACTGTATTTCCTCTAAAGAAACTAGGCTCATATTCGTAAGCGTTTTGAAGTTATAGGCAGTTAACGTTTAATGCAAAAAACTGCAAGTGACAACCCTCATTGGGTTCAGTAACATTTTAACAATAACACAAGGGTCAGTGACCTTTATCAATACGTATAATACAATTATTAGTACTTAGTAATAGTAGGGTTGTCACTAAGAACATTTATTAATTTTAATATTTTTACTAATTGTTCGTAACAAAAATCTAAACATTACGAATCGATTCTCCATCACTTAAACTAACCCCCCTTTGCGGAAAGGATCGTCGTGCCTTTCCACCCGGTATACCCTGCCGGGCGGTGGTCACATACAAACCACTTGTACTGAACCGAAACGGGCAGAGGTCATATAGGGACCACAAACTTTACGAGCAAAAATTTCACATAAAAAACTATTACTGTAACTATTAACGGCATACTACACATACATTATCATATATACTACCAAAATAAAGCATCACACAGCACTTACCGTATTTTTTTCGGCACAATACTAATATTTACTTGGAGCAACACACAAAACCGGCCACTTCTTCTTAATTTGAATTTGACAAGTAAAACGTCAAATTTTTTTGTTTTAACACATCAATTTTGGGTGCGGTCCGAAATCTGTCAGTTTATAGACTATACGTCAATGACATTTAGTGCCTTCTATAATCTTTCTGCTCGTCAGAAAAAAAACATTTGCTAAGTGGTCACTATGAGATCGCGACACAGAGTCGTGTTTACGTGTCCGAGGGTATATTACTAGCGACGGCACCGTGATTGTATCGCGGCCTTTTTGGTACTGCATCGCTTCTGAAACGCTGCAAAAAGTCGCGGTATGCGACATCCGTTAATCGATCACGTAATACATTGCACGCACGTCAGGATCTTGATCAATCTCACTTTTTGAAGGTGAAAATGACATCTGAGTTTTCCTACCGTGCGTTGAAAAAGTTAACGGCAGGTGGATCACGTAACGCATTGTCCGCGCGTCGCGTAAATTTAAATAAGGTAACGGCGCCTATTACCGGGGGTATCAAATTCGGCTACCATTACCGTGGCATTTTCAAATACGCATTTTAAAAGCAAACCGTTCGATTTACAATAAAACATACTTTACACAAATGAAGCCTAATTTAGTTGACTAACGGTCCTGTTTACGCAAATGTGTGTGAATGAAATAACAAGCACGCAATCCGTCAGTTTCTGCGACGGCGGCGTAGGAAAAGGTTGTGTCATACAAACGCATGGCGTCACTGGTAAGTATACCCGAATCTTATTTATTATTTCACGCAATACCTATGACAATTGAACAAATGCTATGGATTTTAAATGGTTATCTATAGTTTTCTGCACAAGTTTTGCGTACTCGTTATATATTTTTTGGCCTGGAAATTCATTTAAAATGGAATATAAAATACAGCGGTGATAGACGCCATTTTTAGTTGCGGAAACTAATACCGTGGCATACCACGGTAATAGTTAACTATTTCCGTGGTATGGAAAGTATCCAACAAACCCTTAATTTTTAACCAAAACTTTAGTACTGAATCTGCAGTTTCTATGGAATCCCTTATTTTGTCATGTCGTTTAAATATTGTAATAATTAACTATATTTACTTACCAGTTATGTGATTTTGGTTTTATATCAAGCTTGTAATATGTATGTTTGATTTGTAATGAAAATACTATTTTATCCTAAAGTTTTTATGGATCGGAATTAGATTTTACAAAATTCCAAATTAAGTCTATTACCGATGGTAAGATCCCACAACAATCGGTAATAGTAACTTTGGGAATTTTTTACCGCCCCATTCAATATTTGTTTGGGTCGGTAATAGGTTAAAAAGAAGAATCTATTACCGAGTGACATTTTAGTTTTCTCTTAAAATAAATCACATCTAGGGTTCCGTTCGTACAATTTCATTTGATAAAATTGATTTCTCTGGTTCGTATTATTAAGATGTGTGGTGAACGGAGATAATAACATATCCCAGCAAAATTTGTAAATTAAATAAAGTCCTAAAACATTCAAACAACCCGGAAACGACACATAAGTATAGATAAAGGTGTTCCTTACCTACACAAAACGCAAAATATTGTTTTCGAGTCATTTAGCCTGTTAGTATGCTCAGTATTGTACTTATTGGGTTTTTTATAATACCCCGTATTTTATTTATTTAATCTTTGAATACAAAATACCGAATCCATAGTATAATGAAATGTAACTGTGATTTAATAAAAGGTAGTCTTTACCTGCTATGTATGCAAGTAGTAGTTATTCTTATTACCAGTGGACATCATTTTGTTGGTTTAAGTATGTTTTATGTTTTCTTTATTTTTATATAGTACGGAACCAAAGTCATGAATATTATTATAACCCTCGATATTGGGTGCCGAATTGTGTATCAGGTTACTATTACCGATGGTAGAAAATTGCTGCTTTTTGTACCCTCGTTAATAAAAGCTAATTTCGCGGTAGTAGAATCACATCCCATCCATTACCACGGTAATAGAAGATTCTCCATTCGTGGTTTCAATAATTATTTTATCAAATATAATAAACTAAAATTGGTTCAAAAAGTTACGCCTCTGAAAGTTAAATAAACACTCTTCAATAAAAAAAAATAAACTAGGACGTTGAAGAGCTTTCATACCCATCATTTTTTAAAATCATTTGAAAAGTACCTCGCGTACCACGGTAATAGGCGCCGTTACCTTATCACTTTTTTATATGGAAAATTTTACTGTTAATTTGTCCCAACGCGCGTTCAGAACTTTAATTTGAAAATGAAAATTTAAATATCTTTATTGAGACAAAAAAACAGTTACATAAATATAGTTGAACAGCGGGCCCCAAACTAGGCTGGGCCTGTATCTTGGGCACCCTACGAGTTAGTATTCTTTACAAAACGAGTTACAGTGTGCATAGTACTTTAAAAGGACAATAATTATCATGTAAGTTGAAAAGGAAAAAAGGGAAAGTAACAATTAAAGATACTTAAACATAAATCATCAATTTAGAGTGGAGTGTGGGAATAAGTATGTGTGTGTGCGCGCGCGCGCGCGTGTGTGTGCGTGTGTGCGTGTGTGCGTGTATGCGTGAGCGTGTATGTGTGTGAGTGAGAGTGTGTGTGTGTGTGTGTGTGTGTGTGTGTGTGTGTGTGTGTGTGTGTGTGTGTGTGTGTGTGTGTGTGTGTGTGTGTGTGTGCTAACCTAACTAACTACATACAATTACGTGAATATCCCTCTGGTCACCAAGATTTCTTGTTCTTTTAATAAAACTTCTACAGGTTGTTGGGTCCGTCAGCAATATTAAATATTATGAACCCAAGATTCTTATGAAATTTAATATCACATTATGTTCGTACGCCTTTGCATACAGTTACAATAGAAGTTAAAACGTATCTAGACACGCGGCAGCGTGTCAAGCCAAGTTCAAGCAAAGGAACTGGCTAGCCAGCGCCGAGTGTAATATTACACGAAACACTTGGACCCTTCTATAACTCAAAACCTCTTTAACGTATACACATAAAACTACGTGAGTTTAATTATATCCATAAGGACATCTATAAGCCCAAATTTCATGAAGCTAGCTCAAACGGTTATAAAGATATGAAGGTCAAAAAGTCGTAAATTTTAGTACTGACTGACTGACTGACATACATATAGTACCTACCTAAAACCTAACCTACTTCCAGATGACCTAGGAGGATGAAATTTGGAATCCAGCTCGGTAATTGTGTGTAAGCGTAGGAAAAAATCTAAAAATAAAAAATAGGGGGGGTCCCCATACAATTTTTTATTTATTTATTTGTAGCGTTGGAACCGTTACAAGCAGATATTTGAAACTATCCCAATATAAGTATTATTATATTTGCTATATAACAGCAATATAAAAATAAAGTTGAGTCAAAAAATAAGTGGTGACCTCATAAAAAAAACTTGTAATACGCGCTAAACAACCGGCGAACGGTGTGTCGTCGGCGGCGCGCGGCACCACTAATTATACACTGCCTAGTTTTCTTTACAAAAAGTATTCATATCCCACCTAAAACATGAATGTAAAAAAGGAGAGCCAAGTTCAATACATTAATTATGCTTGGCTGTGGGCTTCGCCGCAAAAATGAGTGCCAAGTTCTATGCAAAATCCAAATATGTATTTATAGGAAGAAAATAACATTATGAACAAGTATTAAACTCTATTTCTTTGCTTTATATTGCTGTGAAAAAATGTGAGATCTTAAAGTAGGTTAGAAACTGGCCAAGTCACAGTTTTTATCAGAATTATAATGTTGAATAACTTTATAAAATGACTGATGTAATGAAAACTGTACACTACAAAACTGAAACTGTACAAATGAACAATAAAGCAAAGAAATTGAGTTTAATACTTGTTCATAATGTTACTTTGTTCGTATAAATACTTTATACATATGTAGACACTACGATTGCCATCTGAACTTCCAACTACAGAGGGAACACTAAATGTTTTTGGGTTAGGAGACCGGTTTCCTCACGATGTCTCCACCGAAAAACTAACGGTAATTATTCCGTACATACGTTCAAAAAATTAACTGGTACGAGCCGGGATTTGAAGCCACCACCGCCGCTTGCCTGAAGCAATGGGCTACCGATTTAACTGAATGTTACATTACCGCTAAAAGCTCACAATAGAAACAGGAGCGTTTTAGCGAGCATTCCAGAGAGCGTTCTAGCGAGCATTCCAGGGAGCGGTCTAGCGAGCATTCCAGGGAGCGGTCTAGCGAGCATTCCAGGGAGCGTTCTAGCGAGCATTCCAGAGAGCGTTCTAGTGAGCATTCCAGGGAGCGTTCGAACGAGCATTCCAGGGAGCGTTCTAGCGAGCATTCCAGGGAGCGTTCTAGTGAGCATTCCAGAGAGCGTTCTAGCGAGCATTCCAGGGAGCGTTCTAGCGCTGGCGAAACGACAGTAAAGTTGCTTCGAGCTTTTTACCGAGCTGTGTAATTTAGTTATTGTTCTGCCGCCGTCCCTGCCCACACCTCCTGCACAAACATTCACTAGAGCGTTTGCTACTCGATGTTTCGGTATCCATGCATTTCATAAAAATATGTTTCATATATATTCATTTTAAAACGTTGGAAAACTAACGATTTACAAACTTTTAATTTTAAAACAAGGAACAATTTAAAAATTGAATGCTCCGAGCCCGATTCGAACCGGCGCGGAGCAACGAATGCCCGTGTCGTTAGCAGCGTTACTGCTTAGTACGAAATTGATTTACAAATTAGTTGTTTCATCAATTATTGTTTTAAAAACAGTTCATTAGACAAATTATTTACTCGAATAACCATAATATTTTATAAATCAGTATTTTGATAAAATTACTCATTTTATATTTGTGTCAAAAGTTACGCATGGTAAAATAACGTTTAATATCATCTGTCGTGTTGATAAAATTTTAAACTAGGATATAAGTGTATACTTAACTCTAAACAGGTATTGTATAATTCTGAATGAGCACACAGATAAGTCAAAAAGTGTTTAGCAAGTCAAATTTACACATGTAATTACATTAGCCCGTTTTCGCTCATATTGCGCGCCTTCACGACATGCAGCCATCGCTTCTTAGGTCTTACGCGGGGTCGAGGGCCGTCGAGGACTAGCAGGATTTGTTCCCTACGTAGTCTGATGGCCTGCGAGAGACGTAACCGAACCAACAAAGGCGAAATTCCTAAAGCTTATCCGCTACGTCACGGACTCCTAGCGCGTTTACACCTAGGCGGATTACCTACCTATGCTACTCTAAGGCAGAAGTTATGTACGACGACGAGCAAAGCGAGGAGGAGAGTTAGGAAAAACTGTGACCCTACAGCGGTCGAGCCGAGCGAGCGAAGCAAGCGTGCCTCAGCAGCAGCCGGTGAAGTGCCAGAACTATTTATTTTTATTTTTATTATCCTATAGGTATTTTTTATAAACGTCTTAGGAATGTTTCTTAGCTATTCCGCTAAATACCGTGATATGACAGATACATTCTTTATGAAACAATGATTTATCAATCGACGTTTTGGAAAGTTAACTATTATCGAAAGATTTATTCGTCAAATAATCATTTTTAAAATGACTATTTAACTTTCATGAATGTTTTCAAGTGTAACATTTACTAAATTAATATTTGTTAAAAATTATATATGATAGGTTTGTGAAATGATATGTGAATCGTTGTTTATAAAATGATGAAACTGTTGTTTATTAAATGATAATAAACCTGTTGACCAGGGTTGGAGTGTGCGATGGGCGATGGGCTAGCAACCTATCACTGCAATATCACATTTAGTCGATCTTGGAACATACGTTTCATGTGCTCTGCCTACCCCTTTTGGGAATAAATGCGTGAATGTATGTATGTATGTAATAAACCTGTTCCGTCACATGTGATTGCTCAAGTCTATCGGCACCTTAACTCCAATATCGTACAAACTGTCAATAGCATCAATGTATACGCGTGGAATCAAGTGAATCACCGCTGAACTGCTGCCTCGGGAGGCGAGCGTCACGTCCTCTGTTTATTAATTCCCGGATCCCAGCTTATCCCGGTGATCAAAATCATTAGAACAACATGCGGGTCCCGGACACGTCCACAGAACGCTGGTCCCCGTCACAGGAGACAGTCGAGAACCCTTTTGAACCAGAGGGAAGTTACGTAACTATTTGAACTAGAGTTAGGACAAATCAACAATCAATCTTTATAACTGCTTTGGCTTTGTGAGATTTGCAATATAGATTTTGTTTAAAACTACATTTAATTTGGCTTTTGGCTTCATTTCGCGGAAGGAGGCCAATGGCAATCATCATATTAGCCGAATGAGGTCCACTGCTGGACATAGGCTTCCCCCAATGAGTGCCAAAGTGACCGGTCCTGCGCCACCGCCAGGTCATCCTTTACCGATGGCAATGCTAGACTAAAGTTAGCGTACCGCTTCAGCTAAACGGAAAGACAGTAATTTAACGGAATGTATTCCACTAAACCTATTAGATTTATTGCAATTACGAGCACGAGCACAGCATCTTGATAACAAAAAACGACAAATAAAATGTAGGTATATATATATTTTTTTTTTCTTTTTTTTTTATTATATTCACGAAGTAAACTTATTCCTATTAACATTTTCTTCTGCCAAACCACAATGCGGTTTGTTGGCAGATGATGCTCCAGTTTATGCACAAATATATGTTTACAGTCGCGACATTATGTAGGTATGCAAGTTAGTAAGTATTAGGTGTAAGTAATTTATAGCACAAACAAAGTTTATAGAATGTGTTTAACTATAGGTATTACAAATTTAATGTATCTTTGAATTTGGACAGTAATTCAGTGCTTGTTTTATATTTAAATGATTGTATAGTTTTACATGTTCGTTTTATATCTGATGATAGATTGTTGTAAATCTTGGGGACTAGGTATTTTCTGCATCTTTGACCATAATAGTTCGTGAAACTAGGTACCAATAACCTATCAGCTTCTCTATTTCTAGTTAACCTATTATTGCTAATTACATTTTTGAATTCATCATTAGAAAAGTGCTCCATGGCCAACAGTAACACTACTCTCTCATGGACTGGCAGGATTTTACATTCAAGGAAAAGTTGCTCATAAGTACTATTTTTACATTTGGCTTTTGTCTTTTTGCCAACCATACATTTCATAAATCTAATTTGCAATGCTTTTATTTTATCTAAGTAGGTTTTGAACGTGCATCCGTAGCTTGCCAGTCCGTAAGACAATAGGGAGTCCACCAAGGCATAATAAACTGTGTACATAGTAGCCTTGTCCAATATAAACTTCAAGTAGTGGAATTTTGCAAGTACTGCTCTTAGTTTATCGCATAAACTGATGGTGTGTGGCTGCCAAGAGAATTTTTGATCTATGATCAGTAAATACTTGCCTAAATACTTGTATAATATAGTACGGCTCTTCCCAGGTGAACTTTTCGATATCTTTCAAACAAAGGCCATTGTCTTTTTATCGCATAGCCGCTAGCTACCGGTAAGCACGCGCCACAACAACATGCATATTGAAAAACAAACGGTATCGTCATAGTATTAAGGATCAAATTGAATGTCACTGATATTCTAGATATTACATTTTGGTAGTGTAGGACGATTGTATTGCTTCGGGGCGGTTTGTTTTTCAATATGCATGTTATTGTGGCGCGTGCTTACCCGCTCCCTCCTGTGCCGCGCACGTCGCCTCCATATTGACGCGTGTAGGATATAATTCGGCGCCGTTTCACCGCAAGCGTTTCCTGCATGCCGAGTGGCTCCAGCTTACTTCTGTCTATCGGAGAACTTCCCGCTTGATCAACATGTACGCAGCTGTCGTAAACTTTATGGATACTGTACACGCACGCCACGTAAAATTAGGCTTTACGCCCTTCTGGAGAAAGAAAGGGGTTCCGAATAGCGTTCTTGTTCTAAACGCAGTATACCATAGTTTTGTATAGTGAGATTGTTTTTTGTAGAACGGATCTTATCCAATGTTTACCCACAAACGCTTGGAAATGTAAAGATCTTTATTTAAATACTTTACTCGGATAGTGATACTAACGGTTAAAATAGCAATGTTCAAAGTGTAACGGTAATGGTATTAACAACTTTTGATTTGCATTTGTAGCTTAGTACAACGTACATTATTTATTTAAACTAAACAATCAATTACAAGGGCTTTGTCTTCTCTTTATGCTTAGTACAAAGAAAAGCGGGCTCGTTCTACACAAATGATTTTTGCCATACTAAAAAAGTCGCAAATCTTTAGCATAGACAACGATTCTGCCGCTCAGTACCTCAGACATTAGATGTCATTAAATGTCTCATTAAATGTCTGTGTTAATGAGAGAGATTTTCTCAAGAACAACTTGCCAGGGCCTGTGAAGGCGAAATTATCTTGTCTTGATAATTCATCAATCATTTGTTAAGACAGTGGATTAGACACTAACCTCTAGTCTGATTCAGCAACAGACTAATATTTATCTCGTAGCTCAAAGGTCGTCTAGACGTCTGCGGTAACTTTGAAACTAGGTATTCATTTAAATTGGCTCTCTAATAATTTATTAATGCACTTTGAAACTGGGCATTTGTTTAAATGAGCTGACTAATAAATATTACTATCGATAAAATGATATTTAAAAAACTCCCGTGGGTCACAGCCATATTATACAGTATTAATAACAATCACGGCAAGGTGTCCGCTAGTCTCCTCCCATAACCGATTTTCCAGACCACCCACCAATCAACCCATATAACCCATCACCTTAGTTTCTATCACAGTGTAGCACAGTGTTGCACTGCAATAGTCTTTGCACCTGGCGGGGACTACGAGAACGAGTATCACCCCACGCATGCCTTCTAAAGGTCCGGGACCCCATGGTCTAACTCGCCCCAGCAGGGACACGATTTTGATTGCTAGGAAACCGTGTGTCCGCTTCGCAAAACATGCCAGACGCACTGCACCCGCTGGGCAAACCCACCAGCATGCAGCATTTTAAATATGTTGTTGTACTACAATCTCAATGCATTATCTGCTCGCTTCGCATATCTCACCCACCGGCTGCTTGAGTAACGGGATTGACAATATGCTCCGAAGAGTGTCATCTTATTTTCACTGCTTCAAGTGGACGTGGCGCAAGCAACATCTCCTGCCAGCATCTGCTGATGAAGCCTCGTAGAGAGGCGAAACACGTGTCGTGGTTTTGTCACTATTTGTGATGGTTCGCTAATAAGTACGCAAATAGTTGCATCTTATCTTGGCTGATTAAGGGTCAGGTATTGGTTTTAAACATGTCGAGCGATATTCCACCTTAAAGGCGAGACTGAGTGACCCGTTTCATTGCATTTTAAAACATCAAAAATGCTTTAATTTGCGACGGGTTTGGCAACTCAATATATCGTTCTGCGTTTGAATGCAAATCCAATTATGCCAAACTCGGCGACCACTCGGGAAAAACGAGGATATTATATTTTGTGTTCTTTGAAATTTGTTTATTCTGATATTCACGCCAATTAGGCTTGTCTAAGCCGCAGGCTGTATCCGAGTAGGGTACGTTATTAAAATATAAATTAAATATAAGGGGACAATATTACACAAATCGACCTAGTCCCATAGTAAGCTCAGTAAGGCTTATGTTATGGGTACTAGACGACGATATATATAATAGATATAAATACTTAAATACGTAGAAAACATCCATGACTCAGAAACAAATATTCATGCTCATCACACAAATTTTTGCCCTTACCGGGATTCGAACCCAGGACCTCTTGCTTCGTAGGCAGGGTCACTACCAACTAGGCTAAAGCGGTCGGTTATTGGATGCGGTGACGGTATTGTAGTAATTCGAATTACTTTGACTGGTCTGATGAGAAGTAATTAGGTGTCGACCAGTTAGCCTAGTGGTTTAGCGACGCTGCCTACGAAGCTGAAGCTTCTGCGTCCGAATCCCGGTGAGCGCAAATATTTGTATGATGTGCAAAAAATACCCAGGTATTAAAAATTACATGTCAATAAGTAAATAAAAAAAGTATTCATAAGAAAGTCTATGTGGAACTGACAGATTACAAACATCAGAAATGGGTCTACATCGGATGGAAAATTTTTTTTGTTCTATTTTCTTGTCGCTTAAAAACTATGCCTACAGCCTTTTGGGCTAATAATTGTTACATGTTAAAAAAAACGAAATCGTTACGCATAATATCGACTAACCTTATTATGGTTGAGCGTAATATTTACTGTGTCGTGCATATAACGTTACGATTCCTAATATATTATGTATAAATATTTTAATTTATTTATTTATCTCAGGCAACGAGGCCCTTATTTACAAATACCTTACAGACTATAACATATATACATATCAATATATTAAACTTATAAGTAGCGGGGATGCCTTAATTCGAGTCGACTACGCCCCCTTGACAGAAGCACGCTTATGCCTTCAGTTCACGAGAAAAAGAGATGCAAAACTCTTCGGGAATGGCTTTTTAGGACTTTCGATATATACCTAACTTAGCGAAGTTTAATTTATACTTCATTAAGTGAGATTTTAGACGAGATAAAATACTATAGTATCAACTTTATTGTGACTTAAAATGATGTATTGTTTGATAAAGCTGACTAAAAGAAAAAAAATAAAGACCCAACTTTGGTTTTTTTTCTATAGAGGAAATTTTAGGTAATCATGTATCGATAGGTAACCTATCGAATTCACTAAAATTTATTAACCGAATATCGTTTGTCCGAAAACTTTTCGTATTATTATGAGTTCTCCGAAAATACAATTCATTACTTTTTCGTTTACCATTTGATGTTATCCAAATGTTTCAGTTGTCCGAAAAACTTTTACCGCTACAGTCATTTGGGCTTTGGCTTGTTACAACTTTTGTTTTACAGCCAATTTTTTACTTATCCATCATTACTTTCCGCATTTCATACGTTTAGCCAAATATTCATTTTGAGAGAAATTCAAAAGTAGTTTTACTGAGACTCTAAGGCAGGTCGGTGTAGGTACGACGAAGTGAGGAGGAGTGTCAGGTGCACTGCGACCCTACAGCGCGCGAGCCGAGCGAGCGTAGCGAGCGTGCCGCGTCTGCGGCCACCGAAGCGCCAGAACCGAACACTTTTTTACTACCTAATGCTTACATATGTACTGTATAAGTATGGGTCAGGTCGGAAGAAATAACTTGAAACGCCGCTATTTCATGATACGCCTAAAAGTTGGCCACGCTTATTACGATGTGCCTGATAAAAAATACGGCAGATCGATGAGAACAACGCATTCGTCGATATTCCTAGCTAGAGCTAGACACCAGGCACATCGAAAAATAGTGTCTTTCTTGGGCACTGGTAGCGCTGCTTATGCGATGGCGGCCGTGTTTGTTGGGAGCTAATAATCAGGGCGGACAAAAATGGCTTGTCATAAGCGAACTCTGTCTTAGGTCGGTTAGGTTAGGGTTCACTTGTGCCCCTCAGACCAGAAATAGACACCCAGCGGGGTGGGGTGGCGTCGACTCGCTGGAGATTATCAGTCCACACTCCTTTTTTTTTTCTTTTATGTAGGCGATATGCCTCGGAATTTCGTGATCTGGCGAATTTTACAATCGCCCGCCGACATATACATTATTTACCATAAATACAGCTTTAGGAGGATACCCTTAATTTAATTTTAAACTTTTTGCTAATGTTTTTAATATTGAAAATGCAGAAGGTAACAACCATTTTCATAAACAAACATATGAATTAGTAACATATGTGTGCTCCGTATAAACAATAATATTATGTCAAATATAATAAAGCCGATTTGATATAATACGAACAGATTATCAACCGAATCGTTACGTCGGTATAACGATATTGCGGGTATACCAATAATTGGGAATCATCGATTTGTCAAACAATTACAAAAGCTAAACCATAAAATGACCAGCCGTAAACGTCGCGAACTAAAGTGTCGGACAAACGAAAAAAAGGCCAACGAAGTTTGTCGAATAGTAAATGCCGAAATGAAAATAGGACAAAAAGAATTAGTGATTCAGATAGGTAACCGTATCGATAAAATCAGTCAACAAGCGTATATCTGAAAATCATATCAATCTTCTTGTTCCTTAAAATCTAGTCAGAACGGACGGCAGCGGCACGCGATAATTATTAAGTCGGCCACGCGCGGCGCATATTTTACACCCAGAAGGGTGTTAAATAAAAATAACACTAACTAATGCTCTTTGAACTACAGTTCATAATTCCTAATCATATTTTTATTAAAATATTATTTATTTTCTATAATTATAACAATATTAGGTAGTATCAAATTAAGTGGTCGGTTCTGGTGCTTCGCCGGTCTTGTAGTTATGTTATGATATGACTCACCCGACCCCGTATCATGGTCGGACTTATCACACGATAAGTGACAGGATAAAAGCTACGGTAGCCCAGTGGTTCAGGCATGCGGCTGTCAAACGGCGGTCGTGGGTTCGAATCCCGGCTCGTACCAATGAGTTTTTCGGAACTTATGTACGGAATATGATTTCATATTTACCGTTAGCTTTTCGGTGAAGGAAAAACATCGTGAGGAAATATGCATACATCTGCGAATCTGCACACACCTGCATACATCTGTTCCCTCTCATACATAAGAGAGGGCCGGTGCCCAGCAGTGGGACGTATATAGGCTGATGATGTGAAGTGACAGGATAGAGCTTCCGTCACTGTGATCTTGTTACTATTATCGCGTGAATGCCGATCATGAATCCGCTCACAAGCATCTAAAGGCTAAGGTATGATATTATGTTTGCTACCGTCCCTATACTAAAAAGGTGAATTCTCTACTTAAAAGTGCAAAAGTACGTCACAGGTTCTGATAAGATTCCGTTGAAATAGGAACTAATGAAGTGCCATTGGTGATTATCTTGGAGAATCTATGGAAGTCCTCAAATATTATTGGCCCACATACAGCGATTCGGTTTTTTTCTATAGTAATCAACGCATTTGCTATCGGAAATCAGTTCATGCGGTAAAAAAAAATAGGAAATATTCTCGTGGCTTGGCGGAGTACTAAATTGAAGTCGGTTAAAACTTTGTTTTTAAAGTAAATTATAATAACAGCTTTCTTTTGTCATGTCTAGCAAAGCCAGGCATTGACACGTTACATACGCCCATAAACCAACAATAATAAATTGACACGTTATATTGAATCTTTAAAGTATTCCAAATAAAGATGTCACTTTAGCAACAGGTCTCCTAGCCGCGACGATGTCCCACGCCGGGACGGGGACGGCACGGCACGGCGACGAGGCGGGGACGCGGCAGGGAAGAATTTCAATTTCGCGGGCCATCGGCGCGGAACGCCGCGACGCTTTTTGCCGCGCGATGCTTTTAATCCGGCGACGTTAACAAATTATGATTCTAATCTAAAATGCTTTGGTGTTGGGGCTCTATTTCAGGCAAACTAAGCAGTTATAAGGATGATATTGTGACCGTATAATTTACAGCAGTCAATGTTGGCGTTCGAAATTGATGGAAGGACAATTTGTGGCACGGAATATACGAGTAATTTCATATTTGCTAGCTTCATTTCAGTCAAACAATCACGAGGAAACCTGCATCTGCATAAATCGGTGGATTCGGTACACTAGGCGGAAACTTTATAGCACAACAAAATATATAAAAAATAATCAAAGAACTGTAATGGTCGCGTATGGTTTCAAAGGAATTTCCTCCCTCGAACGCTTCGATTTGTGGAATGAGCTAGCTGTCGAGGTTTTCCAGTATGGGTTTCTTTAAGAAAGCAGTGTCTACATTTTGAAAGGGACGGTAATGCGCACGAGACATCACTGAAGTTTCAAGCCTACATTAGGCTACGGCAGCCGCGTGTCACCAGACGAGCCCAACACTTGTTTGCCACTGACTAGGCATTAAAATAAATAGCGAATCATAGTTGCTCTTATGCCATAGGGCCGACTACGCTCTTCAAAGGAGACAGCGTAGCGCCCCCAAAATTGGCTCTTAAATAGTGTAGTGTATTGGACGACCAAGACATTATTTACATGAGCATCCGTAGCGCTTTCCACATGCCGTCAGTAGCTGAAAAGTACGAGTAACCATGATTCCATTCCATCCACAGTGAACGCGTCCCAGCCGTAAACTGTTCCTTGTTTGCAAACTGAGGTATCGGTTTTTAGTCACAAACCTCAAAAGATCTGTTGACGTTCCTTCCTGCCATCGCAGCTCCGCAAATATGGCGTCATCACGCTTTGAGCCGGCGACATACATGTAGTGCACGTTTACTCTTTAAATCAGCTTCAATAAATCCCTTCAGGCTTTATACGCGAATATACGTGAATGCACACGATCCGTCAGTGTCAGGGCCCGATAGGAATGCAGCTTCCAACAAACTCTGGCGAAAAACGTCGTAGTTGATAGGAAAAGTACATTCAACTTTGGACCTTATCCCCATTCGTCACAGGATTGTGGATACTCTGACTGTGAGCAAGCGAGAACGTCCGTAGTTTTCCAAGTTACTTTAGCAACGATTGAATAAATTTCACGGAATGCTTTAAGGTCCTAAAGCATTTTCTTAAGGTTCCTGTGATAAAATGAAAGAAAATATTGATGTATTCAATGCTTTTCCAGGGAAGTTAAATTAAGTGAGTGTTTTCTTTTGCTTCTGAAATTATTGTTATGGGAATAATTTGTCATGAATGTCGAGTTCCACATTCTTCCCACCCTCTTACAATTATTTATGGCGTTCTTTGTAGTCTCTTAATTGTATGTGCATGGAAAATGGAAATGGAAAATTAGTAGCACGTGAAACGAAAAAAAAATTGAATGTGAGGTTTGCTTATTATTTAAATTAAATACTAGGTATGGTTCTGTTACCAGCAGTTCTTACTTAGGAAAAAAAATATTTATTATTTATGACATCAGAAAAAAGGCGTGCTTACAAAGAAGAGCTATTAGATCGTACAGTACAGTACAGCTTTCGTTTCGCCCAAAATGTCTATCATGCTCTTCAACATGAGCTTTTTCTATCGCATTTAGTTTTTAGTATCATGTTAACACATTGAGATTTGGAACGGAAGGTTTTTTTGGGAGAAAACCAATCTAATCCCGATAAGGTCTAGTCTTGCCCGATCGTACATCTGAGAAGGTCAGATGGCAGTCGATTTCGCCGATAGTGCCTATGCCAAATCTTGGGATTAAGTGTTAAAGCGGACCTCGGGCTCCTTTACGGCACAACCAGGAATAACGCTAGAAGCAACATCCGTAATGATGACCCACTATTAGATTGGTTCGTGCCTCGAAAGCCTTATTTTCATTGGACTATTAATTTGCTTCTTTTACTGTGTTATACCCGTATGAATTCCATTACATATGTACAGTATAACTTCGCTATCCAAAACGTGCCTTACACCGATAACCACACGAAGAACTTAAATGTAAAATCCCAGTTTGATACGAGACGCGCCGGATTCCCGGTCGCAGGTGCGGCGCAGCCGAGAGGTCTTGACTTGAAATATTGCTCACCCGCTCTGAGCTAACGATCTTCCAATTCTAACCGCATCTCAATCGCGCGCTAGTTTTCAAGCGTCCGAGCTACCGACTCAGAGAGAGCGAAACACATTTATTGCGATCGGGACGTGAGGGCGATGAACGGAGCTCGCAATGCAGCCCAAAAGTTATCAAAATCAAGCCTCAGCACAGCTATCGCAGGAGCAGTTGTCGGCATACGTCTGATTACATTCCTCCTCCTCAGTCGTATACACTATTGACAAAGTGGTCATGGTTGTTTCAATGGCGTACGAGGTTAAGGGTACACGTATATGGTTAATCTATGTACGTCATTTCGGCTTGAGCTGCTTTCCTGGCAACGCCTCTCCATTTTTGCTGGTTTGCTGCGAAATCTTTCAGCTATGGTAGTTTTCGTGGACGATTCGATTGGATTTTGACGTAAAGTGATCGGCCTCTAGATCGTTTGCCCTGTACATGGCCCTGTACAACCAGATCTTTCAATTGAGTTCTCGTTCATTGATATGTGGCCAAAGAACTCTAGTATTCGCAACAGCACAGTCGACGAACTCATTAAGGGTGAGTTGAACCAAACCGTCTGTAATCGTAAGCGGTGTTCGTTAAAATCTGAATGTATGGAACGTTTGACAAGTTTCTATGGACTGGCAGCTGATGGCGCCACATTTCACGTTGATCAGTCTATAAACGTAAGTCGGTGGAACCCACCCTTAATCTAATAACAGCTATAAATGTTGTTGCAGCAGGCAACATGCAAAATTACCTACAAAGGTAGCTGTGTGTCGGGAAATGGAGAACAAACAACAAACTTGCATTAATGATATTAGGAAGGGTCGAGGAATTAATTGCGGCTTCCGAATCGGACTGAACTATAATGGAACAAACGTTACAGCATTTTGCATAATGTTATTTGAATTCGTTACTTAGTAGGTGTGGTGTTAGATGGAAAAAGGCACCTCATTGGAATATCATCAGTTTTTTTACATGTTGTATGTAATTGTGAATGAATCGAAGCGAAGTCGAAATCAAATTTTGCTAATAGTGTTATGGCCTATGTCCAGCAGTGGGCGTCTTTCATCTGATATGATGATGACGATGAATGTTAAAGCGTTGATAAAGAGCCATCACATGTAATAGAACATCGAGATTCACCGTTTTGAAATGTGTCACACTGACCAACGAACAGATCACAACGAACATCGCTAGCGAACGTTCTAGTAAATGCTGTGCGGGAGGGGCAGAGAGGGAAGTCGGCGGAACAATAACAGAATTGCTCGGCTCGGCAAAAAGCTCGAAGCAAACTTACTCTTGTTTCGCTAGAATGCTCGCTACAACGCTCGCTAGATTGCTCGCTAAAACGCTCCTGTTTATTTTGTGAGCTTTACCCTTAATATAACAATCTCTAGAATGATTATTACATGTGAATGCTCAAGTATTATCAGCACTTTTACGGCATAGTGTCAGCAATCAGCATCATAATATACAGCCTAGGTGGTTCAAGGTACCCTTAATATAACAATCTCTAGAATGATTATTACATGTGAATGCTCAAGTATTATCAGCACTTTTACGGCATAGTGTCAGCAATCAGCATCATAATATACAGCCTAGGTGGTTCAAGGGAGGCGATCGCTTTGCGCAACATATTTACTCGTA
The DNA here is from genome assembly GCA_945867215.1 of Epinotia demarniana. NCBI lineage: Eukaryota > Metazoa > Arthropoda > Insecta > Lepidoptera > Tortricidae > Epinotia > Epinotia demarniana. The sequence goes on along the minus strand of OX244278.1, from coordinate 20,896,124 downwards.
AACGGGTGCTGTTTGTTAAGTCCGGAGCTGTTCATGTGTGTAAGGACGACAAGTAACTTTATTACAGTGCTTAGTGAAATTGACATGACAGAGGTGTCTCTGTTCTCATTTTGTTATTAAAAAAAATACACTCAGAGACCTGTTACATATCTATATAAGAAAGAATTCTCTGTGTATTTTTTTACATGTAATAAATTTTGTAGTTTATTTTGTTATAAATGCTGTATTTAATTTAGAATCAACGAGTAATATATTTATTGACTTTTAAAACTGCCCTTTTGACCTATTTGTAGAATAAATATTTATATGTTGACCATATTTCTTAGAGATGAGGTCGGAAAGGTTTTATGAAGCTGTACAGTCGTACATAACATGTGTGTAACCAATATTACAAACAAAAATAGCTCACATTGATCTCCCGTAACAAACAACTACGTCCATTGCCCACTTTGCGGGCTTCCGCAGCGTTTCAAAACGTCGGTGTATCGTCGGGCATCCTGCGATTGTGCACATTGACGACATTCCCGGGAACGAGGACGTGACAAAACGCGCAGGGAAAATAAAATGGTCGCGAACTGGAAATAGAATCATAGAAGCATTGCTTCATGTGGAGATTGCTGCCGTACATAGAGAAATCTGGACCCAATACAAGGATGGAGATATTTTTATAGTGGTGACTGTCTTTTTAACCCCCGACGCAAAAATAGGGGTTTTGTAAGTGCGACGTGTCTGCGGATCTGTGTATGTGCTGTATCAAGCGCTCGTAGCCTAGCGGTGTCTGTGAGTCGGAGACGACAACGCAGATTTAGCAACGATGGCAGCGGTCAGTGTTTGCGATGCCTGACCGCCTGATGTTTGAGTGGTTAGCGTGCTTTGGAAGGCACGTACGCACGGCAAGGGCAGTAAAATCGAAAAGTAATGATTAGGTACGTACACAAATACTGAAAAAAAAAAATTACATATTGATGATAAGGGCAACCCTAATTCATCTGTGAAACTGTTAATGTTTACCGTTACAGACTTGCTTCTCGATAATTTGACAATTTCACAGTTACTTATTCAGGCTTCAAACAAAATTTGACTATACGGTGACGGTAATTCCTGTCATCCCTTAAAATATTGTTTACCAGTGGCGGCACGGAGAGGCCGTTAGAGTTATAATTATGCAGATTTTTACACATAAGTTACATGATCTGTAACTTGGATAATCTACTCTAGTTATAATCGTCGCTAGTCCTATTTTTTTTTGTCCTAACTTTTTTGTTCCTAAGTTTCTGTAATTATCATCGGAAGTCATAATGATCAATTGTCCTAAAAATTTTCTTCATAATTTCATTACTAAGAACTTGTATGAAGTCATAATTTTGTTAATCATAATAGTTACCTTCGTAACATACATGTATAATATTTTTTTTAGTCCTAATATAATAACTAAGAACATACTTCAACTACTTATTTTGTTTTTCCTAATAAATAAACGTTTTCGCTAAGTAAATTAAAAAAATCGGTTCTGGCGCTTTGCTGGCCCCTGCCGCGGCACGCTCGCTTCGCTCACTCGGCTCGCGCGCGTAGGCACGCGGCACAACTAACACTCCTCCTCGCTTCGCTAGTCGTCGTACCTACACGGACCTGCATTAGGCTACGCCCGCACAGACAGGCGGCTTGCTTAGCGTCTAGTTAGAGCCTTGTCGCCTCGCCTCGCGCTTTGCGACAAAATAAACACGTTTACTTTTTTCCATAACGCCAAGTAACATTTATGATGAAAAAAGTTATGAAAAACAATTTTAGGATTAAAAAAAGTATGACTAGTGTGATTGTGAATTTAAATATAGCGGAAAAGTGAGTGTTATGATGAAATAAATTATGAAAATTAATATTAGGACTTCAGAAATTTATGATTAGTTTCATTATAACTTCGAGTAATTATGACTTACGATCGTTAGGAATAAGAATTATTAGGACTAACGATTTTTATGGCGTATAATTTTATGAAGAACATTTTCGGACTTCCAATACTAGTGCTTAAAAAAATAGGTGAAACAACGCGCCCCCTACATGAGTCAGAGTATTGTTTTTTATTAGTTACGAACATAATATTTCAATGAGTTTGATAACTTTGTGTATTTACTAAAAATTGCTATAACTAAATAGTTTTATAACAAACTTCAATGAATATGTGAATTAATAAAGTAGCGTTCCAACACCGATCGCAGCGACATGGGACTAGGGTAAAATACTACGCGGTAAGAAATATGCTGCAAATTTAATATTTACATGCTTTCTTTTCTTTTTAATATTTATATATGTACGCAGGACATACTCTCAGGCATATCATATCGCACTACAAAACTTTCAAGTGAGGTTTCTAACGCAACGCTACCTATAAAGACTTAAATCCACTGCAATAAGGTTTAAAAGTATTGTCAATGTTCGATGTCTCTATTCGGATGTGGGAAGAATATTTATCGCGAATCCAATATTGCGGAGCGCGGTTCACAGAATCATTTGTTGGGGAAAAAAAGGAAGTTGTATACGAGTGTTGCGACGCAATATCTGAACTGACAAGAGAATATACGGAATGGAGGTACGTTTCTGTCGTGTACGTGGACGTTTCTGTCGCACTCTAAAGTGACTGGCGAGTGCAAGCGAAATGTCCAGCGAAATGATGTTTGGCCCTCAACATCGTCCACTGCTGGACAAATGCTTCCGCCAATGAATGCCAAAGCAATCGGTCCTGTGCCACGCGCATTCAACGGACTCCCGCAACCTTTACCAGGTCATTAGTCTTCCATGTGCTCTACCCACGCTGCATCTTCTGGTACGTGATAAATTGTCAAAATGCTATATTATATGTAATATTATATTTAAAAAAAAACATGCTTAATACCTGAAATCACGTTTAGTTCTTTTTTATTGTGCTCCATGTTTAGTTGTTTGCAACAACAGTTTAAATCTTAAAAGTAAGATTCATAAATTAAAGACACACTTGGACGACAATATAATTAAACTACTAAGCATTAACTAATTAAATTTTTTCGCCACTTTTTGACTGACAAGAGGTAGATCAATTTGCATTTTCATCAAATTAGACATCACTTTTGGGGTCCGGCAATGACATTACCTAGTGAGGTTTTGTAAACGTAGAATGAACTTTCCGCTGGCCTTTCTGAGAATTAATTTTGGTAGTATTAAGATTATCATTATGGTTACTCATATTTAAAAAAACTCAGTTCAGACCCCGTGTCATGGTCGGCCTTATCATACGATAAATAACAAAATAGAGCGTCCGTCACGGGCTGTCACCGTCGATAGAACGAGACGGACGCTCTATCTTATTACTTATTGCGTGATACGGCCGACCATGAAACGGGGCCATACTTCAGCTTATTTGAAGAGATCCCTCAATTTGTCTAGGATCCCATCACCTTGCGCTAATGACCTTGGGACCTCCTGGGAAGCCTCCTTCAAACAAAAAAAAACATATCCAAATCGGTACAGGCGTTATTGGGTAATCGGGACACATATATAAAAAATAAAGGACACCACCAAATTGAGGGACGTTCACCTTTTTTTTAAGTCGATTAATGAGAAGTTTTTTTTGAATTTGTAGTTTACTTTTTCATTTTATTAGAACCCGTTCAACTAGGACTGCAAAAAAGTAGTCTGTATAATAAACTTGTGGAGCCCCGTCCATTTTATTACATTTTCACCTCCATCATGTACGGTGTCCAACATTCTTTGTAGTCAAGCTATTGTTACGCATATCATCCCTGATGACGTCAAACCAGCATTATTAGGCCTGTCTCTTTAATTGAGAGACATTTCAAAGTCACATTCAAAAGAGTATTAATGTAAAAGACAGTATCCGGAACCCTTTACTTTAGACTCGACATCGTTCCTATCCACTGGCCTATCTACATTTTTTTAGCCGAAAATGTAGACAGGCTTAAACAAGAACTGAAGAAACCTTTTTAGATTTATTGAGATTGCAAACGAGAATTAAATAGAATTGTTAAAGTGGAAATTACTTAGATCTTTTCACCGGCTTATCGAACTCTGTTTCAGCTTGGGACTAAATTCTTTCGTATGTCCGTTTGTGCAGCTGTTAACTTTCTCTTCTTCTTCTTAATCGTTTCTTCATTGCTGAGGGTCGTGAGTACTACGAACGTCTTCAAGTCTTGCAAGTCTCCAAGCAATTTTATTTTGCGCCATCCGCAGGCAAGCCTGAACGCTGGTACCTGCTTATGCTTTTACGGAGTATAGCTACTGGATAGGCGCTATTCCTCTACCTCTCTTCCCTTCGACGTGACCGACCAGTATCAATTCCTTAGACTCCTCCTTTCCGAAAAATCGAACTACGCGTTGGGGATATACATTATGGTGGAGATTTGAGTTCGAATCGTCAGCTGGTTCCAGACATACATTCGTGCTTTAATTTCTCTGGTCTAAAACAACTCCAGGTATCATGTCAAAACTAGATAAATCGGAATGCGTATAAATGCGAATAGCATATGTCTCATTGGCCCCCCCGTGTATGCATAATTGTGTGTGCATGGCAATTTTGTTGTGATCGAGCTAGGATGTCCAGGCTGGCTGCAAATCGCGTGTGACTGCATGCCGATGCTGGCTTACGGTAGATCGATTTCTGCGCCATTGCAGTTGACAAGCGCTTTGAAATGTAAACCTGCACGGGTTTATTAATATCGACAGCACAGCAAAGCTATATTAAATTACAACAGCACGCTTCGAATGATTGCCAGAACTCTTGCGGATCCACTGTGTTGAGAGATAGGGACGTATTATATCCATCTTTAGCTATCGAAACAACGAAACCTCAAATCAATAAATGTTCCATAATGTACTTCTTCTAGAGTCTCAAGCGTCCATTGGCCACGGTGCATGCTAACCATCAGGCAGGCTGTTCACAGATACCATTAAAAGATAGATGTCGCTTTCTCCTTGGAGAATATAGTAGATTAATTTTATTAGAAATAAAAACACAACAAAAGAAAATAAAGGCTTAAAACTAAATAAAAATAACGTTAAAACTAGTAAGCGTGAATTGATATTATCTTTTAAATCATACAACTATAAAAGCTCTAAACATCAGCCTAAGCACAGTAGTATATCATTTAGCATTAGTATTCATAGCATTTTCAACCATGTACACAGTTTACGAACATAATAAACCCTCACACAGCTAACACTTTAACTTTTTCTTTTATTTATAATGGCTAATCAGCTCAGTATCATAGACGAAATTGATAATATGGAAATAGCCCAATCATTTGAATGTGACATTCAGGACCTTCGCAAACACATACCACACTGTAATAATTATCTCTCAGTTATATCGCAGAATATCCGGAGTATCTATACTAACTTGAATGATTTTCAGATAACTATGTCTAAACTCGACTTTGACACTGACATCTTGATACTAACGGAATGTCGATTAAGCCCAATAAAACCAATCCCATACATTCCCAATTATAACTCAATGTCCACCACAAATCATTTGAATCAGAATGATGGCGTTGTTGCGTATGTTAAGACCAGCTTAAACTCAACTATTAATGAAATAATATTGGAACAGGCATCGTGCCTGCAAATTACCACACACGACACGATCATCCTAGGTATATACAGATCTCCCTCCAACATCAATGCCATAAATTTTGTAAACTCATTAAATGAACATTTAAATACAATAACCGCGAAGACTATAATTATTACCGGGGATATAAATATTAATCTTATCCCACAAACATTGGAGCAAAACTACGAATACAACAATAGACATGGTTATCTGAATATGTTGTGCGCGCATGGCATTCTGCCTGGTCTTTACAAACCAACCAGGTTAGAGAACTGTTTAGACCACATAATGTTAAAAATAAACAAGATAGACTCAACCGCATATACAGCTGTTCTAAACACATCTGTTACGGATCACAAAACTACGCTTTTGATTCTAAATTCAAATAACAAAACTAGCCCTAAAATTAGCCCCAAAACTGTTGAAATTATAAATTACGAGACTGCTGTAAATAACTTATTAGAAAAAAACCTTGAGGCCCTCCTTTTAAGTAACGACCCTAATTTCATAATACAGCAACTCATCCAGAAACTAAATGACTCGATAAATGAAAGTAAAAAAGTCAGCAAAATTCCTAGATCTCGAAGAACTCTTAAGCCATGGATCACCCCGGGCATTCTGCGATGTATTAACAACAGAAATAAAATGCAGTTAAAACTGCGTGCGGACCCGGAAAACGAAGTCTTGAAGGTCACATTCAGGAGATATCGAAATTTCACGTCTAAACTAATAAAAAAACTTAAACGTAATTATGATCGTGAACTATTGGAAAAAACTGAGAAAAACTCAAAAGCTCTCTGGACATCAATAAAATCTATAACTAACTACAACGTCAGTAAAACTCCTAACAATGAACTGCTCAAACACAAACACGACCCCATTGAAGCTGTAAACTGCGTCAATGAATTTTTCTCTAATATCGGAAAAAAGCTAGCTGCAGACATTCCCGGCCACACCTCAACAATAGCTGACACAGCTTTCACACAAAAAGACACTGGTACTGTTTCGTCGTTCGTCTTACTAGAAACAGATCCCTTAGAAGCTGAAAGTACCTTAATGTCCCTAAAAACTGGTAGTGCTCCAGGTGTTGATGGCGTACCCACGAAATTTCTAAAGATGTGCAAAACGGCTATAGCACCAGTAATTAGTCACCTAGCAAATCTATGTTTCGCTCAAGGTGTTTTTCCAAAACTTTAAAAAAAATCGCTGATTACGCCGGTTTATAAGAGTGGTGAGAAAACAGATCCGAATAATTACAGGCCAATCTCGGTGCTCACATCGATTTCAAAAGTAATTGAAAAACTGATTAATAACAGATTAATGAACTACTTCAATAAATACAACATACTTTCAAAATCGCAATTTGGTTTTAGGCAGGGTAAATCAACCGAAGATGCTATACTAAAATTGACATCGATAGTGAGTAGGGAACTTGACAAGGGAAAAAAATGTCTTTCTGTTTTCCTTGACTTAAAAAAGGCCTTCGATACAGTTTCTCTCCCCACTCTTATAAAAAAGCTGGAATACTACGGCATCAGAGGCAAACCTCTAGATTTGCTGAGTGACTACCTGCGGGATCGATGCCAGAGGGTCAGGATAGGAGATCACATAAGTACTGAAGCTGAGGTGACTTATGGTGTCCCTCAAGGCAGCGTACTGGGACCGACACTATTTCTGGCCTATATAAATGACCTTACTGACATGCCCATAGAAGATGGACATGTCATTTCATACGCAGATGACACGGTGGTAGTATTCACGGGTGACAAATGGGAGTCGGTCTATGGGGCTGCTGAGAGGGGCCTACATAGAATCAACACATGGTTAACACGTAATCTGCTTACACTTAACATAGGAAAGTCGAATTACATCTGCTTCACAAAAACTATCAGTGCTCAACCATCTCAAGACCTGAAATTAAAAATTCATAATTGCAATCTTCAGAATAGCAGAACCTGTCAATGTATCCCGCTAGAAAAAGTCACATCAATCAAATATTTAGGTGTTATGATTGACCAACGTCTATCATGGCATCAACATCTTGAATATATTAATACCAGAATAAGAAAACTAGTGTGGATATTCAAAATTTTACGACACATCAGCAACATTACTCTCCTACAACAAATATACACTGCGTTGGCACATCCGATAATGACGTACTGCATTCCTATATGGAGCGGCGCTGATAAAACAAAGTTTCTAGTAGTGGAAAGGGCTCAGAGATGTTTACTGAAAGTTATGTACTTTAAACCATTTAGATACCCTACTACAGAACTCTATGTTGACTGCAAAGTGCTTAGCATGCGCAAACTGTACTTCACCTCTGCTATACTAAAGCTTCATAAATCCTTACCATTTAAGCCAGAGTTGTTACAACAGAGAAGAAAACATACAGTTGCACCCGTACCAGTCTACAAATCAGCTTTTGTAAAGAGACAATTTGATGTTCAATCTGCATTGTTATATAATAAGATAAACAAGGAGCTTAATATGTATAAATTAAATTACTATGTATGTAAACAGACTCTACATGACTGGTTAAGTACACTAAACTATTACGAGACTGAAAATATAATGTATAATTAGTAATTAAGATTCTAAGTTAAAATTGTAGAAAATTATGGATTTGTATTAATTGAAACACGTACACACACACACTCACTCACTCACTCACACACACACACACACACACACACACACACACACACACACACACACACACACACACACACACACACACACACACACGCACGCACGCACGCACGCACGCACGCACGCACGCACACACACACACACACACACACACACACACTCACACACACTCACACACACTCACACACACACACACACACACACACACACACACACACACACACACACACACACACACACACACACACACACACACACACACACACACACACACACACACACACACACACACACACACACACACACACACATTGCATGCTTTACAAGAAAATAGGTTAAGAAAAATTTATAAATAGGTAAATGTATAAACATACCTAAATAAGTAATTATTATCCATTTTAACATTAGTACCATTGTTAAAACTAAAAATTGGAAGAGCGAGGCCTCCTGATACAGGTTGAAAAACCTAATAGAAGGACTCGACCACACTCTGTACTTACCACCTAAGTTTAAATGGAAATAAATAATTTATTATTATTATTATTATATATTTACGGCGGTTATATTGAATCCTGGTCCAGCAACAAGTCCTAAAGTTGAATCTTGAGCATACGAGGGATTCAAGTGTTTATTCCTCAGACGTAAATAATTGTGCTACTAAGTGGCACTGCTTTTAGAACCTTGTATGAGGAAAATTTTAATCCCTTATTTCAGGGGAAACAGTGATTCTTATCTGAATGACGGGTGTAAAGAAACATTTTTGGATCTCTAATTAATTACTTATAATTCTGCAAGATACGATTCGGTATCAGTTCCTCAAAACAACCTGTATCGTATGCCATGATCAAGCCAGCCTTAGTATAGCAGTCCATTAGCTTTCAGTACGCTCGTGTTGGAAACGTGCGAGGTGTTGGCCTAATTTAATGGAAACTCGGAACTAGAGCTAACAGGAACGAAGCTAACTTCGCCAACGATCTGGCTAGGATACTAAGACGGCTATGTCCAAAAGCCCCTAGGGATCGATCGATTTTGGTTATATGTATGTATAAACTACGGTAGCCTAAGTGGTTCAGGCATGCGGCTGTCAAGCGGCGGTCGTGGGTTTGAATCCCGGCTCGTACCAAAGAGTTTTTCGGAACTTATGTATACGGAATATCGTTAGCTTTTCGGTGAAGGGAAACATCGTGAGGAAACCGGTCTAATCCCAATAAGGCCTTGTTTTCCGTCTTGGTTGGAAGGTCAGATGGCAGTCGCTTTCGTAAAACTAGTACCTACGTCAAATCTTGGACTCTTGGACCCCGGGCTCTTTTCAGGCACAAGCGGGAATAACGCTAGGAGAATGATGATGTACGAAACGACTGTAACCTATCCTTAAAGAGAAGGAGGAGTTGACAGGGTTGCCCCATACTTAAGTCAATGTGTAAATACCTCTATCATTTTCTTCATAGTGTTTGTCCTGATTGTGCCTTAAAGAGGGGTCCGCTTTTTGGTATCGAATCCCAATATTTTCGTAGGCATTAATTTTACGAAAGCGTCTACCAATCTGACCTTTCAACCCAGAAGAAAAACTATACCATATTGTGAATAGACCAGTTTCCTTGCAATGTGTCTCAGTCATCATCTAATTTTTAAGAGCAAAGCTAAAAAAAACCGTGTATTTTATTTTTATAATATGTTGTTTTATTGTGTGTGTATAAATAGATCAAGTGAGCCGTGTTGACCTAATACACCACTAGATGGCGCTGTTCCCTGCGGAAACTAGCGAACACTTGTTCGTCATAGTTTCCCTAGGAGATTAATCTAATGTTTTATTTTTTGTTGTTTTTTGTGTGGAGTTACGTTTACCGAGAATAAACATACGTCGTCAAATTAACCGGTGTTTATTCTTGCTTCCTTTCGAGACCCTGGTGCAAGCGAATTGTACATGGTCCATCGAATCGGATAGCCTGGTGAAGTGGCTTATTTTTGGAAATCTTCAGCTCGGGCTCAGTAGCAGTTGTTTGCTGTTAATAAGGCCGGGAAGTTTGCAGCTAATAGAGGTTGCCAGCGCCATCTAGCGGCGAGTAGCAGGAAGCTACTCTTGGATGCATATATTGGGAGATCAGCTGCGGCAGTGGCGCCTCTGGTACGAGAAGTTAGCAGACGACGCAAGTAGCGCCGTAAGGAGATCAGCGAAGTAGTGACGTCACATATCGATTGGGAGTGAGTGAGACAAGTGATCAAATGTGAGTACATTGAAATTTATATTGTACGCGAGTTTCAACCTAGTGAACAAAAATTAACTTTGTGGATTTGCCAAGTAAAATTGAACTTTATTTAGAAGAAGATCAGCACTTAGTAGAAAAACCATCATCGGTGTCATCGACTTAGAATATTTTCGTTGTTTATGGGAATTTGTATGGAATATTAACATAGAATAAATTGTAATAATTACTAACTTAGAATATTAAGAGAAATCCTGTTGGAACGGGGAATCCATGCCCAATTTTGCCTAAGTTTTGTTTGCTTTGAAACACTTGTAAAATTTTAACGACCGTTCCAAGGACTTGTAAAATTTTAGTTATTGCCGTGTTCACGAAGTTGGTAATTTAAATTTTAAAGTTATTTGCTTTAATAATGGAGGCCATACTTAACTACCAAGATGACTTATGCACACGTATATTCAAAGCGAGAGTTAATTTTAAAAAATCATCGAAAGATCGTAAAACCAAGCATCATCTGGAAAGCAGATTAGAGAACTTAGACCAATTATGGTCAGAATTTAAAAATGGACACAAAGAATTAGTACAAGGGTCTGATTTAACAGTCTTAAAAAGTAACTCTTATATTACCGGGGATACTTACGATAAAACTCAAGCGGAGTACATGGATTACCGATGCGAGCTAAAGGATTTGTTATGTCAGTTTACTACCGCAAATCTTAGTTAGTAGTAGGGTAAAGGGGGTAAAGGGTAGTAAAGGGGGCAGTAACAGGGAGGATACGTCAGTCAAATCAAGTACAGTAAAACTCCCTAAATTGTCTATCCCTACTTTCTCAGGGAAATATCATGAGTGGATCACCTTTAGAGATCTGTTTTTGTCAATGATTCACAATAATGACTCGTTGGACAGCGTGCAAAAGATGCAATATTTAAAAAGCTACCTGGCAGGAGAGGCGGAGCAGTTACTTCGTAACATACCCGTTTCGGAAACGAATTATTCGCGGTGCTGGAGTCAACTAGAGCAGAGATACAATAATAAAAAGTATTTGTCACATTGTATCCTCAAACGTTTACTAAGTCAAAAAAGTGCAACCGCCGAGGCTCCGGCTTTCCTCAAGAAGCTTATGGATACGTCGACTGATTGTTTAAGCGCACTGTCGAATCTAGGTATTGATGTCTCCACATGGGACATTATTGTAATACATCTGTTAACGTTAAAATTAGATACTGAAACACGTAAGCAATGGGAGCTTAATGTAGCAACCAACTCAGCGACAGACGCCTTGCCTACATTTGAGCAGTTTAAAGAGTTTCTGACAAGTCGTTACAGAGCTTTGGAATTTATTGAACCGAAGAGTGCCAATAAGACCCCAGGTGCTTACGGGAAATCGTTTAGTGGTAATAAACAAAATGTATTACACGTAGCGAACGAATTACAACTAGCGTGCGAATTCTGTAAAGAGTCTCACAAACTGTGTTTCTGCAAAAAGTTTGCAAATGAGGATTATGAGAAAAGACACGAGTTTGTAACTGATAATCGAATGTGCTATAATTGTCTAGGTAGTAACCACACTGTAAGATTCTGCCAAAAAGCCACTACTTGTAAAATTTGTAGAAGGAAACATCATTCCTTGCTTCACCCAAGGGATGTCTCAACTTAAACTGCGAGCTCCAAGAACGCAGGTCAGGCAGTTGAAGGGGTGTCGAAAGAAGCCACACATATAGCGACGGATAGTACACCAAAAGAGATCACGCCAATTGTCAGCTGTTTTACGAAAGGGGTAGCTCGTGAGGAGATACTGTTAGCCACAGCTCTGGTAAGAGCTGAGTCTAAAACAGGTGACTATCAGGTAATTCGAGCGTTATTAGACCAAGGCTCACAGGCTTCGTTTGTTACAGAAGCCGTGGTACAAATATAAGAAAAATTCCCATTAGATCATCGATTTCAGGATTAGGTGGCGATACGACGTCAGTGACGTCTAAGTATACGGTTCAATTGAAAGTCCAATCGCTAACCAATCCAACCTTCAGTCTTGTGTTGAAGGCGTATGTGCTGAAAAAGATCACCACTTATCTTCCCGGCAAGAAGGTAGCAGTTCCAGAATGGTTGGAACTACAGCAGCTCACGTTGGCTGACCCAACGTATAGTTCACCAAACAAGATAGATATCTTGTTGGGAGCCGAAATCTACAGCCAGATTCTCAAACATGGAGTGCTGCGAGGCCCAAAGGGAACTCCTGTAGCACAGTGCACCACTCTCGGGTGGATTTTGTCTGGTCCGGTAGGTTCGGCGAGTACAAACAACAATATAACCGTCTTACATGCCCATGTAAAGGAAGACGATTTGTTGAAACGTTTCTGGGAGATAGAGGCTGAGCCAGCAGCAACCATTAAGCGCCTCACAGTGGACGAACAGAAATGTGAAGAACTATTCGCGTCCACTACGGTGAGAGACGAAGATGGCAGGTATGTAGTGAAGCTACCGTTCCGGGAACCCAGTTCAACCTGTAAAGGAAATTCGCGCGAAGTTGCTGTGAAAAGGTTGCATGCTTTAGAGAGGAAGTTCTTAAAAGATGATACACTAAAGCAGAGATACACCGACGTGCTGAAAGAATACGAACAACTAGGCCACATGGTTCTGGTAACCGATCCTGACCAAAAGCGGGAAGATGCAAAATACTTACCCCATCACGCGGTGATCCGGGAAGATAAAAGCACCACAAAGGTCCGGGTCGTATTTGACGCATCCTGTAAGTACGACAATGGGTTGTCATTGAACGACCTACTCATGACAGGACCTACGTTACAACCAGAACTACGTCATCTAATTATGCGCTGAAGACAACACCCCGTCTGTCTGGTAGCAGACATTGTGAAAATGTACCGCATGGTAAAGGTAGCAGAGGAAGATACCGATTTCCAACGCATAGTGTGGCGAGATAATCCTCAAGATAAGGTCAAGGATTACAAACTGCGGACCGTTACCTTCGGCACCGCGTCCGCTCCTTATTTAGCTATAAAAACGCTAAATCAGGTCGCCTGTGATGATGAAGAGATGTATCCTATGGCTGCAAAACTAGTTCCTGAAGGGTTCTACATGGACGATCTCATGACCGGATGCCAAACAGAAAGGGAAGGGTTATTGCTATACATTGAAATGAAAGCGTTACTAAATGAAGGTGGTTTTGTGCTACAAAAATGGGCAAGTAATAAGAAAAATCTGCTAGAAAAGATAGTCCAAATAGAAAGTGTAAACCAAGAAAGTGAAGATGAGAAGAACAACCTGGAAATAAAAATAGATAATGTAGTTAAAATACTAGGACTTACCTCTGGAACCGAGATGAAGATGAGTTTCAGTACTCCGTGAAACTGCCGCCGCTATCGCCACCTGCAACGAAAAGAAAAATTATTTGGGATGTTTCGCGTCTGTTCGACCCGTTAGGATGGTTGGCGCCGTGCGTCATAGTAGCCAAGATATTTATTCAGCGGTTGTGGATGGCAGGAATCGGATGGGATGAGGAACCGCCAGCTGATATATTGCAAGATTGGCTGACTTACCGGGATCAATTGGCTTACCTGGTAGACTTCCGGCTTCCACGATGGATATCCACTCATTCGGAGGACACGCTAGTAGAGTTGCACGGTTTTAGCGATGCCTCAACCACAGCCTACGCCGCCGTAGTTTATCTTCGGACTGTCAAGAAGTCTGGGGAGATTCACGCAACACTAGTAGCCGCTAAAACTAGAGTATCTCCTGTCAAACAGGTCAGTATACCCAGGTTAGAGCTGTGCGGGGCGGTACTCGTATCTAAGTTACTGAAGGAAGTGGCGGAGGCTATGAATATACCCAAACATAACTTAAGGGCATGGACAGACTCCATGGTAGTCTTGGCATGGCTCAAAAAACATCCTAGGAGTTGGAAAACGTTTGTGGCCAACCGGGTGTCAGATATACTTACCACTATGGACTCGTCGCAATGGTTGCACGTGTCTACCAAGGAAAACCCCGCAGATTGCGCCTCTCGTGGAATCCGTCCGGCAGAACTGATAGAACATGACTTGTGGAAATTCGGTCCCAAGTTTTTATACAATGAGGCCATCGAGTACTCAAAACCGAAACATAACGACACGAAGTTAGAAAAATCGGCGAAAGTTCACTTGGGAGTTGTAGATGAGCCATTTTGGAACAAATACTCATCTCTTAAGAAGCTCATTCGTGTTGTTGGTTTTTGTAGACGGTTTGTAACAAAGCGTGATAAGAACAAGGTTCATACCACTCACCTCCAAAAGTGGGAATTAGACGAAGCTATGATCACTTGCGTTAAGGCTTGTCAAAACGCGGCGTTCCAGACGGAACTTGCGGAGATCAAAAAAGACGGCTACATCAGTTCAAAATCGTCAAGGATTCGTTCACTGACTCCGTTTCGAGAAAACGGTGTGCTGAGAGTTGGTGGACGACTACAGAACACATCCGAGTCAGATGCGGTAAAACACCCCATTGTTTTACCATATGACTCTCACCTGACCAGATTGATCGTCGCTGATGCCCATGACAGAACACTCCATGGCGAGCAGCGCGCAATGCTCAACTATTTGAGATCGGCGTACTGGATTGTAAGGGCATAGGACTTGGTCAAACAACACATTCGAAGATGTATTTCCTGCGTTCGTCAAAAGGCCAAAACTCGGACTCAATTAATGGGAGCTCTACCTGCTGATAGAGTCACTCCAGGTAGAGCATTTATTTGTAGTGGAGTGGATTATTCAGGACCCATTCACATAAGGACAACAAGGGGCCGAGGACATCACTCGTATAAAGGATACGTGTGTTTATTCATTTGTATGGTCACGAAGGCCATACATTTGGAAGTGGTTAGTGAGTTGACGTCGCGTGGATTCCTTGAAGCATTCAAAAGGTTTGTGTCAAGGCGTGGTCGCTGCTTGGAGCTCCATAGTGACAACGGTACAAATTTCGTCAGAGCTTCCAAAGAACTAAAGGATCTGTTCCATGCGGAGAAGTCCAGCATGGTTAAAGAGGTACATACATACATACATACATACAATCACGCCTTTATCCCTAAAAGGGGTAGGCAGAGCACATGAAACTTATGTTCCAGTACCACTTTTAGCATAAATGTGGGTATAAAAGATCGACAAAATGTGAAGAAGGGGGAAGAAAGGGGGAGGTGCTATTCTAGCCCGACACCACACGGGATAAAGAGATAGCCGAGAGTTTAGCTTCCAACGGAACGTCATGGCATTGTATACCTCCCAGAAGCCCTAACTTCGGTGGTTTATGGGAAGCTGGGATAAAATCCACGAAGTATCACATTAAAAGAGTCATCGGAGATTCGACTCTTACTTATGAAGAGATGGCGAATTTACTTAGCCAGATAGAAGCCTGTCTAAATTCACGACCTATCTCTGCCATAAATAATGATCCAAATGAGCCAAACCCGCTAACGCCTGGGCATTTTTTAATCGGAGAGCCGATAGTTACAGTTCCAGAAATTAACTACGAAACGTCAAATATCGGAACACTCAAGCGATGGCAATTGACCCAGCGTATGCTGCAAACATTTTGGCTTCGTTGGTCAAATGAGTATTTGAGTATTTTACATCGCTATAAGTGGGCACATCAAATCCCTGAAGCCAAGATTGGGGACGTCGTCTTGGTGAAGGAGGATGATCTGCCTCCATCGAAGTGGCTTCTTGGTAGAATTATGCAAAAGCACACTGGTTCAGACATGTTAACTAGAGTGGTAACCATCAAATGTAAAAATTCTTTGATAAAACGTCCAACGTCAAAACTCTGCGTCTTACCAGTGACTAATTAGTGTAGCTTATTTTATATTGTTATTCTGTAGAATTTAAGTGTTAAGGTCAGAAAGAAGCTTTGCTCTGTTTCAAGCATACTGTAACCTGTAGTATCTCTCTTACCGATAAATCCGTAGCCATTGCATGGTGGGCGGTTATGTGGAAGGACATGTTGCCCTTGGTGGGCGGTATGTATAAATAGATCAAGTGAGCCGTGTTGACCTAATACACCACTAGATGGCGCTGTTCCCTGCGGAAACTAGCGAACACTTGTTCGTCATAGTTGTCCTAGGAGATTAATCTAATGTTTTATTTTTTGTTGCTTTTTGTGTGGAGTTACGTTTACCGAGAATAAACATACGTCGTCAAATTAACCGGTGTTTATTCTTGCTTCCTTTCGAGACCCTGGTGCAAGCGAATTGTACAGTGTGTGTTACTTTAAAATTGTAAATGTATTAGTTTTCTTTGTCGGTACAACAATTTCCATTCCTTTCTTTTCTCAGCTTTCTTCTTCACATCCTGATACGACAACCACCTCTGTATGAGTTTTAAACGATATCATTCGGTTTTTTTTTAAATTGTATAACATAGGCTTCATGAACTTTTACGCACCTGCTATTCAGACTATAGTCATTGTTGCGATCAAATAAGGGATTACATTTTTCGTCACGCAAGGAGTGAAAAGTATTTTGTGTCACTCAGTAGCAAAATAATTGGTAAACACTTGAATCCTTCGTTACGCTCAACATTCTACTTTAGAATCTCTCGCTACCCTTTCTGTTCACTTAGGATTCAATATCCTGCCTCGCCGTTTATATATTTATTTTACCCTAATTAGATCATTTTAATTATATTATTATATGCCTATTCATATTCATATTCATTTATTAATTGTTATCTCATGCATACATAATAAGTTGTTACATATTTAGTTATAAGTCATTTCATGACACCCTGTAAGGGTACACGATATACTAGAATATAAATTCTAGATTTAAGTAAACAGAAACTTAACCTACTTGATTACTTACATTTAGGGTATATGTCAAATAATAAACAAAATAATATAATTTTGTTCCTCTAACAAAAAATCTACCATTGTTTATTTAATTTCAATTGCGTATTGTTTACTTACCGTTAGCCAAAAACCTAACCTTGCGCACGAATTCCGTTAACTTATTGGCACACTTAAACGATTTCTTAAAAGAAAAATCCTTAATAATTCAGTCCCCTAGTTTATTACTCGCTAAACGCCGTCTGAATTCGCATTTAGCGGTTTATTTATGGATGCTGCCGCAGAATATTCATGCAAGCCCGATTCGGTGCTCGTTTTTGAAGTATTTCAATGATATGTGTGTCGTCTTTCCTTATTTTTCAAGCAAGATATAAATATAGTAATAAATCAACTTTCAACGCGAAGCATCCTCTGGGGCAGCTCTACCGCCTCGACTACAAGCCATACAGCAGTGTTTTATTGTAACTTTTCACATGAGCGTAACTTTTCAAAATAGTAATGTAGTTCTCGTACGTGGAGATATTTGTCTCTGTAATGAATGGGTTCATATTCATATTCATATCATTTACTGCACTCATGTAAGTTAAGTATACAGTTTTTAAAGTAATGGTAACAGATCAACATGAACCCTGGAAGGGCAAAGCAATTGAAAAAATACTGTTAAATATTGAGAAGATCTTCCTCTTCTTTTGCAGACACTAATTATCATATACAATAAGGTAATAGGTTGTCCAGCCTATCCCCTATAGCCACTAGGAAGCTGTTGGCGCTGCCCCGCAGTCTACACGTCTGAGAGGCTACTTGTTTGCGCATTATGGCAATAAAATGACCCATCCGAGCCTCCGGAAACATGACGGACGCGCTGCAGAAGTGCGGCGGCCCCAACATCCTATAGCCATTATTGAATTGGACACGCAAGGCACTGTAAGCTGCATACTAGTGCTGCTGTATTTGAGATACGATTATAATGTACCAAAATGAAATGTTAGTAGCAGAATGGAGTCCTAAGGCAGTGACGGTGAAATATTTAAAAAGTAACTCCCAGAGGCGGGGCAAGCCTCGTTCCGCGTAGGCTTGTGAATTTGTCATCCGGGCTTACCTCGGTGGCTTTATATTTTTGAGAAACTTTAAAACATTTAAATTTCAGCATTTGGCTTCATAAGTTATAATTATAGATACAAATTAAAAAAAAATAGCGTCTCTGAATGCAGGTGGCAAAAGACCGGTCTTCGAGGCATTCTTTCAGGGAGGCCTATGTCCAGCAGTGGACGTTTTTCGGCTGATATGTTATGATGATGATATGGTCTAGTTTTCCCTCTGGGTTGAAAGGTCAGACGGCAGTCGCTTTCGTAAAACTAGTGCCTTTGCCAAATCTTGGGATTAGGTGTCAAAGCGGACCCTGGACTCCTTTAAGGGCAGAACCGGGAATAACGCTAGGTTGATTATGATGATGGTAAATTATTCAGGAACATTCAATTAAACTGTTTTAGCTAGCATACCGTAAAACTCGTTTCTTTATCTTTCACTTCGACATTTGAGTTTGTAAGAATGAGACAAAACACATAATACGTTTTTTACCAAAGGAATTTTAAGTTGTCTGATAAGATAAGGGGCTAGATTATAATATTTATTTAATTGAATCATAGGAAATGTAACATCACAGCAAATGCCAAAGCGTTACGAAGATTCGATACTAAAGCTAAAAATAATCAATACTTCAGCCAGAAACGTTTATATTAGCATCGCGAAGAAAAAGAAGCCTTTTTCATATTTAGGCAGCATAATGCGTTCAAAACGTGTTAGGCAATTTTTATCGATTCTCATGCGAATCAAATTCCTTGACTGTACTTTGCAGATTACGACTATAGTACAACACACACGCCTTTTTACAGATTATAGTACGAAAAGCAAGAAAGTATTATTAATTCCCGTTACCTAAATACTCGTATAGATGATTTTTAGGGTTCTGTAGCCAAATGGCAAAAAACGGAACCCTTATGGATTCGTCATGTCTGTCCGTCTGTCCATCCCTAGGTCATCCGTATGTCACAGGCATTTAACTCGAAAACTATAAGGTGTATTTGAATAAAATTTTGAGGGTAGGTGTATTTTGGTAGCCCCTACATAGTTATGTAATTAAATTACTTTTTTTTTATTAGGGGTTAACTCCATTGTGTCAAAAATTTTTTCATCAACTGATGGGCCTTTCAAAATAAATATAAGGTTTCTCAGCAATTTTTTTGATTAAGTGAATAGAGTCGGAGATAATCGCCCCGAAAGTAACTAAAATTGTGTCCCCCCCTCTATTTTTTGAACCATGTATTTTAATCCCTCAACGGGATTCCTGGGACTTTTATATTTCCAATTATTACCTCATTAGTCGTCGAATATGCGCGAAAGATTCAATTTGCATTATTATTCAATAGCGATAAATGAGTCGGTATTTTATTGGAAAATAGACCGGGTGGAAAGGCACGACGATCCTCTCCGCAAAAGGGGGATTGTTTAGACTGAGTACAGTATTTCCTCTAAAGAAACTAGGCTCATATTCATAACCGTTTTGAAGGTATAGGCAGTTAACTTTTAATGCAAAATACTGCAAGTGACCACCCTCATTAGGGTCAGTAACATTTTAACAATTACACAAGAGTCAGTGACCTTTATCAATACGTATAAACGGTAATTAGTACGTATAGTAATAGTAGGGTTGTCACAGAAGAACATCAATTAATTTTATTATTTATAATAATTGATCGTAAAAAAAATCTAAACATTACGAATCGATTTTCCATCACTTAAACTAACCCCCCTTTGCGGGAAGGATCGTCGTGCCTTTCCACCCGGTATTGAAGAATTTTAATAATATCAGTTTGATAACAGATTAAATAGAAGTTTAATTTTACTACTATCGTCGTTTTATTATTAAAAGGCTTTGTTGAATCAACTAGGTATTTCATTTTCTTTGGAAAGAAAATATATTTATTGGCCTACTAAACTTTAATTTAAGAAAATAATTTTAAATCTTATTCCGATGAATGTCAAATATGATAAGACTAGCTCGGTAATTAATTTAATGTATCATATTTAAATTCTGTAGGTATTCTGTAGGTTTAAGTTATTAATATAAGACTGTAACTAATTTGAGAATTTGGCATGTTTTGCTGTAATTTTTTGGCATAATATATTGCGTGTATTCTCATACTGATTAGCTTGGCCAGGCCTGTGCCATTTGCCGTTTTTACTAAACTCAGCTCTCGCGCATTTTCAAGGTGACGATCGCGGGGTGGCATTTGTTGTCGCGTGGCCGGCTGTGCCACGACGGTCACCAGGTCACTCTACTCTCCATACAAACGTAGTTGGGTTGTGGTTTTAGAAATTAAAATAGAAAAATAGCAATTAGAAATTATTCATACAAAATCTCCAATCGCTTGATGTTTTTTTCTATTGCATTTCTACCATAATTTAAAGCATCACAATTTCATTTCCGATCTAGGTATAGCTGATCCCATTAACCCCGATAAACATTAAAACAAATTCGACGTTTTAGTGAGCGTTCTTGTGAAGATTCCAGCGAAATGAATTTTTTTTTGCTTAGAGCTTTTAGCCGAGCCGAGCAATTTTTTTGTTTTGCCATCGTCCTATCGAGCGGCAATGTATTGCGCACACTGTGACATGATGACACATGGAAGAATCGGGTCACATGTGACAATTTTTTGTGACGTCACGTTAGTTAGAAAAAGTAGTGATCCATTGCGTGCTGAATTATTGTATATGGAAAAAATAAGGAAAAAGAAAAAAAATGCAATATCGGGTCTTATTAGCCTTTTACAATTTGAGGTAATTTTAAAAATACACACATACCAAATTCCGTCTTTGAAAAAGGCCACCAAATCTGAGAGCTGAGACACATCGAAGCTGAGGCAAGCTGATGGAATTCAATTAGTTTTCGTGTGCCGCTTTTGGAACGTTTATAAAAAACCGCGTAGCGTTTGGTACCATGAGTTAAGTTCAATTTGTGTATGGATTCTGCCTTAATATTTATTCATTACTAAGTATTATTATTTAGACCCATTCAGGAATTTTATCCTCTCTTAAAGTGGTTCGTATAACATCGTGAATAATTGAAACTAGCCTATAACTGCGGGGCTCGGTCTATGCGTTTGGTCAGTTCGACTTTAAAATCAAGCGATGTGGAACTCCCTATGCAACTCAAACTGAGCCAACTTGGACTGGAAAGAAAATTGGAGGGGCGGTGGAAAAAATATCCCAAGGTATTCGATTAAGACCAGCACTTCAATATAAACATAGCTTATACACGCCAAAAAATAGTAGAAGTAAGTAGAAAGCTTCACCGGTTGTGGTCGGGGCACGGTAAAATCCTGAGGGAATTTTACTAAATTAATCTATGAGGAGAGCTGTAACCTATCAGTCCTAACTCCTATTGCCCTAAACAACCCTAGAGCCCTAATTCCCTAGCCCTATCATAGATTTGATATATACACATATAAATACGAAGGATGTCTGCACCATGAGACCTACGGGATACAGACGGAAGGTTGGAAGGATATGGGTAATAGGTTGGATATTCACTGCCAACTGCACAGACTCATGCAGTTGATTAAGGCTAAGGTGTCTTGGCCACAGTGAAGGATTATACCCTGGTCGATGAAGTAAGGTCTGAGTCCAAACTTAAAAGACATTTATTTACAGTTAGCATCATATTTTATACCAATTTATACATGTGTGTGCGTGAATACCCATAGTCCTTTTCTTATATGTATTTTGTTAAGTCGACGAAACAGCCATCGCACTTTGTTCGCGCTCAGTGCTACTGTGCAGTTTCTTGTCCCAAATCTTTATGCTGATGTTGCGTACGTATCTATGTTCAACGCTCGTGAACAGGCACATTGCACGTAAAACTGGTGGTCGTAAGGGCGGAAAGGATCAGATTCTCGAGAAGCGTCCACGTATCAGAAGGTTTAGTAAATGGGGAGTCATATGATCCTCCATGCTGCTTTAGGTGAGACGGTCAACTTTTATTGCACTTTGCGGGAAAACGGCGCGCGCCACTATTACTTAGGTGACTTTTTTTAACGACAGTTTTACTACTGTCTCTTGCAGTTACGGCAATTTACTATTGTTCTGTTTGTGCTATAAGTTTTAACAGTCGACGTTAATAATGCGCGGCGAAAGTTATTGAATTTGATATTTCCAAAGTTAGAACAAACGGTTTTACAGTCTTGGAATTGAAATGTGTATTAAAGCTAACATGTACAAACATTGGTTTGGTTTAGATAAGAAGTAAAGATTCACAGTTAAAAAACGCCACGAGTGAGAATATTTTTCAAAAAAAAATCACTTTCTTTGAAATTAAAAATTAAGAAAATTGCTTATGCTAAATTCGTTTCTGAAAAGCAGAGGTGCTTGAAATTATATAAACGCCGATGTTTTTTAGGAGCATAGGTCTATTGGCATACCAGGACCTACAATTGACATCCTAATTTGATGCCAAAGCGTTTTTTGCACTCGTTATGACACGACGTAGAAGCTAGCGCGGGAAACACATTGTAATCAAATTCCATTGCGAAATGTACGTCTCAAACTGATCTCCTGTTAGTCAATGGTCGCTAGCGGCCATTTTGTAACCGGGAGCCACATCGAACGCCACTTCAATGTTTGGGTTAGATTTTGCAGGCCCGTTGAAAAATAACAGGGATTTCGTCCACTATCAAATATCAAAGCTAAGGGCTGTTGATTTTCGCACATGAATGCAATAGTTACAATCACACACAAGTTGAAAAGCATTAAGGGTGTGTGCATGGCTTTCCACGTGGGTGGAGTTCTGAATAAAGTACCTAGTATCATGTGCAATATAAATCGGACATTAAATAATTACCAAGTTTAATATGAATAAGTAAATAATTATTTAACAAGCAACCTATAAAATATATCATGACTTTTAAATGCCTTTTTTATTTTTATTGTAATAAATGATGATGATGATGATTTATTTATTTATTTATCGTATGGCAAATCAGTTAATGTAGAATCGTGAGATCGGATGATGACGAGAGGCAAAATATACGTCGTTATGTTACCAACATAGATAAATATATGTTGTAAACTTTTCCTTATATCCCATTTATTCCGAACCTGTTAGCTTTTCGGGACTTATCAAAACATTAAACAGTAGAATATAAGTGTTTTAAAACAACCGTATAATTACGGATTCTGCAAATTACAACATTCATTACATTGATACATTTTACAAATTATAACACAAGTAAATTAAAAATTGAAATTCGGCCAAGAGAGTGTAGGGTTCCGTGGTTGCCAGTCTGTCTTAGTTACATCGACGTGCGTTGCGTTGGCCGAATTTGTACGAAAAATACAAGTACACATTAAGTTGGTCGACTATTACGCGTATGCCTACTTGTCCGTTATAGTTTTCCTTTTAAATTAGTTTAGCCGGTAAGGGGGGGGGGGGGCACGTTTTTTTTATATAGCCTATATTGTGTCCCACTGCTGGGCAAAGGCCTCCCCTCCTTTCCGCCACGGTCCACTTTCGGTCCTGTGCCAGTGTTCGCCAAGCTGCACAAATTACACACACACATATTACTCGAATAAAAATTAGTCTTTAAAGCACAAAATCTCGCAAGCTAAGCACTGATCTGAAAAATGGTTTAGAGAACCCATAATATATTGGAACGACCTATCCAACGATGGGTTCAACGAGAATAAAAAAATACATCCCCGGTTTTGGTGCAGGGGAGGTAAGTACATAAAAAAAAAATCCATTCATTTATACATATACCCATGCTGAATTAGGGACTACATTTTGATAGTAGTAACGGTTACTGAGCTATACCGAGGACGGACGGACAGGCGGACATGGCGAAACTATAAGGGTTCCTTGTTGACTACTGAACCCTAAAAATGTATTAATAAAAAAAAAACATACAATCACTAGGGTGCTCAAACAGCGTTTTTACAGCGTGGTTTCGTGTGTTTACAAAAATATTATCATAATAATTGATGATCAGCATTAACTTTTGAAGGAAATGTATAACAATACCGGCATCGACTATTATTTGATCAAAATACTGGCAAGTTTTCACTCTTTTACTGACGATAATAGTGAGGCGATAATTGTTTCATAACCAAGCATTTCAAACTGATAGACATCACCTTGAGAAAAAAGTCACATGTAAATCTGCCCCAGTCAAGTCCCAAGTTTTCATAAGCAAAACAGCTTGTCGCTTAAAGCCCAAGTTTCGCGCAGTTTGCATTGTTCAAGCCTCTCCCCGCACCCTTCACCCTCCATGTGTCGCCGGTTCTTATAACAAACTGTCTACAACACAGGTCTGGCGAACAGAGATTTCACTTCGAAGACGCTATGCAGAGATTTCACTTTGAAGGGTCTATGCTCACCGCGTTTCTTAAACGCGCCGTTGACGCGTGTCTTGTCGATAGACAATAATAATTCCGATATGTTGCTTGAAAATTTTCTCGACAGATTAGTAAAATTTGCATCAGAATCCGGTCAGCCGTTTTCACGTGATGCGCGTACAAATGAACAGACAAAGCGACAAAAATTCTAAAAACTTTTGGATCTTGTCCTGTTATCGATTGTAAGTATCCCCAGCAATCTTTTTTTCGAATATTTTCCATGTACAGACTTTCGACCGTCTTCAGCTTTATTATATGTATAGATGTAGATATAAGTAAAGTAAAGTAAAGTAAAGTAACGTAAATATTTATTTGTGATACACAGGTTACATAATAGATGACAGTAGAATAAAGAATACAGTACGCTGTGATCTACCTAAGAGGTGTACAAATGTTGAGCCTTACAAGAGCTAAAATCCTACATTTAATTCTAATTTTTATGAGATTCACTTAAACTAATATTTTTATTACATCATATTTCACATATTTAGAAAACTTTATCTAAAAAAAACATTAATGTTGTAATATGCTCTCTCTAAAATTTTTAATTTTAATTTGTTTTTAAAAATTGACAAATTTAGTTTCTTTAGGCTTTCCGGTAAGAAATTTTATATTTTGGAAGCCATGCCTAGTATACTCCTTCTCAGCAAAGCTATTTTGCCACCCACGGTTTGTTTTGCATGTTTGTAACGGACGTTTCTCGAATTCATGTTTAGCCTTAAAGGAAACAGTCAGGAGTTTGATTTGACAAATACTGGGATCTCGTAAATATATAGGCAGGTTAGTGTGAGGACCTTGAGTTCTTTAAAATGAGGTTTGCAACTTTCTGTTCGTTTGAGGTCACATACGGCTCGAATGCATTTTTTTGTGACCTAAACACCTGCAACTTATTGGTGGAATTACCCCAAAATATAATTCCGTATCTTAAGATAGAATCATGTAACCATGGTATGCAAGTAAAGCTGTTTAAAGGTCTGATACTTTCGAGATTTTATTGAGAACAAAGACGAAATTGTTTACGCTCTTACATAATGAATCGGTGTGTGGTTTCCAGTTGGTATGTTGGTTGTCTATGTTTATACCTAAAAATTTGGTTACGCTTATATTTTCAACGCTTTGATTATTATAATTAATGTTAAGACTTCTGGTGTTTGATTTTGGTAGAACAAACTGCATTAATTTTGTTTTTAATATTGATTTTTAATTTGTTAATTTTTAGCCAATATGCTACGGAAGCTAGTGCTTTATCAATTTCAGCCTCATATGTATTACTGTCCTTCATTTCGATCAGGACTGTGCTATCGCCTGCAAATAGGACCATTGGATATTTGACATGTTCGGGAAGGTCGTTAATGTATAGATTATGTCCTTCAGATATTTAATACTACGCCTCACAAAATCTATATATATAAAACGCAAAGGTGACTGACTGATTGACTGATTGATCTATCAACGCACAGCCCAAACTACTGGACCGATCGGGCTGAAATTTGACATGCTGATAGCCACTATGATGTAGGCATCCGCTAAGAAAGGATTTTTGAAAACTCACCCCCTAAGGGAGTAAAACGGGGGTCCAAAGTTTGTATGGGGGAAGCATTATTTTTTGAACTAGAGACTTAAAACTTTGTAGGAGGATTACTTATTAAAATACAAAAAAGCACTTTCAGCGTTTTACAAAATTCCACCCCTAAGGGGGTTAAATAGGGGTGCAAAGTTTGTATTCAAAACTACTGGGACTATAACTTGAAATTTACACCAGACCTTCCTTTTATGACGTAGGCAAGGCATAAGACGGGATTTTTGGAAATTCTGTCCCTAAGGGTGTTAAATAGGGGTGCAAAGTTTGTATGGGTGAAACATCTATATATATAAAACGCAAAGGTGACTGACTGATTGACTGATTGACTGACTGATCTATCAACGCACAGCCCAAACTACTGGACCGATCGGGCTGAAATTTGACATGCTGATAGCCACTATGATGTAGGCATCCGCTAAGAAAGGATTTTTGAAAACTCACCCCCTAAGGGGGTAAAACGGGGGTCCAAAGTTTGTATGGAGGAAGCATTATTTTTTGAACTAGAGACTTAAAACTTTGTAGGAGGATTACTTATTAAAATACAAAAAAGCACTTTCACCGTTTTACAAAATTCCACCCCTAAGGGGGTTAAATAGGGGTGCAAAGTTTGTATTCAAAACTACTGGGACTATAACTTGAAATTTACACCAGACCTTCCTTTTATGACGTAGGCAAGGCATAAGACGGGATTTTTGGAAATTCTGTCCCTAAGGGTGTTAAATAGGGGTGCAAAGTTTGTATGGGTGAAACATTATTTTTTGTACTAGAGACTTGAAACTTTGTGGGAATATTACTTATTAAGATACAAAAAAAGCTCTTTCAGCGTTTTAGAAAATTCCACTGCTAAAGGGGGTCAAATAGGGGTGCAATGTTTGTATGGGGTAAACATTATTTATTGAGCTAGAGAATTGAAACTTTGTAGGAAGATTACTTATTAGGATACAAAAAAAACGTCTTCAGCGTTTTATAAAATTCCTCCCATAAAGGGATTAAATAGGGGTGCAAATTTTGTATTCAAAACTACTGGGACTAGAAACTTGAAATTTACACCAGAACGTCCTTTTATGACGTAGGCAAGGGATAAGACGGGACTTTTGGAAATGCTATCCCAAAGGGGGTTAAAAAGGGGTGCAAAGTTCGTAAGGGAGAAATATGATTTTTTGTACTAGAGACTTGAAACTTTGTAGGGATATTACTTATAAAGATACAAAAAAGTTCTTTCAGCGTTTTAGAAAATTCTACCCCTAAGGGGGTTTATTAGGGGTGCAATGTTTGTATAAGGGAAACATTATTTATTGAACTAGAGACTTGAAACTTGGTAGGAATTTTACTTATTAGGATACAAAAAAAAGTATTTTCAGCGTTATATAAAATTCCACCCCTAAGGGGGTAAAATAGGGGTGCAAAGTTCGTATTCAAAGCTACTGGGACTAGAAACTTGAAATTTACACCAGAACTTCATTTTATGACGTAGGCAAGGGATAAGACGGGATTTTTGGAAATTCTATCCCTAAGGGGGGGGGGGGTTAAGTAGGGGTGCAAAGTTTGTATGGGAGAAACATATTTTTTTGTACTAGAGACTTGAAACTTTGTAGGAATATTATTATTAAGATACAAAAAAGTACTTTCAGCGTTTTATAAAATTCTTCCTCTAAGGGGGTTAAACAGGTATGCAATGTTTGTGGGGGGGAAACATTATTTATTGAACTAGAGACTTGAGACTTTGTAGGAAGATAAATTAAAAGTAATTTCAGCTTTTTGTAAAATTCCACCCCTAAATGAGGGTCCAAATTTTGTACAAGGGAAACTTACTTTTAGCTACTACGTACTTAAAACTTTGTGGACAGATTACTTATTCATTTACAAATAAAGTGCTTTCAGCGTTTTGGAAATGATTACACCTAAAGGGGTTAAAAAGGAGGTCCAAAGTTTGTATGGAGAAAAAAGATTAGTTAGACAATTTTATTCGAGAATTCACAGGATAATTCCTAACGATAAATGAGTAAACAAGTGTTTCCGGTTTTTTGAGAATTCAACCCCTAAAAGGAGACATGTGGTGACAAAATCTGAAAATCAACATTGGCATCTATTGTTTCTATGGTTTATCGGGTCGCTGATTAGGAAAACAACAACGATTTTACATTCCAACGTGGCGTCTAAATATCAATATGGGCGTTGTTATTACGGTTTTTTGGGACGTTAATAACGAAAATCACATAGATTTTGAAATGTCATGTTGTGGACATGAAAATTCATGAAAATGTTTGTGCCAAATTGCAAATCAATCGGTCCAGTTTTTTTCGTAGCAAATCGGTTGTAACAGACGGACTGACAGACAGCCACACGTGATCCTATAAATAAGGGTTCTATTTTTGCTTTTGAGGTATGGAACGAGACCCGCGTTATACAGGGTTATAGGTTTTAAAGTTTGTATTGGTGCCATCTCGATCGTCAGCAATCGGTACCTAGGCGAGTGCGGGCGGCGCGGCGGGACGGGAGGGTAGGAGACATTGGGAAAGTGCCTGCATCCGTAATAAGTACATTCAAGGTGCTGCACGAAGATCTGCTTACTTTTTATAAGTTAAGCATTTTGGCCGCCGTTAAATTAAAACAAATTTTTGGGTATTTATGTTAAATACTGGTTCGAAAAGCATGGAAAAAAAATCTTAGGAAACTAGCCTATAGCAATGTCCAGGCCACAAATTTGACTTGACATTCGTGGAGATATTTTGGTATTTCAACATTATCATGAACATAAAGTAGCTTTTATTCCAGAAGACAGATTCTCATTAATCATGACTGTAAATTTAATAACAGAAATACGTACATACATACATACATTCACGCTTTTATTCCCAAAAGGGGCAGGCAGAGCACATGAACTTTATGTTCCAGCGCCACTTTTAGCATAAATGTGTGTATAAAAGACCGACAAAAAGTGATATTGCTTAGGTTGTTAGCCCATCACCCACAACACACTTCAACCCTGCTCTCTTAATCGACTTTTACGACACACACGGGAAGAAAGAGGGTGGTGAAATTCTAACCCGCCACCACACGGGCATAAAAATAATAGTAAATAAAAATTAATTTACCATAGTGGGTTATGACGAAGGGTTATTCGTAAGAGAAGTTAGTAGTAGTAGGTTAGTAGGCGGCGTAGCAATTCAACAATTATTGGAAAATTACTTTTACTACGCGGGCGAAGCCGCGGGCAAAAGCTAGTCAAATACAAAATATCAAAAATCGCAGAATCAAGTATCGCACTCTTATAGCAACTTGCACTTCCTCTTAGCAATAGGGGTGTGGATACTAAATAAAATAATCAATTATGATGTACTTTCGAAAAAGGATTAAAAATGTAGTCAAGTGATTAAAAAAGCAACGTTATTGGTTTAAAAATTATATAGTTATAAATATCCAAAATTTTAAGAAGGGGTGCATCTTAATTTTTCTTACCATTTAAAAAAAAGCTCGAGGATCGTGACGTCACGATCTGCTAGCGTTTTCTCTCTCTAACAAGCAATATTAAAACGGTTGTAACTTGGTAATTTTCTGAGGATTCAAATATAATTTGATTTTCGTCATTATGCATGTTTTTTGCCCTCTTCCTTTTGAAGCGATAATAAATTTTGAGTCTACATCCGTATTGAAGGGATGACGTACAGTATAAACACTATCTTTTGTCATTTCCCCGGTATCAAAATATCTCCATACCAAAATTTATAGAACGAGGTTCAGCTTTTTTTTCAGCATCTCAGCCGGATGCCTCGCTGTGTCCGCTACAGGTCACATTTTTCAAACGCTACTCGTGGTTTTTTTAACTGGTTATTTTCTTAAGAAAATACAGTCTGTGAGGTACACAGCTCAAAGAGCCTCTAGTAAAAAAATGCTTTAGCGTGAAAAGCTAACAGACAGAGACATACAGAGTTACTTTCGTATTTTTAACCGACTTCAAAAAAAAGGAGGAGGTTCTCAATTCGGCTGTATTTTTTTTTTCATTAACCGACTACAACAAAAAGGAGGAGGTTCTCAATTCGGCTGTTTTTTTTTCAATGTTTGTTAGAAACTCTCCTAAAACCTCAGAACTCCGTCATTGATGAGCCGATTCGAAAAAAAATTTTTTTTCGTATGTATATACTTCCAGGTGGGTCCCATTTTTTTCAAAATTCAGTTAGATGAGGAGTTGAGGGGACTCCTCAATTTTATTAGTCACGCGTGTAGTGATTTTGGTATTTTCTGTTATAACTCGTGTATTTACAGTTACAGTTACAGTCACAGGTTCTGATAAGATTCCGTTGAAATAGGAACTAATGAAGTGGTGATGATCTTGGGGAATCGATGGAAGTCCTCAAATATTATCGGCCCACATACAGCGATTCGGTTTTTTTTTATAGTAATCAACGCATCGCATTTGCTATCGGAAATCAGTTCATGTGGTAAATTGTAAAAAAAAATAGGAAATGTTCTCGTGGCTTGGCGGAGTACTAACTTTTGAAGTCGGTTAAAACTTTGTTTTTAAAGTAAATTATTAATATTGGTAGGTATGGAATATATTAGGCATATTACTGTCACGAAACGTCATAAAAAACTCCTCTCCGTTCCACGTACGTCATCTGCTCCGCACTACGCTGAGCCCAGTAGCAACTTGTGTATCAAATCCGCATTTTATTAAAAGAACTTGTCCCGCGACCCGCGACAGCGCGAAACTTCCGCTGGATGTTTTACACATTTTTGCTCCTATTTTAAATAAAAACTTTAGTGGTGGAGTTTTACGTTGTTTTTTCATACTTGGGATAACTTTGGAGATGGATCTTTGGGGTTTTTTACTCACTGTTTTAATCCGTGAGTGGCTGTTACTAATAGAAAACCATACTTGGTTAAGCACAGGTATTTTTGCTGACAGCGATCTCATCAATGCAGCCTTTCGAAAGTGATTTTGCAACAACATTATTACACTGGCGATATTTCTATAGTAGAAATATCATGCCTTTGCGTGTAAGGGGTGATTACGAAGGGCTTTTCAAAGAGTTGTTGTAATATATCCTATATTATATTTTTATTCACCAGACAGTAGGAGGAGGATTTTAAAAGCCAAAAGCTTCGTTTCAAAGACTTTTACAAATATCCTTGTAATTTGTAAATATACCTTAGTGGTTTTAAACCGCACACAATTTTTCTTTGTACAAAAGCACATCCGGAGTTAGTTCCGAATTATATTCAAAAAGTGAGTCTTATTTAGTTTTGACACAATGTACTTACATATTTGTTTTTGGTTTGGGGGTAAATCCTAAAAAATGTTATTGAAGATTGCTTGCATTTGGAGTAAAGCGGAATGCACCTTATAAAACAGAACCCCAAGCACGCCACGCTAGCTTACGGTAAGCCTGGAAAAACGCCACATTCGGGTCTCGCGTGACGCAACACGGCTTACGCGAGCGAGGCTTTGGAATCCCTTTCAAAAAGGACCAGTATTCAGTGGGATTGTATAGATTTGGTAACAATATCCTTGATGATTTTATCCTTTATAAGTATGAAGACTTTGTTATTTAAAAAAAGTAACTCTACTTAATTATTTTTCCACTATTCTGAGGCGTTTTTACATACGTTTTGTATCGGTCGTCACAAATAACAAAACTAAAAAAAAAAATTAGGCGTCACCAGCATTACAGAAAAATAAATACTCTATAGCTAATAACAAAGCCAATTATAGACGTTCACAGTAATACTGCTTAGGGAAAATATATAACGTAACTACAGAGTAACTAAAGAAACAATGAAGGAACAAAATAAATTATTTGAAAATGGGGATACTTTTTTTCGTCCAGTCTAAAAAAATAACATCATTTATTGAATTAAAATCCCGTTAGTAACCCAACGATGGTTCGTTTATTTCCAAACAGATTAATCTAAAAAAAAATATGTCATATTTTTTTCTTTAATCGGTTACTTATCCTATGGAGCTATATATAAAAACCTAACTTTGTTTTATGGACTCAACGGTTTGCTGTTTGTCGTGAAATGGTTTCAGCACCACCTATTCGAATTTGACTGAAATAAATAGATTCTAAAATAGCCTAAACAATTTATATGACACATCACGTCAGCGCCTTTGCACCCGTGTGACAGCTGCACATCGCTAATTACCCTTCCACCTCTTGCCCCTACCTCCTTACCCCCCCTAATCGCAGACTGCTATCGGATCGCTGCACTGTCAATCGCATCGGATGCCGCTCTGTGATATTAATGTTCGACTCGACACAGTGCACTGCTGAGCGACAACGTTCTTGTTCTGTTATGCTTTATATTACAAGTTATTTGTTACGTTGTTTTACTAAAATAACACATACATTATATAGAATTTAGAAAATAAATCAGGGTTCATGTCAGGGGAATGCCATTCAAAACATGTATGGCACAGCACGATTACAAGTACCGTAATATGGGTTGAGTAGTATTCCTATTGTAGGAAACGCGAGGAGAGTTGGGTTATGAATGGGGAGAGAAGGGATGAAAGGAAGGTGAGATGGGATTTTAAGGCTACTGCTACCTTAATAATGTATTCCAATTTAAAATGGAGCTATAGTATTTCACAGTAAAAAACACGATCCAACAATCTTCCAAAATCACCTTTACGTATGAAAAATCGGGAAACTACGGGGTGAGGTGGGATTTCGTGTTTATCGTTGAAGTCATGAAATGGAACTACCCAAAATCATAAAAGAACTGAAATTCATTCGTCCGGAACACTTATTATATACAACATTCATTTTGCATATTTAAAAATAAAAAAAATCTGAAGGACTCAAAAAGGGACCTACTAAGTCCACGTCGATCTTATGAAGTAGTCAAAGCGAACTACTACTTACTACTTTTTTTTAATATATATTCTTAGGTAATAAGCGATAAATATGAACAAGGCTAGTTTAAGTTTTCTCCATTTTAGTATTCTATGGAATAATACATTCTCTTTAAAAATAAAGATACTAATAGTTAACATAAATATCTGTTAGCGTTAGTAGATGACCCAGTAAAAAGGTAAAAAGAAACTCGCGTTAGTATTAGGACGAAGTTTGGATGCTGTTATCATTATTCCACTGTGCTCGAGCAAGACTAGAAATTGTTCTCAAGCACTTCAATCAAACAACTCCAGCTTTTACTACCACGGGATAAAGGTCATTTTGCATTCCATTATTATTCCATATTCCATAACTTAAAGTGAATTTGAGACGGGATGTATGCATTTTATTTGTATTAACCTTTCATATCGCCGTCTGAAATGCGCAGTCTTCATCTGTCTTCAACTTCAGATGTATTTCGACAGAAATATGTGAAGCATAAACATTATATTCCACTACGGTAATTTCTGATGTTTGTGGACTTTCAAAGCTATGCCTGGTTGATAAAGTTGAAATTTGTGTGTTTGAGGACTGGATTTTACAGTTTCCTCGTGATGCTTGGATTTCAATTCAGTTTTGTCTTAATAAAGACGTTTGTGAGTCGGTATGTCAATTGGGCAGACGAATTCCTATAGAGGAATGAATTATTTTATTGTTGAACCAAGCTTCTATCTTGAGTAGGTATGTACTAGAATGCCTGAACCAGCACAGACTCACGATGATTTATTTTCGTGAGACTACAGAATGTTTTGTGAACCGAGGATAATCCGTGGACAGTAAAATTATTAAATTTTAAGGTCTGGTAAAAATCCCGAGTTTCCATTTTATAGATATTGGCATTTTTGTAAAAACCGATTTATTCTGTCCTAACGTCAGTTTTTTTATTTGAATGAAGCTACAAATGTGTTTTTTTATCTTGTTTTTGTCAGATATTCCTCAGAAGCAAGGATTTTACGCGGTATATTTTTTAATAAATATTCAATCCCACTCAGGATCTTGGGATTAGGTTTAAAAGCGGACCCCGGCCTCCTTTAGGGGCATTACCGGGAATAACGCTAGGAGGAGGATGTTTCAATCCCACTCAGCTTGAAAAGGACATATAATATTAGTCACTTGTTCATTTCATTCAGACTCATGCCATAAAATTGCCCATTCGCCGTTAAAATAAATGTACTACGTTAAAGTGGAATTATGCAACACACGTACGTTCATCTAATGACTTTTTAAATGAGAACATTAATAACTAAAGGACCCAATAATTTATAAGAGTTTTGCTAATCAACTGCAAAAAGACCTTAAAATGTGACAACACTTTTGAACACAGCACAGCAGTTGAATATTCACCAAAATAAATATATAAAATGCTCAAATTGTTTACCACCTGCAGAAATGCCAGCAGTACATCTTTTCAGAAATACCCTGTTATTAATCAGAATCGTTATAATACAAAAATGCCAATATCTCTAAATTAAAATTAAATATTCTGAGAGGTATTTAGCAACCCTATTTATTTACTGTCCACGGATTATACTCGGTTTACGGGACACCCTGTATATAAAATTTATTACCTAAACTTCTAGGATGTTTTAAATCATTTTATTATTTACAATAAGACTACTTTTTCTTTTTAAACGTCACGCCTGGTGAATAAAAATTAGGTAGGTACGACTCTACTTGAGATTATTTTCAGTATCCGAATTGAATCAATGGGTTTTGTATGTTATTCTGATCTTAAAAAAATACATGAAAATGGGAACATGTCCCTTAATGTCAAACCAGCTGTTCACGTGGCTCATCCAACTTATCATAACGGATTTCTATACGGAAGGTCCAATCTATTTGCTCTTTATATTGAGGCAAAAGTCTATGAATTTGTTAGTTAGTATTCTCCAGAACTACTTCTTGAATTTCCAGAGTTCTTCCACCAGCATAATATATATATATAATATAAATTTTACTTGCTAGGTAGAGATTGGCTATAATTTGCTGGGGAGCAACGTGAATAGTTTAGTAATTTGATATTAAGGGCTATAATATCAGAGTCATATGGAGGATTGGATACCTGCTGTTCACCAGCTCTATTTGCTGCAGCTGGTATCATGAAATCATGATCAGCCCATATACGTCCCACTGTTGGGCACAGGCTTTTTCCCATGAATAAGAGATAACGGGCAGTAGGTAGTGACCACGCTAGCCCAGTGCGGATTGAGGACTTCACAATTTTTTTGAATTTCTTCTCAAATGTATTTTTCTCACTATTTTTTCATTCACCGTAAAGCTAACGGTAAATATCAAAATCTATGAGTATTTCTATCTGTGAGTTCCTTTAATTGGCTTTGTGTTACGATGTAAGATTTATATCATGTTTTTGCAGCTGTTGGTACTAACGTTAAGTACAAATAAAAAAGCGGCCAAGTGCGCGTCGGGCCACGCGCAGGGTAGGGTTCCGTAGCTGCCCGTCTGTCACATAATGCGGACTTAAAAGGGGCTTTTGGGGTTTTAATTATAGCTTAATACCCTCGTAAATAATGGCCAATATGATTATTTTTTATAACACATCAATTAGGTACACAACTTTAAAACTAATCGAACCGCAGATCGCAAACTTTTAGCAGCAACAGGTTATTTACGTAAAATAATTACAAAAATCTCCGAACAGCATCAAGCCGCACATCACAACTAGCCGCGCGCGCAAGAAGCACCGTACCGTAAGTCCGCCTAAGTTTTAGCATTGCCACGGGTGAGGGGGCATGTCGCAGGGCAGGTCTTTTGCGCGCTCGCCGCGGGCAAGAAGCACCGTGCCGCTTGCCGTGAAAAAGCAACTCTACAGTCCACGGTAAAAGGTTCAAATTCCAATGACAATGTATATGCACCCGAAATTAAACGTCCCCAGTAGTAGCCATCTAGCCTACTCTAGCTCTAGCTCTCTAGCTCTAGCATTCCATTATCTCGCAAACGCATAACGGCGTTGTCAAATAGTTGAAAAAAACCCCTAATAATTTTGAACAAGCTATCCTAGGATACCCCACACTATAGGTTTAACGAGAAAAAAAATTACATCACCAATTTACATGTAGGGGAAACCCTTATAAAAAAAACAGGTTTTTATTCTACTAGTTGGTCGGCGTGATTGGTTTATATACCCACGCCGAATTGCACTTTTCTTGTTGTAAGAGTTACTGAGCTAAGCCGAAGACGGACATACAGACAGACAGATGGACGGTCATGGCGAAACTGTAAGGGTTCCTTGTTGACTACGGACCCTGATAAATGAATAAAATATAATCCGTACTTTCACCTTGTAACAAAAGTGTCAGTCAGCGAACCCCGTCTTGGCTTGTTTTACATAAGTTCTGAAAAACTCATTAGTAGGCACGAGCCGGGATTTGAACCCACGATCGCCGTCTGACCACCGCATGCTTGAACCACTCGGCCACACCGTAACTTACTTACAGTTGGCATACTCGTAATCTACATCTACCTGCGTATTTCCAAATGTCTGGAAGATGACGGCTTGGCGTAAATCATAATTAGAAGCAGTAGTGATTACAGTCGTCATTATACTTGATTACAAGCGCGCGTAATTGACGCACGCGTGTTGTTAACTAACGCGTCACCTGGGCCTCGTTACGCAGTGTAATTTGTCTGGTTTTAGTCTGTTTAGACGTGAAAGTTTGAAGCGCTCATTACCTCCAGGCGCCTGCAGCGTAAGTATAGCAATGATTTACTGTCAATCGGTACGGAAGGAAAATCATCAACACGAAATGTCCATTATGAAATTGGACCTGAATATTTCAATACGTTCAAAGTGGATATTTAAATGAATATCAAAATGTAATATGACAGCCGACTATTTTGTTCATAGTTCATAATACTTATGACTTATTTCGGAATGGTCATATTTTTGGAGTGTAGGTACGTATAGAAAAAAAGTAATTAAATAGGTTATGGTATCATATGCACGTATTTCTGTCGACCTATATCATTGTACAAGAATGTCAATTTTACATTTAGGACGTAATGATATTTTACTATTTTCAAGAATTTCGGAATTGACATTATTCAGATTCGACCAAGAACTTCGAGATGTCAATTTTCCAATTGTGCTGGATGACAGTCAATCAATCAAATAAAACCAGCCGAGTGCGAGTTGGACCCGCGCACGGAGGGTTCCGTACCGTTATCTATAAAAACGGCAAAAAAATCACGTTTGTTGTATGGGAGCTCCCTTTAATATATATTTTATTTTGTTTTTAGTATTTGTTGTTATAGCGGCAACAGAAATACATCGTCTGTGAAAAATTCAAATATCTATCCATCGCGGTTCTTGAGATACAGCCTTGTGACGGACAGACGGACAGCGAAAAGTCTTAGTAATAGGGTCCCGTTTTTACCCTTTGGGTACGGAACCCTAAAAATCAAAACAATGACGGTTCGGGTAGGTCCTCTGATGAGTGCCTAGTAATTAGTTATCTGTTGGTTGGCTGGAGGCAAGCCAGACGTGTCGCCTCCGACATAATCCAATCCAACACACCGAATGATGTACCTATAAAGAATGTGTATACTTCTACCAAAGGTTCACGTCCGGTAAACGTACACACGAGAATCCTCACATTGCTGTCAGCGCAAGAAGGCTTTTCTGTTTTTGCTCCAGATCACAAAGTCTAACCCAATTAAACACAGTAAAGACAAGTGCTATACATTACTATAGGTATCTATAAGCTTCGTTATAAGCATCGAGATAAAGGAATCCTCTTAGTAATGTAATCAGGAGGCTTTCCAGCACGTGCTCTGATTCGCGTGCGCGAGCGTCGCTCCGGCAACGGAGATTGTATTTTCCGATACAACGAGTGCCGGCTGATAAGCAGAGTTAAAAAGTATTTTCCGCGCGAGTAATAAGCTTTTTGATAAGCTCTGTACAAAGCATAAATAAGGCGCTCCAAAAGTCGACGACAACTTTGCCAATATGCGAGTTATATTCATGGTTGGTTGAAAAGATTCCCTTTGGTAAGTTTTTTCAGTATATTTATTATCCCGGTAAGGGCCAATATTTGTGTGCTGACTTGGATACTTTCTATATAATTAAGTATTATATATACCGTGGGCGTTAATAACCCGAAAGATTTTCACCACGCATTCCTGAGGAGTAAAAAATGTTATGTAAATCCCAATAAAAATTAAGCAAAAAAAATATGCTTGTTTTGTCGGTTTTTGTAAATAAAACTTGGAAAGCTATCGCTTCTCTATGGAAATTATCCCTTTTAATAAAAGTGAGTTGTAGCTGGCACTTTGATATCTGTCAATAGCGACGCGAAACTGGCCAACATCGGTAGCAACGTCGCGATCAAAAGAGCTAAATGCACGTTAGTAATCAAAATAAAAAGTTAACATGAAAATTGATAATATTTTCAAAACTAAGCCGGCAGTGACTGGGGTTCACGTAACATGTTTTGCTCCTAATGACCTCAGGAATGCGTAGTTAAAATCTTTCGGGTTATTAACGCCCACGGTGTTAGTTTATTTATTTCTTTTCTAAAATACATACCTATACAAGATGATAACTAACAAGTTAACTAAACAAATTAAAAAACTAAGTTAAATCTAAAAAAAACCAGCTAACTGCGTGTCGGGCCACGCGCAGTGTAGTATTCCATAGTAGCCTATCTGTATTTGTTACATCGACGCGGAATTTGTTTCATATGGCTTTAAAGGCCAATACCTCGCAAACGAATCGCTGAGTAGAAAAATGGTTTTAAAAAACCATAATTATCTTTGAACAAGCTATTCAACGAATCCCCGAACTATGGGTATAACGAGAAAAAAAAATCCCCACTTTAGGTAATTATTTCACTTCTCGTTTGGCATCATTTAGCAAGCATTTTATTCGTTAAATACTCGCTCTCTTGACAAAGTCCTTCCCATTGCGTTGCCTAGCATTACCCTGCATGACTAAATCCTAGTCACGGTAGAACGGGTCGTGGGTAACATGCTAATGGCGCCTCACGACTATATTTACCGGGTGCATAGTTCGTGCATGTTAAATATCGGGCTGGTTAATATTCTCACCGGGTTTACCCACGGCCATGATATCGTAGGCAAATAAGTTTAATGTAGTGCAAGAGCCGGTGGCAATTAGTTACCATACCGTCGTAATATGAACTTGATAAAAAAAATACCAAAAGAAATTCCTCACAATGGTTTTGCAATAAATATAAAAAAAAACAAATTTAAAATTATGACTTCAGTACGTTATACATTAAAAGTTAAATAGAAATGTCAAATACCTAGAAAAAGTAATTCATAATAATGGTAAAAAATTGTAATTTCAAATTCTATACGTTACAAACTAGAAAATGTTGTGATTATTTTGGAAATAAGTAAAAACGATATAAGATATAAGGATTCATTCAAACAGTATATAAAGACATACTGTGCGTTGCAACGATGCCAAAAATGTACGTACTAGCTCAGTTAAAAGGTATTTTTTTTACATGGTTCTCGTTCTTTCTTAAAAACCATAACAATATCACTAACGACGGTTTTAAGATTTCATCTTCGTGGAATCCGATCGTCCGTTATATCACCGGACATTATTAGTTTTCTGTGTCGGCCGGGTGACAACCCTAGTGTACAAGTGCATGGTTAATAAAGACCAACTGCGGGTAGTTTGGAAAACCCGCACAACAAGAAGATGTTGATACCTGGTTGTGGCCGACGCGTCGCCCCGCGTCGCGTCGCGGTGGTGACTTCTATCGCGGTGCGACTTTTGTCGCGCCGGCTGAGTGGACTCGTACGCTTAGAGCTTCGGCGTACGCCACTCGACAGTCACCTAACAGACCGTGCTTGTGTGGGGCCGACCCCGCTACGGCCTTCGATAGCCCGTGGGCCCAGGTCCCGAGTCGTAAGTTCAGGGCCTTTGAGGTGCCCGGGCTCCCTAATCAAGGGTGAAAGAAAACAAGTAGTTATCAAATAAATGAATATATTGTAACTTGACTTATTATTTTATACTGCCATATCACTGCCCTAGATGACTTGTATTCAAGTCCCTAAATTCCTATCACTTTCCCTATTTACTTTTCTACTGTTTATTACTTATTTGTTACTTTCTCGAGAGAGCCGACTGCACACACTTTCGACTGAAATTTGGCCCGTTTATATATCCAAATTAAGTCATTACCTCGATACAGTGGGAGCGAGCAAAATTGGGAGCTTCTGGATTTTTTCTTGACTGAAATATTACATAATTGATTGGCTATGACGTAATGCCACAGCCTGTTTAATTATAAATGAATAAATGAATGAACTTTATTTTGCAAGTGGGCCGCAATGGCACTTTTACAGGTCTGACTCTACTAGCGTTTCCAAATATAAGACCATTGTCAAGAGGAAACACCGGAACAAACTTAACAGTAAGCAATTTTTAACAAAATAATCTTAGTCACCAGCGTAGTTCCGCAGGAGAACCAGTCAAATACCTTAAAATTAAACAAAAGTCAAACAACACGACAGATTAGGGCTATTTTGATTCCGGTCTGGGCCATGCATTTCTGTCAGTCATATAGTCTTCAACTCTATAATAAGCTTTTGACATCAATGTCTTTTTAAAATATTTTTTAAGAGCTGGGAGGGGTAATGTTAAAACGTCGTCAGGTAACTTGTTGAAGAAATGGATACACTGACCCAAAAATGACCTCTGTACTTTACGGATACAAAACTTTTTAATTGCAATTTTATTTTTGTTCCTAGTATTGAGCTTATGAATATCCTAATTTTTCGTAAAAGAATCGATGTTTTTAATTACATAAATAATATTCTCATATATATATAGAGATGCTACCGTCATAATATTAATTTCCTTAAAACGGTCTCTTAAGGATTCTCGTGAACTCAATAAATATATTGAGCGAATAGCCCTTTTTTGTAATACAAAGAAAGTCTGTATATCAGCTGCTTTACCCCAAACCAGAATCCCATATGTCATCACACTGAAAAAATAATATTTATATATATTTTTTTAATAACTTCAAATCATTATCATTTATTTAAGAGCTTGGCTCTTGTCGGTGGAGTATTCCATTACTCCTTTTTTGAGGAAGCATAGTGTGGTGGTTTCCCCCTTGCCTTCCACACCGCAGTACATGAACCGAGGTTCACCCGCTCCGTGATGTCCAAACAAGAGCCCTTCCAGATTCCTATCTTCGTTCTCCAGTCGGTACAAGTGCTACTGCTGCCTGACACTAGAGGATTGCTTATTTAATGGCGGCAATTACTCGCGATGTCACAGAATCGTCGTCGGATATTGTAGCTTTTTATAGAGTAGCCCCTCCTACAAGCCTACCCAATGCATCCTGAACTACTAATAACTTCAAATATTTTGAACGAAATCAATCTTATTGGATCCATGCTTATTTTTACATAAGCTCGTGACTCTAGTAAACATTTCTAAACAATAATATATCTTATAAAGTGAATCCAATGCTAATTACAATACTTATGTGGAAAACGGAAATATTTACTTCAAAACCCTTTTTGCTCCGTTTTCTAGGCTTTTACAATACGAAACGCTTATAATATTGATATTAAGTCTCTTTAACAGTAAGGACTTTTTATGACCTATCCAATGAGATATAAATCTTGATCATAAATAGTTACAAAATGGTCGCTTTGATAAACTTGCTTGATAAGCCAAAATTACGTAATACAATTCTTAATCATGATTTACTATGGAATCTTAACAGCCAATCAGAGCTCGACGGGCGGAGCTTCTACGGTGCTGTCTCTACGGTCAGATGTCCTGATATACACATTTTTGAGATGGCTTACATTATGGTATGGCTTCTCTGATACAATCTGAAATAATGATTTTATAGCATGTTTTGGCCTATATACCTTAGGTATATACTTATTATATTTATTTAGGCAATAATTATGACTTTTATCTATTTATTCAAAC
Organism: Epinotia demarniana; assembly: GCA_945867215.1. Classification (NCBI taxonomy): domain Eukaryota; kingdom Metazoa; phylum Arthropoda; class Insecta; order Lepidoptera; family Tortricidae; genus Epinotia; species Epinotia demarniana. The sequence goes on along the minus strand of OX244278.1, from coordinate 20,853,954 downwards.
CAATTGTATTAAAATTTATTCATTAATTTCTCTATTATATAGTTACATATTCTCATATATTAAAGGCTATGTAAAAGTGGGATATTCAGTGGGAATTCTTTATTTACTTAGTCAGTCTATGTGTTTACAAGGTATACATTGATTTCGTTAATTCTAAACGTGATCTTAAGAGTGCTATTGAAAAAAGCGCTCGCTCAGGATTCGGTATTTTGAGACGCGTAGTGCGTAGTGTGTGTGTAAATACTACTAGCACGCACACAAGCTTACTGTAGCTGTATAGCGCACCGTTGGAGCGAATGCGCGACCGATATTAATACTTGCACTAAAAGATGGTAAGTATTACTTCGCTAACGTGGTGCCCTAACTTGAACAATGCAAGTAGGTATTTGCTTTTTGTGCACATATTTTCTATACATATTAAAATACTCTGACAAAGTATAATATTTAAGTAGGTACGTCTTTTTTTGATATAAAATGCTTTTTTTAAGTGGTCCGGCTGTCCTCTCTATATGTAGGTCGCATCTCTCAACAGATTCTCGTGAAATTTTGTGAGCGAGTTCGATATGTTACTATAGGGCAAAAGTGCTTTCGTATGTCCAGCTGTCCGGCTATCCGGCTGTCCCCTCTACAGGTTGCATCTCTGAACCAAGTCTCGTGAAATTTTATGAACGAGTTCGATATTTAACTAAAGGGCAAAAATGCTTTCGTATGTCCGGCTGTCCGGCTATCCGGCTGTCCCCTCTATAGGTTGCTCTAGGGAATGCAAACAGGTTAACCGGAACTTTTTGAGTTCGGTAAATAACCGGGTTTGGAAACTATAAACCGGTTACTAACCGAAATGAGTTACATTTATAAAATACTTGAAATTGTGAGCCGAGACCGTTATTTAGCACTACCGTACAGCACTACCATGACTAGGGTTGCCAACCGTACTATATTATATAGTATTGTACTATATTTCGTCTCTTTGTACTATATACTGTTGAAGAAATATATAGTACGCAAAAATACTATATTTTGGGGGGCCTTACGAAGTGCTTCAAATTGCCTAGGTTTCAGTTCAATTTTACTAAATAGCAACATTGCCCAGCCGAGTACTATATTTTTTTACAGTGTACTATATATTTGTCGTTTTTTTCTGGAAAATACTATATCTCCCCCAAAAAAAGTTGGCAACCCTAACCATGACATAGACTTTGAATTAATCATCTTATCGTAGATGATATTAACGTCAATAATTTCGGACCAGCCTCCGAACTTTCACGTTATTAATAGTCGTTGTCAACACTTTCGCTTGCTGAAGCGAATATAAACCTTAAGATATGTCCATCTCTCAAGCAATAAATCAGCGAAACGGTAAGCGAATCATTTTCCTTGACTGTAAAAGGACAATTATGATGATGTATAAGAAGTTTAAAAAAAGTAAGTTACTTATTGAACTACACATCGCCTACTAATAAACCAGAACTAACATTCTTACAGTAAAATTATCCTCCAATACAATTCTTTTAGCTTTTAGTAAAAACCGGTTAATAACCCAGTTTTTGCACTCTTTAGTTGGATCACTCAACTGATTTTCGTGAAATTCGTATTTTACATCCTTAAGAACTGCTCCAGGAGGAGGAGAATGGATCTCTCCATTAGCCTGGTTTCTTCATCACTAGTTCAACTTCACCAAAATTACGATTTCAAAGGATAAATACACGAGTCATAATAGAAAATACCGATGTCAACTACACACGTGCATATAAAATTTGAGGGTTACCCTCAATTTCCCTGGGATCCCATCATCAGATCCTGACGTGTGCTCACCTGAATAACTTGAAAGAATATGATGAACGGTGTATAAGATTTAAAAAAACTCCTCCAACTCCTAAACGTTGAGGAGTTGTACCTTCCATCATCAGCCCACCAACATGAACTGATGACTACCAGACGCAAATTCATACCTGAAAAGCTTTAGAGAATTCATGAAACACGTAATAAGTACGTAATATTTGAGGGTTGCCCTCGATTTCCCTGGGATCCCATCATCAGACCCTTACTTGGTGACGCTGGGACCATCTCAGAAGTATACATTTTTTAAATATATTGTTTTTTAATCGGGCCACAACTGACGGAGAAATCGGCGAACGTACGTACAAAAAAAAAAATTGTAACATATAACCTCCTCCTTTATTGAAGTCGGTTTTTATTCATATTGTTATTTTCAACAACCCTGCATATTATGTCGGTGGTTTGTAGTTTCTTGTACAGAGAAATGAAATACTTTAAAGCCGTTAGGGCGGAAAGGTTCTCGAGCGGAGACCACGTACCAGATGGCGCAGCGGACCCCCCACAAAGTGGACTGATGAAATGGGGTTGCGTCTTTTAATTACGGAGTTCCTATGGCTACCTTCCAGCTCCATCATCAGACCCTGGTTACCATATAGTACCAAAGTACTCGTCAAGACGAATTAAACGAGCCCAAACACGATGGGGTTGCGTGCGTCGTTTAATTACAGAATTCCTATGACCACCTTCCAGCTCCATCATCAGACCCTGGTTACCAAGTACTCGTCAAGACGAATTAACCGAGCCCAAACTCGATGGGGTTGCGTCGTTTAATTACGGAATTCCTATGACCACCTTCCAGCTCCATCATCAGACCCTGGTTACCAAGTACTCGTCAAGAAGAATTAAACGAGCCCAAACTCGATGGGGTTGCGTCGTTTAATTACGGAATTCCTATGACAACCTTCCAGCTCCATCATCAGATGAGCTTTATGTCATAATAATATTGCATTGTCATCCAATTTATACATGCATGCAAAATTTCAGCTCAATCGGAAACCAGGAAATGGATCAAATTTAACTTGAAAGATTGAATTACAGGCAACGGATAGGTGAACTAAATAAAAGCTTATAAAAAATCACCAAGTATCACGATCACTCGTAAAATAATTGACATGGCAGTTATGCAATTCGTAAGTTGTCTCGATTAGGCTCACGAATGACTCACTAGTATAGTTTGACCCCGACGTTGATAACAACTATGCCTAGTCGGAGATCAAAATAATATTTTAGTTGACGGTTAGCCTTCGTGAATAGCCACAATTACACGACGTACAGGTCCAACCCGGACAACGGCTCAGCCGGTACTGGCAAGAGATCGCGCGCGACGGTAAATTTATACTATGTTTGAAAGATTATTTAAAAATATAAACGTTAAAAAAGTTGTATTATTTTTACTGTATTGTGTTGGTAAAAGTATGAACTTTAATGTTATTTAAGATTCAATTTACTAATAATTCAACAATAATGAGAAAATCCTTGTGATTTCAGTACGATATTGTTGCAAAATATGGTGCTCAATTACACCAATTACATCAATTTACATATACATACGTGAAAAAAAAGGAAAATTCGAGGCCACTACGCACAATACGGACATATTACAATAGTGAAAAGAAAAAAAAACAACTAGGTTCTCATGTAACATCATGGAGAATAATTAGGCGGTCAAACTTATGGCTCGGCGCTCTTTTCCGAAAACTACTGTCGGTAATCGGGTATATTCGGTCAACATATTCAGTTTTTCTTAAATCAGGGGCCGCTACGCACAATAAAAGGAGTTGAGCTATGCAAATAAGTAATCGGAATCTATAAAAATCTTTCCGTTTCTTAGATTTAGACCATATTAGGAGAACAATATTTCTTTGCTATTCCGCTAAAAAGCGGAATAGCAAAGAAATATTGTTCTCCTAATATATCATGGACTTCCGCAAAGTAACGCCTGATTCAATAAATTATTTTTTAGATTTAGACCGTCAAAAATCGGTAATTGTCACTTATTCCTGACGAATTTTTGAACGCCCTCTTAATGTTGTGTCGCTTACACTGGTCAGGCCAGTTGTCCCGTGAACATGCATGTTGCGACACATCCGAAACATCGAGAAAAATAAATAAGTTAATTAAACGCGATTAAGTCCCGTTTAGTAAAAATTATAAAAATACAATTCACCTTATTCTCATCCTCCTCCTCCTTGCGTGAGTGCGTTTTTATGATGAAGCAGCCCAGCACTAGCTTGGCTACTATAGAAAAGTTGCATTCGAGATGGCGGCCAACCGTGCCAGTGGGATGTAGACAACAGGAGTCGCGTTGAATCGGATTGAATCTCTCACTAGTCTTGATCTAATTTTCTTTGCATTTCTTGTTTGCCTATTACTAAATAAGAGTAAAGCGATGATACCGTAACTTTTACTAATTAGCAATGGGATCTTGGACTATTGGGTTCAGTGTTCGAGATTCTAGAATCTAACCAATACCCAGAATCAAAGCGTAGTTTAGTTATTTTGTAATGCTACTATATCCTTTTGCTTACCTTAAACAAATACTAATGTGAGGAAGGGAATTACTTTTCTATTTTTTTATCTACACGTCTCATAAGTATCTGGACTATTATGTAAGTATAAGACGTCCTGTACGGACTGCGGTTACAATTCGGCGCCATATTTAATTGTAATAAGGCGAAACATTTATAATTTAGACCGCGGCTGTACACACTTTATTTCGGCTGATTTGTATAAGATTGTCCTAAAACTGTCTCAAAACATCTATCATGATAGTTGAACAGTGCGATAGAGCAGGGGTCGGCAACCGGCGGCCCGCCAGCCCCTTACTTGTGGCCTGCGAACCTTCCTTGCTGTTTTGTATGTAAAGGCACAGAATTGATAATAGTACAAGTAAAGTGGTAAAGGTAGTTATTTATTCCGAATTTTGAAATTCACAAAATATCAAGAGTATTTCAAGGTATACATATTTTGTAAAGTTTGTGGTTGATAATTTAAGGCTTCGGTACATAAGTGTTAATTAATGATCTTGTAGCTCTATGATCTTAGGACTCAAGAGCCAGTATTTTCTTCACACTTTAGTTTTTAAATCCGGTTTTTTTTTAAATAACTATTGAAGGTGGTCACAAAATTTCACGAGAATTGATAAAAAAAAAGGCGATCTGTACAACAGTCGGACAACAGGACCCCTGGATCTCCAAACATACGAAAGAATTCTGACCCAAGCTGAAGCAGAGAACTTCGTTCGCTTCGCTCGCTAGTAAATTTTGCAAAGAAGTAATAGTAGGGATATTGCGAACTACGTCAGTTCATACTAAAATTGCTTTACCACACTCAACTTATATTTGCGCTTTTGATTCTCAAACACGATTGAACAAGAGGTTCTTCTACTTTTAAACGAACTTCGGTACAAAATAGCATCAACCAAACAAAACTAAACGCAATCAAGTCAACAACAAACTCTTCAAAAGGTTCTATTTGTTCTCATAAAACGGCATAACGAACTCGTTTACTACATAATGAGACAGGTGGGACACGGGGTCATGACAAGTATACACACATAAATAAAAAGGCTTCTTCAAACTTTTTATTATATACTTTTTAATTGCAGAGGCCGCACACAATACAGGCTTAACTTGAAAACGATTTCCTGGAGGGATTCTCATGTGAGGACAAAGTTAAGTCTGCGTATGCAAAAGATCTCACAGATTAAGAGATAAGGTTTATTTTTGCTTTTTTAATGTGTCAAACGCGTTCACACTTATTTTTACCACTTTGTGATATCAGGGTCTTTGTAAGCGTTAGATAACAAAAAGTACTTACATATTGTATAAGGAGCTCGTTAGAGATAAAGGCGGGCTTTGCCAGCTCAAGTTTTTACAATATTGATGTCATTTTAGATTTTGACGTAGGAGCATGGTTAGAGTTTTAAAACTGTTACAAATATTTTAAAAAGACAAAAAATGACTACGTTTACATTTTTGAATCTTCCAGTAATTCAGTTAACATCTGTTTACCTTTATATTTATTTGTAAAAAGGTTCTTAAACACTGAAATCGATTAAATTTAAACCTTAACTTTAAACTCTAACGTATGCAAATGAATGACAGATATAAGATTTAAGGTCCATTAATAGGACCAAACCTATATAACCGTGTGCCGTTATAATAGTGCTCTGCGACAGTTGGTTATTGTCTGTGAGGCGTACGCGGTATCGCATGGCTTGTCTTATAAATCTTATAATGTGACGAAAACTAAGTACAATGTTCTTTACGGCGGTCCAAATGTCCTTTCTTTTCCCGCCCATAAGTTATTAACGGAGTGCCCATTGTGAGAGTGAGTTAGTTTAAATACTTGGGGCATTTTCTAACAGACGAAAAATCCGGCCGACTCAACCGCACCGCACGTCGATGTAACTGGGACAGACAAGCAACTACGGAACCCTCATCATCATCACTATCCTGGCCGATTTCTACCACGGCGACTGGAGAAATGGCTTACTGGAGCGTCGTTCGTGAGCTCGCAGGTGACTGACGTAGCCTATCTTTGCAGAGAATGTGAGACTACACTCCCTACAGGTCAGCACCCCTCCGACAAAATTGTAGTGAGTGGCCGTAGGTGGTCGAGCCTTTAACTCCTCGCGTTTAGCGTCGAGTTCATTTCGTCTTCGTTCTTCGAAGGCTTGCACTTTAACCTTCACTGCATGCCTCCACTTTGACCGATCTTGAGCCAAAATCTCCCAGCGCGATGGTTCAATATCACATCTCCGCATGTGGCGCTAGAGACGGAACCCTACACTGCACGTAGCCGGACACGCACTTGTCCGGTTTTATTTATATCAAAAGTGACATTTAGATCTACCTGCACGGCTATCACGCGACAGCGCGGCGCGCGAGCTCTCTCGATTCTTCTCGCACTATCCGTCTCTTTCTTATTAGAACACTTAGAATAAGAGGTTATAGTGCGAGAAAAATCGAGAGTATGTCGCGGCCGTCCCATGATGGACGTGCTGACGCTTGTACAATACGTTACGTGATCGACCTGCAGATCGCATTTACGTAAATTATATCGACCGCCAGGACGTCGCCACCCGTTCATAATCCATACTTATAAATGCGAAAGTGTGTCTGTCTGCCTGTTTGTTACTGTTCCGGCGCATCAGTAGCGCTTTACGAGACCCGCGGGGGCGCGGACGCTGCCCCATCACTAGCCACTCTCTCAGGACCGCCGTCAAGCGCGCACGTCTGCGCCACTCATTTATTTTATACAATTATTCCGGCCGCGGCTTTCATTGAAGAACCTCAGATTACACCTGTTATTGTGTACAATAAAGTGCTTACATACATACATACATACACTTTTATAAATTTGGAGTCAGATTTTCATTCAACCATCTCCGCAAGGAACATTGGTGACCCCGACGTGATACTACGGCGAAAATAAATCGGACCGAAGAAATATTGAAGTGACAAACACCTCGGCGCGGGCGGGTCGGTGGCCATTGGAACCTGCCGCGTCACGTCTGCTTTGTTGGAGTTATTGTGCACTGCGTTCGATTGCCAATCGAAAAGGCTAGAAGATCACAACAACTGAAGACTTGTAATGGACAGAACATAATAAAGATTGGTACCTATATCCAGCTTGAAGCCAGCCGACATCCGCGCCGCAGCTACAGCTTAGCCAGGAAGTGCCCAGTCATATCCTTTTCAATTCTTCCTGCAGTGACTGACATTGCCTTTTGTATGCCTAAATAGCATTGCCGCTTTTTATTTGTTTATCGCAACTATTTATGTGTAGCCGCGCAGCCCATTTGATTTAATGATAAACGCTAATGAGTACCTACGCTATTCTACAATAAATAAGTTCACATCCACGCACGTAAATCATTGCACGACGCACGACCTAATTAAAATTGCTTTAGCTGTTCATTTCCCTTTGAAGTGAAAATAAAACTAAGTCTTTTATTTTCAATAGTGCAAAATCATCTTTTAACTTCGGCTTTAAACTATTTAATGATAATCATCGTCATCATTATATCGTAGCACGATTACAGCTTCCCAAATTGTCAATCCATATTTTATGCATTTTGTGTAATAATTGTAAATATGCATTCCAGCTGCTACCTAGCCGCGCTGGCGCCTTTGTTCTCGAACGTTCCTTATCTGCGCCGGCGGCCAAGCGGGTACCTACCTGTTGTTTGGGGCGTAAGCTAATTTTATTGAAGTTACGTATCGTTTTATTTTATTTTGTGACAATCGTTCATTTTACACATTTAGTACTTGGTTCAATTATTGTAGTGTGTCTATTTCTTAACCAATATGTCTAGAAGTGGTGACCAAGCTCCCAAAGCGCCTTTGGAAGGCATGTTAAAATTAAATATTCCACAATCAAGTGTTAGTCATGATTTGAAAGATTTAAATGCTAAACGAAGTTCTATAAAGGGACGCATTACGAAGTATCGAAGCTTTTTAAGTACGTATCTTGAATCTGAATCTATTTTGCGAACAGATTATTACCTGGTTAATCAGAGATTTGACCGATTTCGCGAAATGCTTTCACAATTTGACGAGTTGCAGACTGAAATAGAATCCTTAAATCAAAATAATTTGGACAGTGAACTGGATGTCAGGGAAAGTATTGAGTCGGACATTTCCTTGCTCATAGCCAAGACTCAATGTTTTCTCGAGAAACACGAACCCAAATTCAAAACGAATCGATCGGAAAGCGGGGATTCTAATTCAAACTGTCGCAATTCTTGCAATCAAAATTATAGTTCTATGGGTTTTAAATTGCCTACTATAAAAATTTCGAATTTTGATGGATCTTATTATAAATGGCTCGAGTTTCGAGACACATTTACTTCTCTTATTCACAACAATGACAAAATTGAACCAATTCATAAATTTTATTATTTGAACTCTTACCTTGAAGGAGAAGCTTCTCGTGTCGTCAGCAACTTAGAGGTTAGCTCGGCTAACTACCAAGAGGCTTGGGGTCTCCTCTGTGAGAGATATAACAATGAAAAACAGCTGATTAGCAACCATTAGCATTCTTTGTTTAACATTCAGCCAGTACAGCGAGATTCAGCTAGAGGTTTACGATACATCATTGATCACGTTTCCAAAAATTTGCGCGCACTCAATACGCTGGGTGAGAAAACTGAGTCATGGGACTCATTGATCATATATTTGGTCGCAGCAAAACTTGACAGCCTCACTAGCATTAAGTGGGAATAATGTAAAAATAACTTTACTAAAACTCCTTCTTTAAATGATTTCTTTCAATTTTTGAAAGGTCGTTCGGATGTTCTAAAATCCATTCATCATAATAAGCCCGAACGTCAAAGCTATCATAAAGGCGAATCATACCCGTCGACATCTTATAAAACTGAAAAATCTCACATGAAATCGTTTGCAGTTTCAGCTTCGTCTGCACCCTCGACTGTTGCTTGTGTCCTGTGCAATGGCAGTCATCGCATGTACGACTGCGCTTCTTTTTTGGGCAAGCCTGTTGACGAGCGCATTGCTGAAGCGCTGCGCTTGAAGTTATGCTTCAACTGTCTGCGCAAAGGCCACTCTTCTCGTCAATGCAGGTTGGGTCCTTGTTCTTCTTGTAAAGGGAGACACAATTCTTTGTTACACAAAGAGCATTCTCAGGCTGTAAGTACATCTGATACACACGCAATTATAACTACAGCTGAGAGTGAGGTCGAGGAGGAACCTGATGACAATGTTTTAAGTATGTCCGTCACATCTAACAACAATGTTTTGCTTTCAACCGCGTTAGTTGAAGTATGTAATCCAAGCACAAATAAACGCGTTACAATTAGAGCTTTGCTAGACAGCGGGAGTCAAACGTCTCTTATAACAAACAAGGTGAAAAATGAATTAAACTTGACTCCTCAGCCAACCAAAATCGATATTGTAGGTGTAGGTAGTCATCCTCTTTCTAGTGCTTTGCAACGTTGTGTTTTGAATTTGAGGTCAACGCAAAATGATTTTGAGACAGATATTTCGTGCCTCGTACTACCAAAGATTTCAAGTAATTTGCCGAACAAAACGTTCGATGCTTCATTAATAAATTTGCCTAGTAATATTCAACTAGCTGATCCATTGTTCAATAAAAGTGCACCTGTTGATATGCTTATAGGTGCCGACTTGTTTTGGAACTTGATTGAATCTGACAAAATTGTACTTGGCCAAAACCAACCCACCGTGCTGAAGTCCAAGCTGGGTTGGATACTGTCAGGCCCATTTACAGCGAGTAACCAATCCCTTGTAAACATGGTGCATTGCCATCATCTTGTTCTTAGTTCAAACAATGACCCTTTATCAAACGAATCACTGAATAATGAACTAACAAAATTTTGGGCGTTAGAGCAAATTCCTCAGAAGAATAAGCACTTAACTGATGAAGAGATTGAATGCGAAAGCCATTTTGTAAACCATACGTACCGCGATGAAGAGGGTCGTTTTCATGTCAGGTTGCCTCTGGTGGCAGCGCCTGATACTTTAGGTAACTCTTTTAATCTAGCAAAAAGGCAATTCTTATCGCTTGAAAAAAGGCTTGCACGAGACCCAAACCTTAAAAATATGTACTCACGTTTTATACAGGAATATTCTGAATTAGGACATTTATCACAATCCGCTAAATAGATTCCAGACCTGTCTTATATGATCCCGCATCACCCTATATTGCGTCCATCTAGTGAATCCACGAAGTTGCGCGTCGTTTTTAATGGAAGCGCGAAAACAACGTCCGGATACTCCCTAAATGATTTACAAAATGCAGGTCCTCATATTCAAGATTCGCTATTTAATATATTACTCAGATTTCGTCAATATTCCTATGTACTCTCAGGCGATATCGAAAAAATGTATAGAATGGTACAAATTCAAGACTGTGATCGAGATTTACAAATGATTTTATGGCGTGATCATAACACAGAACCTATAAAGTCGTTAAGACTCCACACTGTCACATACGGCTTAACCAGTTCAAGTTTTTTAAGCACTCGTTGCTTGTGGCAGCTCGGTGAGGACTGCGGTGATAATAAAATAAGAACTATTATTCAAAACGACTTTGTAGTTGATGATCTATTAACCGGAAGTGACAGTCAAGATGAATTATTATATATTAAGAGGTCGGTTGAAAAGGCACTGCTTGCTGGTTGTTTTAATCTCCTAAAATATAGGTCTAATGTGCCATCTATTTTGATAGAACATGAAAATACGCGAAAAAATCTTATTATTAGTTCGTCATCACATACGCTAGGCGTAGGATGGAATCCCAATGAGGATTTCATACATTTTCCAACGAATTATGACAATAAATCCAAAATCACCAAACGTATTATACTATCCGAATCATGTAAAGTTTTTGATCCGCTCGGAATGTTGAGTATTTTTACGATAAAACCTAAGATCTTAATACAAAAATTATGGATTGAAAAGGTTGGCTGGGACGAACCCGTGCCTAATGATATCAGTCAGTCATGGCTATTGTTTCTCGATAACATGAAACACCTTCATGAATTGCGTATTCCAAGGCATGTTTTATGTAAGGAACCCACTAATATAGAATTACATTGCTTCTGCGACGCCTCGCAAAAGGCATATGCAGCCTGCATTTATTTAAAATCCACTGATAAACAAGGTGCCGTTACAGTAAGATTACTATGTGCGAAAGCTAGAGTTTGTACGGTTAAACCGACCACTATACCGAGATCGGAGCTGTGTGCGTGTCTTCTGGGCGCGCAGCTCGCGGACGCCGTGGAACGCGCCCTGCGCTGTGTGATCACTCGGAAGGTTTACTGGAGTGACTCGTCAATTGTACTGGCTTGGTTAGGTACGAGGTACCACAAACTAAAGACCTTTGTAGCCAATAGGGTTGCGACAATTTTAGATCTTACTAACTGTTCTGAATGGCGTCATGTTCCCACTCACCTCAACCCAGCTGACTTAGCTTCACGCGGCGTAGACGCAATAAAAAATAATAATTTAGCCATGTGGTGGACTGGCCCTACGTTTTTACTTCAACATGAATCTATGTGGCCCACTAACGATTTTAATTTAGTCAAAAATATAAATGATTTACCTGAAGTTAAAGTCCACGTTAGCACTTTAAACGAAAATGAAGATGGTAAACAAATATTAGTTGATTTTAATCGATACTCAAAATTACAATTCATTCAGCGTGCATTCGCGTACCTGCTTCGATTTATGTATAATTGTAGAAATGTTAACGATAAAAAGGCAGGTCCCTTACAGCCTGATGAACTTGCTCATTCTTTTCGAAAACTTGTATATTTATCTCAGGCTGACAGTTTTAAGAAGGAGATCAACACTCTTCGTTCAAAGGGAGTGCTTAATTCTAAAAGTGAGTTAATTTCACTAAACCCATTCCTTGACAGTGAAAACATATTAAGAGTCGGTGGACGCTTGACATTATCTTGCTATCCCTTTGACACGCGTCATCAAATGATGCTTCACGCCAAACACAGGCTTACCAAATTGTTGTTCCAACAAGAACATTTGCGTCTTCTTCACGCTGGTCCACAGCTATTGCTTTATTCCGTAAGAGAATCTGTATGGCCTATCGCTGGTCGAGACTTGGCTCGCACTACATCGAGAAAATGTGTTACGTGTAGGAGAGTGCGAGGCGAGACTTTGAGTCCAATTATGGGTTCATTACCTGAGCAGCGTGTAAATCCTGGATTTCCTTTTGCTAGTGCAGCTGTTGATTTTGCTGGACCATTTTTAATCACCGATCGAAAGGGAAGGGGATGTAAAATAACGAAATGTTATCTTTGTTTATTCGTATGCCTTAGGTATAAGTGTTTGCATTTAGAGGCCGTCAGTGAGCTCTCAAAGAATGCATTTATTTCAGCTTTGCGCCGTTTTATCTCTCGCAGAGGAAAACCTTCAGAATTCTTTTGCGACAATGGTCGTAACTTTGTCGCAGCCGCAAAAGAAGTAGGAGACTTTTTTATTTCCAGTGCTGACGACGTACGTGAGTTTTCTTCCGGAGAAGGTATTAAATTCAATTTTCAGCCAGCTTACTCCCCACACTTCGGTGGACTCGTCGAAGCTTGTGTCCGTTCGGCCAAGTATCATCTTAAACGTACATTAGGACAAACTCACTTAACTTTTGAAGAGCTGGCAACTCTATTTAGTCAAATTGAGGCAATTCTCAACAGTCGTCCTATATGCCCTTTATCACCTAGTCCTGATGACTTCCACCCCTTAACTCCTGGGCACTTTCTAATAGGAAGACCATTGACGTCCTTACCTTCGCAGGATTTGGAGAAGACCTGCTTTAATACAACTGATCGATTTCAGCGGTTGGAGTCATTCCGTCAACATTTTTGGAAACGGTGGCAGTTGGAGTATGTAACTAATCTCCAACAGAGACACAAATGGCGCGTTCCTAGCACACCTCTGCAGCCTGGAGACTTAGTTCTCATGAAGGAAGAAAATGCTCCACCCATGCAATGGAAGTTGGGGCGAATTATTTCTCTGTTCCCAGGCAAGGACGGAGTGGCACGCGTAGCCGAGGTGAACACCACAACTGGGACTTACCGGCGAGGCATCAAGTACCTGTGCCCTTTGCTCGAGCCAGCAGTGGACACCACTTTGGAAGCAGGAGCTTCCAAGGCCCCGGAGGATGTTCCGGCGCATCACTAGCGCTTTACGAGACCCGCGGGGGCGCGGACGCTGCCCCATCACTAGCCACTCTCTCAGGACCGCCGTCAAGCGCGCACGTCTGCGCCACTCATTTATTTTATACAATTATTCCGGCCGCGGCTTTCATTGAAGAACCTCAGATTACACTTTTATAAATTTGGAGTCAGATTTTCATTCAACCATCTCCGCAAGGAACAGTTACCTTTTCACGCTTAAACCGCTGAACCGATTTAGGTGAAATTCGGTATAGAGATAGTTTAAGTCCCGGGGAAGGACATAGGATAGTTTTTATCCCCGAAATCATCCTTAAGGGATTGAAATGGGAGGGGGGGGTGAAAGTATGTATGGAGCTGCGATATAAACGAGTTCCACGCGGACGGAGTCGCGAGCAGAAGCTAGTTGATTATAATTGGTTAATACATCAGCTTACGGCTTTACCGAATTATATTCCGGTTGAAGCGATAATACGCTGAGGTTTCAAAGAGATTATTATAACGGGATACCAAGTTCTTTCTACACTTCCCATCAAACGAGTCACACGAGAGGACGATATATTATACATTGATATAAGGGGATTCCGGAACATTGGTGTCTTTTGTTCTAGCAATTTTAGAGTAGCGTTTTCTAACCGACTTCAATAGAAGGAATGTGGTTCTCAGTTCGGTTTCGCATGATCTTTGTGATTATAAAGTAAAATTAAAATCACTAAAAATTACTGATGCTGATGGATCCTGACTTTGTAAGATTAAAAGCAAATAGGAAGAACGATTCTCAAAAAAAGTAACGTCATACGGGCGTTTGTAACGCTGTCTTTACCTTCCCTCATATGCTTGAGTGCAAGCACGATGCACTAATTTAGAAATAAGTTAAACTTCATTCCCCAAAAGCCCGCTGATACAACCACTGTGCAAGCTTGTACTGACAGTATACTGACCAGTAAGGCACTCTGTGTGATTTTAGCTTACGTACAAACTAAGAAATACCGCATACCGATCCAGCTTCACCAAGTCACAAAGTTGCAAAATGCGGAAATGACTTCAGGCCAATCAGAGAGCCCTTATTGAAATGTAACCGACTCCGTCAACTGCGAAAGTAGCCTAAGTCAAACCGGGCCGTTTTACAACTTCTATGAAAGAAAAATATAAACATATAATCCCACCTTTTTCTCGGAGGGGTAGGCAGAGATCACGGAAAGACGGATAGATGAAATATATATTTAAAATCAATCTTATTAATATCTACTTGCCCGTCAGTTCCTCATAAGCATCCTCCAGCGTTTATCGCCGTAGTACTCGAACGAGCCCAGGGTCCGTTTTGGAGCCTAATCCTCAGATTTGTCGTAGGCACTATTTGTCGTAGCGACTGCCATCTGACCTTCCAAACCAAGTGCTAACGCCAATAGAAAACTACAGTGTTCGAGATTTGGAACTGGTCTTTTGACACATCGCGACACTCATATAACGTAAATTGGCACTGCTCATCGAAATAATAAAAAAAGTTTCAATAGCTTCCGAGTTACAAAACAAAGTTCAATCTCCATGCACGCTCTTTTTAGCACTTATAAAATTATTGTCATATTTTTTTACGGCTTATTTGTATAGACATTAGCATTGAAAACTCGGTATGCAAACCATTACGTCCTACGACTTTTTATTTTTAAATTTAGTGATATACTGCTTTAATCGTTTGGAGTCTGTCAATTTAGAAATAAATCGATATGAATCAAATAATTGTGAATAGGAAAATAACAATGCATTATTTAATTACTGTTACGATAATACGAAATAAAATCACATCGATCGAAACCGACATATATGATTGTGCAAAATGTTGCCTTTGAAAATATGGCATTGATTTCTGCACGGCGCGCGAGCTCTCTCAATTTTTCTCGCACTATCAGTCTCTCCCTTTACTTACAGGACACTTGTGTTAGCAGAAGACAGTGTATAGGCTCTCTATTTGATTTCCTAAAAATAATTAGTACACAGTAATCAATCGATTCCTTTTATTAGCCATCATCGATCGTGATCGGATATTATGACAATCGATTTACTCTAGCCACATCACTCTTTACATCATATTGGAACTGTCCAAAGACCAGTCCCAAATCTCGTACACTGTAATACAATGTATGCGCCTGTCATCTGTCATTCCCATACATTTTTAACCGACGAAAAAAACGGAGGAGGTTCTCAAGTCAACGCGTATATTTTTTTTTTATGTATGATCACGCATAACTTTTTACAGAGTAGTCCGATTTTGATAATTCTTTTTTTATTAGAAAGGGTATACCTCGAAGTTGGTCCCATATAAATTTTAAATAAAAATTTCAACTCTAAGGGTAGGAAAACAGGGGATGATTGTTTGTTCACTTACTGATTGATATGTATGACCACGCATGTGTGTGTGTGTGTGTTTGTGTGTATGTGTGTGTTGAATGAGCTTTACACCTGTCAGTCTCTTGTGTGTAGACCTCTCAGTCTCTGCATTTCTGCTAAAGCTCGTTTATCGTGAGGTTTGTGTAATTCCTTATTCGGCTCTAGGTCAGATAAAGCAATACCATCAAGTGTATTTACTCTACTCAGCGCCACATATGCCTGCCGCGGCTTCTGGCAACAATCACTGGATATTTTTGCACCAATTTTAGTCGTTCAGGGAATGGTATGCTTTCTCTATCATTTACATTGCGGCCATCCGCAATGAGTAAAGCTTTTATCATATCCGGCCAATTTAGATCATTGCACGAAAAGGTCATATACCAGGTAGGAGGCCCTAGACTTCTTACCATAGCAATCAACTCCGAACAGCATCGTCTCCAGTAAGAAGCAGACCCTCGCACATTTCTCATAGTCGAAAATCGGTTGAAATTTGAGGTCTGGTTGTGGCATGCTAAGCCGAAAGCAGGACCAGTGTTTAATGAAATGCGAGAAAGCAGAAAGATCTTTAGATCTCGTTTAAAGTGGTGTCAGAAGAACGAAGAACAAATTAAATTAGATATTATCGCGAAGCATCACTCTAAACGAGATTTTAAGGGTTTGTAGAAGGCATTAATGATAACAAATGTATTTCCGACATGTTTCAACACCATCTCCAAGTCGAATCACCACTGGGGCTACCACAATCAACGGGGGTGTCAGATGCTGGGTCTCGTGGTCAGGGGATGATCACCAGGTCTACGGCAAAAGATGTTATCAAAGCTATTAAAGGTATGACACGGGGTAAGTCTCCTGGGCACGATGGTCTTAGCATTGAGCACCTCCAGCATGCTGGCCCGCATCTGCCAAGAGTTCTGGCTATGTTGTACACATTCTGTGTAGGGCACTCGTACCTGCCGTCGGACGCGATGAAGACTGTGGTGGTGCCCATCGTGAAAAACAAAACAGGTGACAGTAGCGACAAAACCAACTACAGACCTATTTCACTAGCTACCATTATAGCCAAGGTGTTTGATAGTGTGCTTAACTCCCACTTTGATAAATATCTGAAATTACACGATAATCAATTTGGATTTAAGCCGGGATTATCCACAGAAACTGCAATTGTGGGTCTTAAAATACTGTCAAGTACTACATGGACCGACAGATAAATGTATACGCATGCTACCTTGGCCTATCTAAGGCGTTCGATATGATTAATTACGACATCCTCTGGCAGAAATTGAATGACTCTGGCGTGCCAGCTGACCTGACTAGCTCTCTCAAATTCTGGTACCTTAACCAATCCAATGTCGTAAGATGGGCGGGGGCGTTTTCGGATGCATACAGGCTGAAGTGTGGAGTAAGACAAGGAGGACTAACCTCGCCTAAGCTCTTCAACCTGTATGTAAACGAACTCATAGAGGAGCTCAGCAGCGCCCGCATCGGTTGCCATATTGACGGAGTGTGCGTAAATAATATCAGTTACGCAGATGATATGGTGCTGCTGAGTGCCTCTCCATGCGGACTTACGAAACTGATAGGCATCTGTGAACGGTACGCAATGAGTCACGGTCTGCAATACAATGTGTTGAAAAGCGAATGTATGGTCTTTAGGGTTAGGAATAAAAGTCCACAGGATGTTCCACCGATAAAACTAAATGGGAAGGTACTGACTGTGGTATCACAGTTTAAGTATCTGGGGCATATTATGACGTCTGACCCTAAAGACGGTACTGACATTGAGCGGGAACGAAGAGCATTGTCTGTGAGAGCTAACATGATCGCTCGCAGGTTTGCTGGATGCTCGAGAAGGGTCAAGTTAACCCTATTCAGGGCCTACTGCACGTCCTTATATACCAGCGGCCTGTGGGCGAACTATACTCAGGCACAGTACAGTGCTCTTCGTGTCCAATTTAATAACGCATTCAGGATGCTGATGGGGCTGCCCCGATAAAGCAGCGCGTCAGGGATGTTCGCAGAAGCGAGGGTGGACTGTTTCCACACTACTATGCGCAAGCGATGTACATCCCTGGTGCGTAGGGTACGGGCCAGTGCCAACAGCATCCTGGAAATGGTCGCTGAACGTAAATATGGACTGTGTGTATATCAACCACTGCTGTATGATGCACGCAAACACACATGTTAATTATGAGGTCGCATGACATTTGACATTTTGAGATTTAAATGAATTATTAATGTAACTTGACATCCAGTGAATAATTATTATTTTTAAATTAGATTACTTTAGAAATATTTACTAAATTTAATTATTAGTTGACTGTAATGTGAATTTCAAACCGGCCTAAATCGTATTATTATTTATTACTATGTAATATCTCTTTAAATTAACTTTATGTGTGCTAACTATGAACTTTGTAATTACTAATATTAAGCTAAGTTTTACTAACAATAGTGATCCATGTTGGTCTTTGAATAAATGAATTGAATTGATAGTCAGATGCATATTGTCAATCAGTCCTTGGGGTGTGAGTTCTTACATGTATTTTTCTCATTCGAGCAGCATTTCTTGTAGGCCTACCCATGTTGGTATATAAAGCCTCTTCTTTTAAAGAATTTATATTATACAACAAGCAATATAATTACATTAGGATTATAAAGCAATTAACAGTTTCAGTAAGGTAGGAAGCTATTTTAAAAGTAATCAAAAATATTGCATGTAACTAGAAATTAAGTTAGTAATTAACTAAAGTAAGCCACAGAAAATTGAAAAATAAAAACTTTTTAACAAAAAATTAAACCGCCGAAAAGGAACTGAAAAGCAAAAAATAATAAAACTTTTTTATTTAGTTTAATAACTAAATTCTTAAACTATTGTAAGTACTTATACCTAAGTAAGTATATAATTTTGTAATTATTTTGACTTTTTAATTACCTAACCTTAATAACTAAGTTCTTAAATTAATCTAAGTGTACCGAAGTAATTTTGAGTCGGCGCCAAACAATCAATGAACAAAAATTACTCCAAACAAGTACAAGTTAGACCAAATCAAATGAATAATGCAATATGAAATCTCCAGACATAAACATTAACATTCCAAAAAATGCGCTCTCCGCACGACCACTCGCAACGACGTGTGCCCTCACGTGTGGCCCGTTCGGGTTGGTGTCTCGCTGACATTAACCATAACTTCGTGAACGCTCGGCATTCAAAATTCAAATATTTATTCTGTAAGCAGGCCTCAGGGCTCTTTCACATGTCCGATCAAATCAAATAGGTATCAAATCAAATGGGTAATATATCATTGTCCTTTACATAATTAATTAATATGCTTGTTTGGCGCCGACTCAAAATTACTTTGGTACACTTAGATTAATTTAAGAACTTAGTTATTAAGGTTAGGTAATTAAAAAGTCAAAATAATTACAAAATTATATACTTACTTAGGTATAAGTACTTACAATAGTTTAAGAATTTAGTTATTAAACTAAATAAAAAAGTTTTATTATTTTTTGCTTTTCAGTTCCTTTTCGGCGGTTTAATTTTTTGTTAAAAAGTTTTTATATTATTTTCTATTGGCGTTAGCGCTTGTCGATTTTAACATTGCCTACAGCTCCAGAGAGGAAACTAGACCTTATTTGGACTAGACGGGTTTCAGCAAGATGTTTTTCTTCACCGAAAAGCTTTTGTTAAATATCAAATGATATTTCGTACTTCTCGTGTAAGTTTTTTTTTCTTTAAGTGGCTTTAAGCCCTCGACGGCCTCGACCTCTACATTGAAAGTGATTTGCCTTATGCAAGAAAATATATCATTTAAATAAATCTAATTAATATCTACTGGCCCGAAACCTCCAAGAATAATATTAATAATAAACGTATTTCAATAAGCCAAAGCTCATTTGTATGGGGCTCGGCGCGGTCGTTAAATGCCCGGGACGGCAATCAAATAACAATCCGGGTGATCCATTTTCGTCTTCGCTTCGGATTCTAATCACATTTCAATGTGTTGTGCGCTCGCTACCACACACGCCCAGCTAACGTGTCAGAGCGAGCGGGCAACATATTGAAATTTATACAATTTGTATGGAAAGGAAATGTGCCGAACTTAGGCCCTGCCTTGCCCTATTCATTAATTGCTTGCGACTCGTCTTAGATTTCGCCCCTAGGCAGGCACAGCTCTTGGTTCGGCCAAACTTGGCTCTCGCACACTTCTGAGGTACCAATACACCCGATCTCTTTAGGAACGAAAGAGCACGGACCATGCGACAAGCGCGTGCGAGCGGAATGCCATGACTCGTATTTTCTAGCCGTGGAACATAGGTTATGTTAGACTGAGGAACTTCCATAAGTACTACTATTTATTTTGTGTCCTAGGCCCGCAATGAATATTCGTGATTGAAGTTAAAAAAAAAAACCGGCCAAGTGCGAGTCGGACTCGCGCACCGAGGGTTCCGTACAAACCTATAACAAGCAAAAGTTGTACTGAGTATTTATTTTATTTATTTATTTAAACTTTATTGCACAAAAGAAAACTTATCGTACAAAAGGCGGACTTAATGCCATATGGCATTCTCTACCAGTCAAACCTTAAGGTAAAGCGGAAAAAGATTGTGGGCAGTGCAAGTAACAACAAAAAAAGTTATATTAGGGTATTACTATATACATACAACATATTTACACAAATACATATACAATTATACATAAACAAAATAAATAAATACATATCCAAATAAATATATACATAAATATACACTACATGCATACTTACAAGCGAAATTATCAAACTTGAAACCTATTACTACTCGGATCTGCCCGCAAAAAAATTACGCACAGATTTCTAGAGTATGTTTATTACTAAATGATAAATGAAAATGGAATCCGTAACATTACAATGTGGAAAGCTGGGGGAGCATAAATTTAAACAGGGTCACTTTATCAATTTAGTAATCATTCTTTAGGCTTTGATTTCCTTGCGAGTAGAACTACTCGCAAGGAAATCAAAGTTGCGGACGGCAAAATAAGCGGATTACTTAAATTGCTGTTTCTTTTGAAAGCTGAGTTCACAGGAAAGTAACTTTAGGTTTTGATACCCTTGAGATTACCTATAATATATAATAATATAAACCAGCCTATATACGTCCCACTGCTGGGCACAGGCATCCTCCCATGGATGAGAGGGAACGGGCAGTAGTCCCCACGCTGGCCGAGTGCGGGTTGGGGACTTCACATACACACCTTTTTCAGTTTTAAATTATGCGACTTATATTGCTATTTCTTATGATTGCGTGGACATAAAACTTTCATTTTGCTACAGCTGAAAGGTATTATAGACATGAGTATTTGACATGAATTTCAATTTAATACCTCTACACATTTACGAGAAAAAAAATGATTTTTGTATGATTTTACTAAAACTTTACACTTTTTTGTAATTTTTCCTTTGTCTGTGCTATATGAAGTTTCTTCGTGCCAAGTTTCAAGTTTCTGTGTTAACGGGAAGTACCCTTTAGGTTTTGAGTTTGTTGCGAGTACTCAATTTCAAAATGTGTTCAAAATATGCGACTTAAATTGCCATTTCTTTTGTTTGCGTTGACATAAAAGTTTGGTTTTGCTACATCTGATGGGTCATTATAGCCCTAAGTATTTGACATGAATTTCAATTTAATACCACCACAAGTTTACGAGGAAAAAGGTATTAAGTTTAAAATTTAAAACGTATTTTTTTGTATGATTTAACTAAAAATGTCTACTTTTCGTAATTTTTCCTTTGTCTGTGCTATATGAAGTTTCTTCGTGCCAAGTTTCAAGTTTCTGTGTTAACGGGAAGTACCCTTTAGGTTTTGAGTTTGTTGCGAGTACTCAATTTCAAAATATGCGACTTAAATTGCCATTTCTTTTCATTGCGTTGACATAAAAGTTTCGTTTTGCTACATCTGATGGGTCATATAGCCCTAAGTATTTGACATGAATTTCAATTGAATACCATCACACTTTTGCGAGGAAAAAGGTATTAAGTTTAAAATTTAAAAACTGTTTTTTTGTATGTGTTGGATTTCGTATGTTTGTCTGTCGAACTTTAATCTGTTGTCGTTTCTACAGTCACGATTTCCTATACAATCATTCCTTTCACCCATGCGCACTGATATATCGCGCTGTCTCTGTCATACACGACGTACGCGCATCGCTCACGCCACCTGGCGAAAGCGAATTAGATACTCTCCCGTCGTGCGTGTAACAACCAGCTCCGCGCTGATGAATAAAATAAATCGAATTAAATCCGACGCATTCTCCATATATTACTGAAAACTGTACGTGCTGTCAGCTTAGTGCTATAAGGTGTTCGTGGATTGAATGTGCTTTTGGGCATTTCGGGATTGCGCTGCGCGTCCCAATGAAGACACGTGCAGGTGCCATGAGCAGCTAGCCTGAAGGAGACATTCATACAAATCACAAGCAATCACAGCGCATGGCTCCATTTGCTCTTCTGTTAGCTGATTCATCGACCTGTTCCGATTTCCAAAGCAGCTGACTTTTCCTACACAATTTCGCGTCTAGCAGCTACGACAATAGACCACGGTTGGACCCCTAACATACAGTCCACTACTCTTAAACAACGCGCTAATCTCTGAAAAGGGAAATTAGAAAGCGCACCGCAAAAAACCACCCTTGGTGTGCGTGCATTCTACAAACTCAATTCTATACGCCCCAAGTTTTGGTCACTACGACCCGGATAAATTATTTCATTCCCAACCTAGGATTTATATATATATTAAAAGTAGCTCCTTGACATTATGTATAATTTACCCATAGATACTTAAAATCTATGTACTTCGCATCATGTCTTCGTATCATTATTCTATAGGTACTAACATATCAGCAACACAGTTAACGTTTCAATATTTTTAGTGTACAATTGATGTACACGTTACAAAATACATTCTATTGTTCGCACCGGCTCGGGAGCGCTGACGAGTTTCGTCCATTTCTACCCGCTTATTTCGTTATTTTCGTTTCGCGAACTACCGCGCCGCACACCGCGCCCTGGCGCCTGTAGGTACACGTTACGGTCATCGCTTAACCTACTTTGTAGACGGAGAGTTATCTAAACCGCTTTTAATTTTACAAACTGTTTCCGATTTGTAACGCATTCCTTTTTATATATCTTTTATTCCCGCGACTTGTGTTACATACATTTGTTTTAACCGCACTTTATTTCCGCGACCTGTGTTTACTCACGTTTATTTTAACCGCACTTTATTTTCGACTTGTGTAAACTCACGTCTATTTTAACGGATTTTATTCCCGCGAGTCTTGTTTACGGACATTTAACCGCATTTTGTTATATACATTTTATTTGTGTAGGCTAAGTTTTATAATCACACTCAAAGCACGTCATCATGCCACCGAAAATTGACTCTAAAACCGAGGCAGCTAGGGACCCCGTCCCGAATGACCTACTTATTTTGGAAGCTAAGCGTAATGCTTTCTTTAATCGCGTACAGACCATATACCAATTGTCGGTTAAGGCGCACGAAGATGAAATTAAACGTAAAACGTTCTTAACTAACGTATCAAATCTAGACCAATTACGATCAGATTTTGAGCGTGTTTTAGACTCGTACAATGAGTGCCTTATAAAAGTAACGCCTAATGCAGCCGTTAATTATCAGGCCTGGATCGCGTTTGAGGAGATGTACTGTGAAATCAAATGCATTCAGTCTGAAGTCGAAGGTTCGCCGGAGCGCCCTCAGCGGCCTCCGCAATCAGCTTTAAGGCAAAATTTTCCGACTATACAGCTCATGGAATTTAATGGCGACCTTAGGAATTGGCCATTATTCTATGAACAATTCAAAAGTGTGATTCATAACAACTCAAGTTTATCTGACAGCGAACGAATTCAGTTCTTAGTGGGTAAACTAACTGATAAAGCTAGATCGGTATGCGCTGGGCTACCCACCACAGGGGAAAACTATGCCATAATTTGGAAGGCGCTAGTCGATAAATATGAGGATAAGCGCGCCATGGCGGCCGGCTATATCAATCAGCTGTTGGACTTTAAACCCATAGCCAATGGGTCCGCTTCTAATTTGGAGTATTTTCTATGTAACTTTGACGCCTCTGTTAAGGCGTTCAAAGCGCTAAATTTACAAGATTTAGCGGATTTTTTGTTCTTGCATATCGCATTACAAAAACTAGATCCCGAGTCGATCAAATTATTTGAGATGTTTTATCGCAAGGAAACATGTCCTTCGTACGAAAATCTTATCGATTTTGTCAAGGAACAATCCAGGGTTGCAGCGCATTCGACAACCAAACAAACTTTTTCCCAACCGCAACCTAGTATCAATAAAAAGATACCGGTACCAAAAACCAATTCAACGAAAACATTCGTTAATACGCAAGCGCCCGCGATGAATACTTGTTTGTTGTGTAAAACGAATAAACACGAACACTTATATCAGTGTGCCGCATTTACAAAAATGTCCCCACACGAAAGATTTAATTTTGTAAAGAGTAATGCCGTGTGTAATAACTGCCTTAGTTTTAAACACAAATTTTCCGCTTGCACGTCGCACAGAACGTGCAATCTATGTAATTCTAAACATCACACGATGTTACATTTTAATCCGCCGCATAAAGAATCTTATTTACCTAAATCGCATCAAACAGGTGCAACCAACAATATTGTCAACGATGCACATTCCTCAACTTCGAGCGGCAATAACGCGGGGGCAAGCAATTTGCAGTCTTATCGCCCAGTCGATAAGGTCGATAATGGTTTGAGGCATGACTCAACGTTGAATCATTTGTCGTCTCGGAGTGCAAATGATGATAACTTAAGAACGCTTATACATAAAACGACATTATTAGGGACCGCGAAAATTAAAGTTTATGACGCTAGCGGTAAGATTTATTATGCAAGGATTCTGGTGGATCCTGGAAGCCAGTCTGATTATATAACGCTCTAGTGTTGTAATCGATTGTCGCTACCGATTTCGAACCAAAATCGTTTTACGAGGGTTCAGGGCATTGGGGGTTCTTCCCAGAAGATACTTGGAATGTCGACGGTGCAATTTAGTTCCCGATTCGACAGTAATGGCGACAACGCTTATACTATGCAGCCTCTGGTTGTGGAAACCATTACGTCACACTTGCCTGACTTGCCTCTCGACGTATCGTTATTTGATTGTTTTAAGAACATACCTCTGGCGGATGATTGTTTTAATGAGCCCGTTCCCATTGATATGCTTATAGGGGCAAATCTATTCTGTGAAATCTTACTTTCTGACAAAGTCCGAAGTGCCGGCTTGCCTTCGGCTTTGGAAACGACCTTGGGTTACGTCATAATGGGGGACGTCACTGTGACGTCACCTTCGCGCGCGACTCGTGCTCTCTGTGCGTTTACGCACGTACCGCTTAACCAAACTCTAGAAAAGTTTTGGAACTTGGAGGAAGTACCCTCAAGGAAATTTCTAAGTCCCGATGACAAGGAATGTGAAGAAATATTTACCGCAACGACCACGCGTAACGATAATGGTTCTTACGCAGTCGATCTTCCCTTCAAGCAAACACCAGATAATCTGGGCAATTCTTATACTACCGCTAAAAGAAGATTTTCGATGCTCGAAAATAAATTCTTAAAAAACCCGCAACTCCGCGAAAAATATGATGCCGTTATTCGGGATTACCTAGACAAAGGGATTATTTCTTTGGTTCCGCCCGAAGAATACTCTACGCCAGGGTTTTGGCTACCTCATCACCCGGTCATCCGGATGGACAAGTCCACGACAAAAATCCGCCAAGTTCTAGACGGTAGCTGCAAATCTGACAGCGGGCTGTCGTTAAACGACATCCTTCATACTGGTTGCAATCTGCAAGCAGATATTTTCCACATTCTTTTGAATGTTCGCATATTCCGCGTTGCTTTTTTTGCTGACGTCCGCCAAATGTACTTGTGCATAGAAGTACATCCGCACCACCGCTCCTTTCAACGATTTTTGTACCGCTTTTCGCCGGAAGTACCTTTGGAGATGTATCATTTCAACCGCGTCTGCTTTGGCCTCCGGTCTTCGCCATACCTCGCGCTTCGCACGCTCCGCCAGCTCGCTAGCGATGAACGCGAGAGGTTTCCGCTCGCTGCCGCCGTTCTCGAAAGGGACGTTTACATGGATGATCTAGCTTCCTCTGCTTCTTCATCCGAGGAAGCAGTTGCGACAGCAAATCAACTAATCAGTCTCTTCAAGGCTGGTGGGTTTGATTTGGTCAAATGGACTAGCAACTCTCCGCAGTTGCTAGAGTACATTCCCATTTCTCACCGCCAGTCGGAAGACGTCTCTTTCGGTGACGGCGACACTTTAAAGATTCTTGGTCTTCGATGGCTTTCCGCTTTGGATGAATTCGTCTTTGACGTTTCGCCTCCGCAACTCCATGGCAGGAAGCGTGCTATTCTTTCAGCTACTGCTCGTTTGTATGACGTTCTAGGGCTCGTCGGTCCTGTCATACTCTATTCCAAGCTTCTTATAAAAGAACTATGGCTTTTAAAGATGGATTGGGATGATTTACCACCGCCACACATATCGCTTTTATGGGAGCAGTTCGTCAGTGAGCTTCCACTGGTCTCTGCTCTTAAATTTCCGCGTCATTTAGGCATTGAGAAGAACTCAAAATTGACACTTTTGGCCTTTGCCGATGCCAGTGAAAAGGCTTACGGCTGTGTGATTTACGCGCACGTCGTTGTCGAGAATCAAGACCCAGTCATCCGTCTGATTTGTTCGAAATCAAAGGTCGCACCAGTAAAAACAATGACTGTTGCTAGATTGGAGCTTTGTGCTATTGTATTGATGTCAAAACTGCTTCGAACTGTTCACGATGTTTTATCTCAGCGTCATCCAATTGCGGATACGTTTGCATTTTCCGACTCTGAAGTTGCCCTATGTTGGGTCCATTCTTCACCTCATAGATTCACAACCTTTGTCGCGAATCGCATTGCTCAATGTCAAAATAATTTTACCTCGGAGCATTTTTATCATGTACCAGGGTCTGAAAATGCAGCAGATTGTCTTTCGCGCGGCCTTCTGCCTTCCCGCTTAAAGGACCACAATCTGTGGTTCCATGGCCCATCCTGGGCATCCTCGCCAGTTAGTGACTGGCCTATAACGGCTTTCTCGGCGTCATCTACAAAGCTGCCAGAGGAAAAAACAACCGCTTTGGTTGCAAATACCTATAACAATGAGCATTGGCTTTTGAAATTAAGCGAGAGATTTTCCTCATGGAATAGATTTATTAGAACAGTCGTTATAGTTTTAAAATTTCTTAAACGGCTTCCTCGCAACCGAGAAATAACCGCCGACGACCTGGACGCAGCCGAGCTGCTCGTTGTGAAGGTCATGCAGCAAACGTCATTTTCAGATGACATAGGTAAAATGCAAAAGGGCAGGGTTTGCTCACCCGCCTTACGCAAACTATTTCCATTTATTCGCGATAACGTCCTACGAGTAGGAGGGCGTTTAGGAAATTCGTCCCTTGATTTTTCTAGTAAACACCCGGTTCTACTACCCAAAAAAGGCCACATTGTGGAGCTGTTAATAGACTTCTGTCACCGAGAAAATTTACACGCTGGCCCCCAGCTTTTGTTGTCAATCTTGCGACAAAAGTATTGGATACTTTCCGCGCGGAGAATTGTGCGACAACGATTTCATAAATGTATCGATTGCTTCCGCTCTAAACCGACTAATACTTTCCCCGCAATGGCTGATCTCCCGGACTGTCGTGTCGAGCCTAGTAAATGCTTTACGCACACGGGCGTCGACTACGCGGGACCCTTCTACATCACGTTAGTTAGAAAACGCGGCGTGAGAAGCCAAAAGGCGTGGCTTTGTATTTTTGTTTGCCTGGTGACGAAGGCCGTCCACACCGAGCTCGCTTCTTCTCTTTCCTCCGCGGCGTTTCTCGACGCCTTTAAGCGATTTATCTCTCGGCGTGGGGATTGTAAATTTTTATATAGCGACCACGGCACTAACTTTACAGCTTCTAAAGCTTACCTAAACGAGCTTCATACTTTTCTTCAGTCTGATCCGTATTATACGCATTTCAAGGAAGAACTTGCAAAAAGTCGAATTACTTGGCGTATGAGCCCCCCAAACGCTCCCCATTTTGGAGGTATTTGGGAAGGCAACATTAAATGCTTTAAAACCCATCTTAATCGTATTATAGGTAATCAAATCCTGACATATGAAGAATTACTCACCGTTCTTACTCAGATCGAAGCGATTCTTAATAGCCGCCCTCTTTACATACTAAGTTCTGACCCGTCAGAGCCCACCGCACTAACGCCCGCTCATTTCATGTCAACCTCGCCATTGCCGCGTTTGCCCGCCGCCGACTTAAGCCAGGAGCGACCGAATCTATTGACTCGTTTTTCAATGCTAGACTCACTTGTCCAATCATTCTGGAAACGGTTCCGAATTGAGTATCTTCACAACTTACAAAGCAGAGAGAAATGGAATACTCCGGACAAGCCGATAACGGTGGGAGCAATAGTTTTAATAAACGTTGCTAACACGCTACCCTTGCAGTGGCCGCTCGGAATAATAACTCGGGTATTCCCTGGGCGAGACGGTGTTGTCCGCGGTGCTGAAGTGCGGACCCGCAACGGTACGCTGGAGCGACCGATCGTTCGGCTGTGCCCGCTGCCTACGCAGTAGGGTTGCCACCACATATATATCTATACATATATTGAAATATATATATTTTTATTTATTTTATGTTACCACAAAAGCTTATTTTGGAATAATTACATATTTCCCTTCGTTTATCTTTAGTTATATAGTGCGTTTTTTATCTTTCCCCATATACATACATAATATGTATATAATCTTTTTTTTTCTTTGAAGGGAACCCTTCAAGCCGGGGGAGATGTTGGATTTCGTATGTTTGTCTGTCGAACTTTAATCTGTTGTCGTTTCTACAGTCACGATTTCCTATACAATCATCCCTTTCACCCATGCGCACTGATATATCGCGCTGTCTCTGTCATACACGACGTACGCGCATCGCTCACGCCACCTGGCGAAAGCGAATTAGATACTCTCCCGTCGTGCGTGTAACAACCAGCTCCGCGCTGATGAATAAAATAAATCGAATTAAATCCGACGCATTCTCCATATATTACTGAAAACTGTACGTGCTGTCAGCTTAGTGCTATAAGGTGTTCGTGGATTGAAAGTGCTTTTGGGCATTTCGGGATTGCGCTGCGCGTCCCAATGAAGACACGTGCAGGTGCCATGAGCAGCTAGCCTGAAGGAGACATTCATACAAATCACAAGTAAGTGCGCATGGCTCCATTTGCTCTTCTGTTAGCTGATTCATCGACCTGTTCCGATTTCCAAAGCAGCTGACTTTTCCTACACAATTTCGCGTCTAGTAGCTACGACAATAGACCACGGTTGGACCCCTAACATACAGTCCACTACTCTTAAACAACGCGCTAATCTCTGAAAAGGGAAATTAGAAAGCGCACCGCAAAAAACCACCCTTGGTGTGCGTGCATTCTACAAACTCAATTCTATACGCCCCAGTATGATTTAACTAAAAATGTCTACTTTTCGTAATTTTTCCTCTGTCTGTGCTATATGACAATGCTTCGTGCCAAATTTCAAGTTTCTGAGTTCACGGGAAGTACCCCGTAGGTTTTGCGAGTGTCGAAAAACTCTAAAATTTGCAGCATAAACGACTGTATCTTTTGATTGCGTTGGCTTTTAAGCTTGAATTTTTTACAGCTCCAAGAGACAATAGACCGCGTTCCTGAGAAAAATGGTCTTGACAGACAGACAGACAGACAGACAGACGGACAACAAAGTGATCCTATAAGGGTTCCGTTTTTTCCTTTTGAGGTACGGAACCCTAAAAAGTAGCCAGACTACACAATCGTGAATCCGCGAACTCTACACCTCACAGAGCCACTTGTTTATATTTTAACAAAAAAAATACAATACTTAATTATACCCAAACATTACGAGTATCATATAAGTAAGTACAGTGAGGCCACTACTGTGTCCTCCTTAGTTTATGAAGGGTTGTACCCAGTAGTAATGGAACGTACCTATTGGCTCCTCATGATGAAGATGATTATTTTTTTCTAGTATCCTACAAGAAAACTTATTCACCCGTCAACACCCGTTAATACCCGTCATCCACTCGTTTGTAGTATTTTTTTAAAGCCAGTTAGCTATGAAGCTGAAAATATTCGTGTTTTTCTTTATCTTGGATGTTTTCCATGTATTTATGTATATAAATCTATTAAATATATTGTCGGCTAGTAAACTAACACAAGCCCTATTGAATTTATTTAATATGGGGTTAGTTCAATTTGTGTAGGATTGTCCCCTAATATTTATTTATTATAATCGTTGCCTCTTTTTGGAACCCAATTTATTAATATGATTGCAGATTTCATGACATGCTCAACAGCGTTTCTGCTTGTCATCTTCACACAATTAACCACGAGGCTTTTTTTAAATACGCCTTAATAAAAAGAAAATAAGCATAAAAGCCAGGACAATAAGTGCGTAATTATGTTCCCTTAAAAGCCCTTTTCAAGGGGCAAATTCGGTCCGACGGGGATTTGTTATACTTTTAGCGCAGGGCCCCAAGCTCTGACCGAGTTTTGAGGATGATTGAAATAGATATTTTATTAATAACTAGAATTAGTCTGAATGGATTCGGAACAAAAACTATCCTATATGTATTTTAATTGAAGCTGTAAACTATCTTCGTGCATTACTCAAATCGGTTGAGACGTTTAAACGAGATTGCGCAACAAACATCCAAACATTTAAACTTTCGCATTTATAATATTACTAGCTTCCGCTCGCGACTTCGTCTACGTGGACCCGGGATATAAACTATCCTATATTAATCCAGCTTCCGCTCGCGACTTCGTCTACGTGGACCCGGGATATAAACTATCCTATATTAATCCAGGCTATAAACTATCTTTGTGCAAAATTCCAAAGATATAAACTTTCGCATTTATAAAATTACATATCTACTTATAATATTTTAAAATTTTAGAAGAAACAAATAAGAGTTTTGAGTACAATGAAGTGCAAAATTTGGGTGCATACAACTTACTCATGCATCCAAGCTGCTCGTTCCTGGGATTACTCAGCCAGTGCCAGTGTTGGCGACGAGCGCCCACAGAAGACGTCCCTCAGCCATGAGGATACGACTATGAAGAAGTAGAACTTTCTCATGAATTATGCCCGATGGCTCTTTTTTTCGGCGGACTAAGGTTCCGATACGTAGCTATGAGAGAATTAATTTGATACGATGTTATTGCATTTGACTTTACCGTATTTTTATATAGAAATTTAAGAAACGTAGCTAGAGTATTTAAGTCTACATATAAGCAAACCTTTTTGAACAGTTTTCGACTCATGACCCGACTGGATTCTGGCTAATATAAAATACAAAAATGCCGTTTGTTAGTCCTTTACCTCGTAAGCAATAATTTACTTTAAAAACAAAGTTTTAACCGACTTCAATTTAGTACTCCGCCAAGCCACGAGAACATTTTCTATTTTTTTTTTACAATTTACGACATGAACTGATTTCCGATAGCAAATGCGTTGATTACTATAGAAAAAAACCGAATCGCTGTATGTGGGCCGATAATTTTTGAGGACTTCCATCGATTCCCCAAGATCATCACCAATGACACTTCATTAGTTCCTATTTCAACGGAATCTTATCAGAACCTTTGACGTACTTTTGCACTTTTAAGTACATAATTGAGGAATTCGATAAGTCATCTGTGGTCTTCATCATCAATTCCTCGCCACCAAATTTATGATTCCGGATGTAAATACAGGAGTTATAACAGAAAATACCAAAATCACTACACGCGTGCCTAATAAAATTGAGGAGTTCCCTCAATTCCTCAAGGATCCCATCATCCAACTGAATTTTTGAAAAAATGGGACCCACATGGAAGCATATACTTACAAACAAAAAAAAAAATTTCCGAATCGGTTCATCAATGACGGAGTTCTGAGGTAACAAACATTGAAAAAAAAAAAAAAAAAAACAACCGAATTGAGAACCTCATTTCTTTTGAAGTCGGTTAAAAATTACTTGTAGTTATTCACCGGATCGCGTTTCGTCGCGATCTCAAAATTTCTGAACAGATTTTTTAGTGTAGTAAAATGTCTTGTCGCCAGTCACAACGGTGTATAAAATTCATAGACTATTTACTTTTCGCGTAGTTTTTTACTTTAGTTGCATTTCACCGCGAGAAATATTTGTTTGTAAAGCGTTATTACTTAACGCCATATTTCCTGTAAGCACTATATCTATGTAGTTCTGTTTTTTAAACGCATTTCGCAGTTGTAGTTTATGTCCTGGATCGCTTTTTATATAAGTACAATTTGCAATATCAATATTTGCAATATCAATATTAGCAATATCAATATTTGCCTCCCTTTCTAACATGCATGTACAGTCAGCAGCAGAAGTAGTTAAGCATTCCAAGTGGTCACAATGAGGTCATGTCATCCATTCATAATCTGCCTGTTGTCTACAAGCTATAAAAAAATTAAGCGAAAAAGGTGCTTTGCGAGTAAAGATATTGTCTAATACAAGAATAAACGATTAGGATACAAAGCGAAAATGTAATACATGATCGATGTGAATTGCAACTAAAACTAATAGCGACAAAAAAAACAGGATAAAGACCAACGCGATAGTTAAGTGCACGATCGAGGTGAAATGCGACTAGAAATAATAGAGACAAAAAAAATACGATTGAGACACAACGCCATAATTAATTATAGGATACGAGGTAAAGCACTAACAAACGAAAAATGTATCTAATCAGATTAGATACTCTCCTGACTAGACCAACCAACAGGCATAGGATCAAAGCGAAAGTAAGACAGCGCCCTGCAGGGTTACTGTGTTATACTTCAAACAAGGACTAGGATACCCGTATCAACTGTATTTTTTGAAGTTTTATCTTTCTAACGCGCTTTAAAAAAGTTACAAAATGGCCCTGCTGGTGTAGCTATGGCCTTCATAACAGGATAAAATCATTGAACAAGTGTATCGTTTTGTGACAGATTATTAAGTCTCTTTAATACAAACAAAACTAAATAAGAGCCAGCACACATCGCGCATAGATGTCAATAAGAGACAGCGACATAACTGATGGATCGCCCTTAAATTATATAATAACGGCCTCATCGCTTATTGTAGACGCAGTATACGATCAAAAACAAAAAATCCAGGGCATATTTTCGTCAAAACAAATAGTCCGAACTTGCCCCACGGGTTAACTATTGGTCTAACTAATCGTTACTAATTATTCAGCGCAGAGTAATGGGTGGCGCCCCTGCCGGCTACTTTGTGTAAACATCCATCAGGACGGGAAACGGACATTTTTCCAGCAACAAGTCCGGTTGAGTTAGGAAGTCGATTAACCACAAGCGTTGGGGTGGTTCGGGTAATTTTTTTGACTCAAGCTATCCTTCATTTATTTGGTCATCTAATTATTGGGCGTCAACATTGGCTCTCTAAAAGTTATTTGTTCTATTTTTTATTATACTACCAGTAACATGTCAATTGTACCACCTTCGAGTATGTTTTAGCAAAATAAATGATTATGATTATGATACTAACGATTCGTATTAATAGAAAAAGAAAGAAAGAAAGAAAGAAAAATAATTTATTCGTGACAAAACAAAAGGTGTGTACACAAAAACTTAAACAAAAAACTACAAACTTAAAAATGCTTGTCACGAATTGGTCTCGCCTCAGCATAATGCTGGCTTACAAGCCAGCGCTGGTCTTCCGGCGAGACCTTTTGTGGGCCACGTTCCCTGCTGTCCGACACGGCCTTAAATTTTAAAAATCACTGAACGCAGCCGTTGCGCTTACGTCGATCAACGATCAGCGATCAGCGATCAGCGCCATCTGGCTGCGAACAAGCGAGTTATAAATACTATGGCGTAGTACTATGCATGACCGTACGTACAACATGGTTGCAATGCAAAACAAGTTTACACTTCATTCATTACTGATAACTTACACAAAATAAAGATGAAGATTATAAATTAATAGTAAACAATTCATAAGTGTATGGTTAAATCAAAAAAACATGTAATAATAATTGAACACTCCCAACTAAACCAAAAAGAACAAGACAAGTGTGTAACCTCAAAATCGGCATTTACAGTTCAGGAAAATGATTGCATTTTTACATTTCACCACATGAGGGACAGAAAATAAAGGTAAGATAATCATAAATATCATAATATATACAACGTGCTTAAAAAATAAAAAATAAAATCTATATTAATACACAAACTATTACAGTACAAGTTCGTAATGGCTTTCTACTACATTACATAACTGCATTACCATTTAAACAAATTTATTCCTATCTTAAAGGTTCCGTATGGTTGCCACAAAAAGAGCTCATGACAAGACAACAACAATATTACACAAGAAAATTTGTTAAAACTACAACCCACAGTGATCCGGGCATCCTCAGAGAGACAGGTGTTATTATAATTGGGACAGAAAGTACAGGTATATATCAACTTACTACTAGACTGGACTATAGACGCTAATTTATATATTTTAAAAACAACTTGTGTCCAGTGTTAATGTTTCCTGTTGCCGCTGGTGTTCACATATAAAATGCTTTACTGCTGCTCTAAAACTGCATATACCTTCCAGGTTCCTGAAAGGTGGTGGAATTATATTCCAGCACCTTGTCGCCACATATCTGAAGCTGCCTCGGAAAGCCGCTGAAGCATGTTGAGGTGTCATCAGTTGGAGGCTGCATTGGCGTGTCCTGTGAGACCTCTGGGTGGATGACCATGACAATTTCTCGTAGAGATATGCTGGAGCCTTGTGCTTTATTACACCAAAAAGGAGGCATGCCAGATGAAGCTTACGACGGTGCGCCATTTTGAGGATGTTGTGCTTATTTAAGAATGGGGTGACATGGGCCCTAGGTGGAATGTCGAAGCAAAAACGAGCACAGGCATTTTGTACTCGCTGGGTGAGTCGCTTTGATTTGGCTAGGAGTCGCGGTCCATATACTGTATCCATGTAATTTAATTTGGATAAGATGAGTGACTCGACTAACTGTATGCGCAAGGTTTCATTAATGAACGGCCTTATGTTATAAAGAAGTTTGAGCCTGTAGAAGCAGTTATTAACGGAGCCCGCAACATGCTTCTCAAATCTCAGTTCACTGTCCATAATAAGGCCCAGATTTCGTGCCTCATGTACACGCTCTATAGGTTCACCTAACAACTTGACGTCTATAGTGGGTCTGATGCTATTTAACTGGAAGTTTGTGCCACAAATTAAATATTGTGTTTTGGAAGGATTAAGTATTAAACTATTGCTTGCAGCCCAAGATGCTATGTTATCAAGATCAATATTAAGTTTTTAAGTTTAATAACCATCACTCTTCGTAAATAATTTCGTCATACCTTTTTTGTTCCTAAATTTCTATAACTATCATCGGAACTCATATTGGACTGTTTACATTAAACATTTCTTCACACATTACTAAGAACAGGCTTCAACTCATTGTTTTGTTTCTCATAACAGTTTCCTTATTTTGTTAATAGGTACTAATATCATAACTAAGAACATACTTCAACTCATAATTTTATTTATGTTCTGGCGCTGTAGTCGCTTCGCTCGTCGACGACTGTTAGGTAGACCTTATTCAAGTTGGTGTAGGTAAGAACCTTTTTTTTTTCGTTGAGGGAATGCTTTCACGCACCGTCCGTGTCCCAGCCAGGGGGGACCAGACGGGTGTGTGAGACTCCCGGACAGATTAGAGGCTTGTTCAGATATTTGTGAGCAAGT
The DNA here is from genome assembly GCA_945867215.1 of Epinotia demarniana. NCBI lineage: Eukaryota > Metazoa > Arthropoda > Insecta > Lepidoptera > Tortricidae > Epinotia > Epinotia demarniana. The sequence continues at coordinate 20,818,171 of OX244278.1, read as the reverse complement.
GCTGGCGCTCCGATATATCTGGTGGCGACTTTACAGGCTGTTTTCAAATAATTCATGTACGAAAATATCATTTGATATTTAACAGTAACATTTAGGTGAAGGAAAACATCGTGAGGAACTCGATCCGTTGAAAGGTCAGATGGCAGTCGCATTCATCTAATTGGAAAATAGAAATAAGTAATTATACTATGTGAATTGATGTCTCTAAAGCACAGAAACAGCCAGTACGTACACTCAAAGCGGTCACCCATCCAAGAACTGACCGCGGCCGACTTTGATTAACCTCGCTTATAAGACTTTAACATCGCCGAGAATAATTTGATTTGTACTTGATTTTCCTGTATTGCGAAATTAAGGTTTAACGGAAATACAAAAGATTTTACGGAAGTTACCTCGAAGCAGTCTTCCTTAAACGAACAGGAAATAAAGGTTTTTGTGGTCGGTTTATTTTTGAAGCCGAGAAATCGTTTCATCATTTAAATATTTTCCCTTTTTGAAACAGTCTATTGAAATATGATATTAATGTTTTTGCGGTTGACAATACTCTTTCATGCTGTGGATATTCAATTGAAATAAAACATCTAAGATTTTTAGGGTTCTGTTACCAATCCCTGATAACTTTATTAAATACTAAGGTTCTGCTATCGGTCCGTCTGTCACAAAGGTGTAAGTATCTTCTTTATCTCCAGCTTAGAAAAGTATCAGTCACGCTCATGGCCTAGTCACGTAGCCTAGAGATTAAAGGAACTGCAAGGCATGCCGCTGGACAGTGTCGTCATATATTTTGACTTCAAGACATCGCCAACTTACACAAATAAGTATTGGGTTGGAACGGGATGATGATGAAAACCAATAGCTCACAATATTAATTTATTCTTCCAACATTCATTTACACTGATTCCTTATAAAATTGGTACACAATTACACCTTATTAAAAATCAATTATTTATCAAGACAGCAGTGCGCTCTCGTTCCCGACCATGACCCCAATGCCCATTCGTCCCCACTGCAATCACGCCGTCAACCGTCGTATCGGCACGAAAGTGTAGTGGGGTGTGACAGTGGCTCCACCGGAAGGAGTCAAGTTCAGAACCAATTAATGTTTACTTAGACAAATATCCAAAGTTATACAGACAGACCCGCAATAATCAAATATGATTTATATGATTATCTAGTAGTTTATATTTAACTCCTTACATAAGGTAGCAAGCTATTAGCCGTATCATGGTAAAACCGGTTTCCCACAGGTCAGTCGAAATCCTATTTTGTTTCAGCTGGGCTCACACAGTCTGCATTCAAAAAAAGGTACACGCTTTGGTATAAATTCTGCACAAACTGTACCCCTTTATTCGCTCTTCAGTTATTCAGCTTCAGAGACAGAGACAGAATAATAATACACCTAAAGTCGCCGTCTATAGAATTTGTTATGTAAACAAACCGCCATAGTGAAAGACAATTTCAATATGCCGGTTTGTTTGCATAGTTAGCAAATTCTATTGACGGCCACTTTAGGTGTATTATTATTTATTGCTCTCTAAAAAAGTCACCATCATCATCTCATCCGAAAGACGTCCTTCGGGGCCCAACTTAGAAAGATAGGAGGAAAAAAAAAACCGTCCAATGGTAGACATACTGCCAAAAAAAGCCTCGCCAAAGATTGCGAAAGTGATCGGTCCTGAGCCACCCGCATCCAGCGGACTCCCGCGTCCTTTACCATCATCAGTCCACCTTGTCATTCTACCCACGCTAGGCCTCCCGGTACGTGGTTGCCGCTCAATCAAGCACCTTTGCCTGCCCACAGTCATTTAAGTTTTGCGATTTTGGAGGATTAGATTATGATGCGAACACACAGAAAAACTCCGTGCTTAGATAGCCTTCTCAATTTGAAGAAATGTTGAAGCATGTTATGAGGATCATAGTAAACGGGAATCCATCATTTTACCGAAAACAGTTTCATCGATTATCGTTTCCCATACCACTATTCGCAGAATTTCATTATCACACAGGAATCGTTCATCGAACTTCGTTAGATCGCTCATACATTTGCTCGAATTACCATTTGCACAAAAATGAACTCATCGCCTTTCACTTCATTGTTTTATTTGTCCATCGACATAAGTCGTTCATCGAATGGCCTTTACTATAATTTTGGTTTAACATAAGTTTCAGTTCCCAAAATTCTTATTACATGGAAAATCGTTTCACCAGTGTTTGTCACTTGATAATACGTTTCAACCAACCGAGTACTTTTCATCGAGACTTTGGACGTATACATGGAGCTCTAAGCCTACCCACCTGCTCCCTCTGGATGTCAGATTATCTTCCCGTTCTAGTCTAAGGCAGGTCAGTGTAGGTACGACGACGAGCGAAGCGACGAGGAGTGTTAGGTGTACTGTGAACCTATAGCGCGCGAGCCGAGCGAGCGTAGCGAGCATGCCGCGGGTGCGGCTGGCGAAGCGCCGGAACCGTTTTTTTAATATTATTTACTTAGGCATAAATATATGGAACGTACCAACAGTGAACCGTGTTTCGATAAATTAGTTCTATACACAACTGACTATTATATGAAAAGTTAAGTCGATGAATCGTTACGCTACGATTTGAGACAAACTCGAAACGATTAACGATGAAAAGTTGTTTGATGAAATAAAAAACAGTGACTTGATGATTATGTGATTAGGAAAAACAACGTAATGCAATTCGTGGAATAGTTTTCGGCGACATGTAAATCGACGTTATGCATTTCGATAAAATGATAGACAGTTAGACACCCATAGTAAACATCCGAAAATAGTACACAAAGGAAAATAATGTGTAGCGAATGTGCCTTGTAGCGAAAAACGCTTGTGGAGGCATGACTCTTTAAGTGGGTCATGAGCCTGGAATGGATGAAACATAAACAAAAGTGGACTTATCTATTGCTTAGTGATCTTTCTAGGCAACCTTTCGGTAGGAAACGAACCTCTTGTATGTCCGAAGTGCACTTGATCAATTTCTTTGTTATCCATCGACTACTCAAACTCCACGCGACGAGGATCATACATACATACATACATTCACGCCTTTATCCCTAAAAGGGTTAGGCAGAGCACATGAAACTTGTGTTCCAGCGCCACTTTTAGCATAAATGTGGGTAAAAAAAGATTGACATACATACATACATACATACATACATACATACTATAAAACTAATGCATACTTTATTGTTGATAGTAAGATTATTAAGCTAGGATAGAGTATTTTCATTTTTTTTGAATGATTTGCTGTAGGCACTAGTTTTAGAAAAGTGACTGCCATTGGACCTTCCAATCCAGAAGGGAAAACCACACGTTATTGGTATTAGACCGGTAATTACAATACAAAAAGTATTTTGTAAAACCTTACGTTGTATACTCTCTGATGTACAATTCAGCATCCACCACGGAAACTCAAGGTTGCAACACATTAGATGTAGTGTTGTTCTTCATAGGGATGGGCGTCTGTACTGACGTCTTCTTATTTAGTTCGAGTCTTCACTGAGGCTTTTAATTCTTGGTTTGGTTTCCGTACTTGTCTTACTAACTTTACTGCTGGTACTGGTTGAAAATGGTTTAATAGTAGTAAATCAGATTATCTCTGTCTCTCTCTCTCCCTCTCGTTCACTACTAATAGTACTTGACTAACAGACACAAATATAATATGTGTATACATGTGCTTGATAGTAAATAAATTGTCTCATTTTGAAATCCCTCGAGGATGTATTTTCAGCTCGACAGTTTCGAGTGAATGTCAACTTGGGTGACATTTGAAACGAACGTGACCTTTATATAAAACTCAATTCCAGATATTTGAAGTTACGTACTTGGAATAGGTATAACATGTCGAAAAATGTACGTAAAGAAGGTAAGAAGAAGGTTAGAAACATAATACATTTACTACTCATTACTTTGTTTAGGTACTAGTGACAACAAAACAAAGTCTATGAATTTATACGATTAAATATATTACAGAGCGATACATTATAAAAAGCGGCCAAGTGCCTGTCGGATGATCCATGATTTTTTTCCTATTTTTAAAATACACGGTTTAAAAATTAGAGAGGAGGGACACAATTTTAGTGGTTTCGGGGCGATTATCTCCGATTCTATTTACTTATCAGAAAAATTGCTTAAAAAACTTATATTTATTTTGAAAAGCCTATCAATTGATTTGCCACACTTGGACTTGCAATGATTTTTTTTTGAGTTTCAGTTTTATGTATGCAGAGCAAAATTTTTTTTAGAAGTTTAGTTCCAAACTATCTGGCGGTATACACCTATCCCCAAAATTTTTTTCAAATACACCTTATAGTTTTCAAGTAAAATGCCTGTGACATACGGACGGACAGACAGACAGACAGACAGACATGACGAATCCATAAGGGTTCCATTTTTTGCCATTTGGCTATGGAACCCTAAAAAGGAAGAGAAGTAGAGTTGTCAATCGAATTTAAACCTTCGTGAGACAAGGTGAAATAATGCTGATAATTACACGGTTCAACTCACCTGTTCAATGTCACTACGAGCGACATGTTTCAAACTCTTCGGGAGTTCTTCTTCAGGATGAGTGTTTTTGCGGCGGTGTCACTTGTATCACCCTGTGAGTTGAACCGTGTAATTATTAGCGTTAGAGTTGTCAATGTCGTAGCCTAGACGACAAAGTAAACAAATGCCGTAGCCTAGGGACGCTTGCGATTCCAGAAAAATCACGAGCGCGTTGCTGACTCTTTATTGATTTGAGAATTCGTTGTGTTGATAGCTAGAGACGAGGGCGGGTCCCTGACTCTCAAAACGACAGATCCGCAGGACCTTCGGCGCCTTGACTCAACATCAGTACCCCTACCATGGGAATCACGTGATCGCTAGAACAAGAAAAGTCTATACATCGCCCCTGGCACTCACAATAATAATCTTGTTTGTACCATCTTATTCGTTTACTATACTGGTTATCGTTAACGGAACACAACACCACATAACTACAGAGTAAAAAGTGGTAGTACGAGTATTATGGCTGCGGTCCGTTTGTCAGTCGGAGGTATATCCCCAGTTGGGCTGCTCCAAATTTGAGCCTGATAACATGCCGCTCTGTCCAACCTCTCTTCAAAACATTGTGAATCTCACATCCAGTGAATGTGTTTCACGTTCCGGTAAGGCCACAGAAAAATAGCGTGTTAAAGCTTTTTCAAAAAGCATGCCCCAATTAGCGTGAGTTGTTAAACAAAGATTTACTCAGTGTTCGTTTTGTGACAAAACTTAAGCATTACAAATTATATGAAAATTAACTTCATTCGCATTTATACGCGTGCAAGCAAATCCTGTTATAAATGCGTAATTTTAGATGTTTGTTAATACTCAATCATGCTGAAGGTGGTTCGAAGACCATACAATTTTAAGAAACTTATGCAACAATCTTCCATAAATTGGCTTTCCATTTGCGCGAAATTCCCCATTTCCTTGAATAAACTTGTATAAACTAGAATCATTTGAGAATAATCGTTTTCCCAAAATATTAAGTGACAAACTAATTTCTCATATTTATTGTACCACCTCCGATTTGGATGAAATTTTGCACGAAGATAGTTTCTAGCCTGGATTAAAATGTACACGCTTATTGGGCACACATATTTTAGAAAATGCTCGTCAACTTGCATATAAAATGTAATGCAAAATGCAAGTGTCTGATGGAATCAGTCCATGTAATTAAAAATAAAATATGCCCCGTTTGCAAAGCACATGAAATAATTATTCGCCGTTAATGAGAACAAATATTCGGTTCCACTACAAATAGAATAAATATAATATATTATGTTAATACCGTCAGGAGCAAAAGTTTCGGGTACATTTTACTGAAATTCTATACAAAGTGCACGTGAAACTTTTGATCTTGAGTGTAGTTATATAGCCAATGGGCTGTTTACAGCAATCGTGATTGTTTGCATTCCTAATATGACACTTGGATCCGAATGCAAAGATAGTCCTTCCTCCTAAGCCAGGGTCCGTTTGTTTGGAGTAGACACCAGTTTTATATACACTCATCCAACAACTGATCCCCGCCGATGTTTGTCACCACCTTCGGCCACAAATCCTTTTATACCCTGTTTATACCCAGATAAGATTAGAACAATCGTTAGTAAATAGAAATGCAATTTCAAGGAAAACCATTATGTAACGCAAAAAATGTGTATTGGAAAGCACTTAATGATCTCAGTAAGTAAAACCACTCTCCTGGAAAAAAGAATGGGTGCAACATGACTATAATTATCTGTTTTTATATACTAAGACAAAAACAATAAATAAATAAATATTAGCGGATAATCATATATAATTCGACCCAGTCCAAAACTAAGCAAAGCTTTCATGTACTATAGGTACATACTAGACAATGATAAAAATACACAGAAAACACCCATGATTCAGGTACAAACATTCGTTATCATCACACAAATAAATGCCCTTACAGGGATTCAAAACCAGAAGGGAAATCACTACTGCTGGTCGGTACGAGCGTCAGTTACATCTAAATATTACTTTTATATGGATAAATGGCCAATGGGATTACCTAACGCGCGTTCAAAACGTTATGTAATTGCCCTCTGCAGGACCTCTTGCTTTTGTACAGGGTCACACACGAGGCTGAACCGGTCGTCCTAAATATAGTACAATATTGCCCTTTGATGAACTAGGTAAACGACGAATATGGAATGGATATGAATATAAATTACCCTTCATTAGGTACCGGAAATAGTATAGGTATACATATTTTCCATTGCACTCGCAAAAATATAATATCAGTAGGTACTCGAGAACCTTCTTTTAACAGCGACCTACTTCGTCCGGCCGTCGCTAAGGAAAAGATATGAATGTAAATTGTCGGCGCTTTTTATGATTCGTACTAGATAATTATCTTTACCCGGAGCGCCTTTATAAAAATCTGGGGCCCATCTGACAGTCACGTTTCGTAATACGATTTTATCGAACGAGGGGGCGAAGTGAACGAAGTTCTATGCTTCAGTTTGGTTCGAAAATCGTTTGTCTGTCCGGTGTCTGTCCCGCTGTTCCGCTGTTCTCCACTACAGGTTGCATTTCTTAACCGATTCTCGTGAAATTTTGTGATTACGTTCGTTAACTATTACATAGTTTTTTTAATAAAGTGTCGCGAGTTCTACATCTCACTGAATCACTTCTTTTATTCCCATTCAAGGCCCGTAACCCAAATACTTATGAGTAATGCCTGTACTAGGGATTTCCGTTACAAGGCAGAAAAATGCTGCTACATCTTAGAATATTTTCTAGAGTTATACGCGTGCTACCATAAGGGACAGAAAGGCTCATATGCAAGTTAAGATCTGGTCTTACAAGGGCTGACCATAAACAACCTGCTTTATTTGGGCGGGTAATGGTTTAATTGCTGCAACATCATACTAACTCGTCAGTTGCGGCAAATAAAAAAAAATTGAACTATATCAAGGACAAGGAAGATATCCCTTACCAATCGGTACATATATTACGAGTACCATGTCGCTCTTTCGTGCTATTATTGTTACCATAGCTTGTCCTGAGTATTAAAGGTCCATGTGCTACATGCTACGCCGTAGCACACGTAGCATTACTACGTATTCAATGAAAAGCGCTTTCGTTCTGACATTCACTCGCGGCGGGTGTGGAAGCGAGGGCCAGAACACATTGAAATCAAATTGGAATACGAATCAAATGCTTGAAATTGGCCCCCGGTTTGTTAAACGAAAATGTGTAGTAATTACTTATCTGCCTTCAGGCAGTTTAATTTAAGTGTTTTTGCAAACAATACTAATTCATAATTTGCTTGTCAGGAATACAAAAAATATAAAAAAACTCGTACTTTTTCAGACTTACAAAAATAATAGTCACTTTTACTTTCGACTGAAAATTGGGACCGCAGGCATCACATGTATGTATCCGCTACCAAAGGACTTCAAGGTGCTTCCGCTGAGCTGCATCACCCGTTTTGTGGAAACAACTTTTGCTTTCGACTGAAAAGGCGAGACTACAGGCATCACATGAAAAGGTACATCACGTTTAGTGGCAAACAACAAAATAGCTTACGTGATGGTAATTGAACACCGTAGCCTACATGTTGCCAACTTTTAAAGATATATTAGAAACCATCTAGCACATAGGCACTTATCTAACATATATATTTTATCGCGACAACTGGCTTGTGATTCCCGAAACAAATGAAGACGCACTATTATGTGAAGACGCACACATGTAAGGCCGGCCCTAAACGATCAATAAGATTGAACAAAATTACGAATTGTGCAATGTTTTTGAGTGTTAAAGGTTATTATGAAAGATTGCGCAATGATTGAACAAAAGTTTGGGCAAGTTTAATTTTTATTGTACCGTCCAGGAACAGTATTGCACAATATTTTTAAGTCTATGTTAACACAGCGGCAGAAGCACCAAAGTTATTGCGCAATTTTATTGCTTTAAAGTATTGATCGTTTGATCGCAAGCGATAGTTCAATTATATGGCACCATAAAAATATTGTGCAAAGTTATTGTAGGTCTAGGGCTGGCCTAAAGCCGTAGCCGGCACCATACCATTACAGCTTTCACGATCCCTGGCATTCTTTACAAGGAATTACGCGATTTCGCGATTTGAATTTCACTACGGTCTCTCTCCGATATTGTTCGACGTCTGCATTTACTCTTTTTTCAAAGCCAAAAGTTTGTTTCTCTGGTTACTTCGACTAAACTAAACTTTGGTCTTTCACACCTCCGAGCTGTGAATCATGCTAGGAGCGAAAGAGTCTGTATACTGTGTGGCGAGCGCGAGCGAACGGGATGCCATGATTAGAATTTTCTAGCTGTCAAACATTGATTTAGTAGACATGAGACTTTGTAAGTTAGCTCTACCCACTGCCCACTTTCGCTTAACTCTGTTATTGCACACCTCCGAAGTGTAAATTCGCCCAAACGATGACAGTGATGTAACATTGACGTTCGTACTACAGTCAGCGTTGCACGACGATGGCGACACTAAGTAGTTACAAGCACGTGCAGGGCACGTGTTGTGCGATAATACGGGGTTTGTTATTCAGAGGACCTTCTTGAGTACGTAAGGGCTCTGTGAGCTGTCGAACTCGCGAGCCAGTCCTTTGTTTTTTTTTTATTTGCAAAACGAAAAATATATCTTTTTAACTTTCGAAACTGTTCACAAAATTTCACGAAAATTAATTGAGAAATGCGACCTGTAGAAGAGAACGCCGGCCAGATGCCGGCTGGACATACGATTTTATGGCCAAGCAGAAGCAGAGACTTCGTTTGCTTTCCTCCCTCGTTCAATTCATTATTCTATGACATAAGTATTATTATTTATCCCGTGGCGAAGGCTAATTTGCGGTGAATCAACGTGAAGCCAAACTCACGTGAGCCCTTGTGTCCACTGGCGTGCTCGCTGACACTCGATCACTTAAATAAGGGAACGTATGCAGCGAACGATAAACGCATAGAATGCGAGTTCCATAGAAATTTCTATCCAAACACGTGCCGAAAACCCGGTATGCGCATGTTCAAACCAAACGGCTGCCTGGCATCATTTGGATACCCCGCCCCCAACCCGCAAAATGGCAACATTTACACCCTACAGGCAAACAAAGACGCAAATATTTGTGGTACAAATTCAAAGGTAAACGCAAAGTAGGTAATAAATTAGTCATTATTATATCAGTGAGTACATTTAAATACACATATGCTACAAAAAATCGTTTTCTTTGTATAATAAGTAGTACTTAGATAAGTTTGAATTTATTGCAAATTTTGAGAAAAGGAAGGCTTAAAAACCTCATCTTTTATCGTGTCATTAATGTACCAAAAAATCATTGAGATTGGAAAATATTTAGAAGTGGAAAAACGTGTTCTCTTTTTGTATGGACCTTTCCAGTTCCTTTTAATAGTTACCAATATCCTTAGCGAAGCAAATAGCAGTAAAATCCATTTACAGATTATTTTCATAAGCATAGGCAACATTTCTAAATCTTTTGCGAAAAATATACTCGGTTTATTATTCTTTAGCATAGCACAAATACTTTATGTTAGTGAATTTTTCATCGGGACTGTACATAAAATAGGACCACAAAAAGTATTATAGAAATGTAACTACTATTTGTTGAAAGGATTTCTTTGTTAAAATCCCATTAATTACTTGATAAAAGTTAGAACAAGCTCCAGGATATTAGTATTGAATATAAAAGATGGAAGCGCCGACTTGCACAAAGGTATAGAGCCGTGATTCAATAAGTAATGACTGTAGTGGACATCCCTGGGATATCGCTCTTCTTTCATGTCTGTCATACTGATTTAGAAAGATATGATACTGGGGTATCCCTATGATATGCAAGGGGACGAGAGATGAAATCCCTATTCCTTTTTGGTCCTTCATAGATACTTCCTTGTTCAACCAGCCTTATAAAAAAAGCGAGCGAAGTGAACGACGCTCTTTGTTTTAGCTTGGGTAAAAAATATTTCGTATGTCCGGATGACCGGCCAACCGGCTGTATGGCTGATCTCCTCTACACGTCGCATTTCTCAAGCAAACTCACGTGAACCCTCGTGTCCACTGGCGAGCTCGCTGACACTCGATCATTTAATTAAGGGAACGTATGCAGCGAACGATAAGAGCATTGAATACGAGCTCCTTAAAAACTGCCTAAACACAAGCCTAAAACCCGGTATGCTCATGTTCGAATTCGAACCAAACGGCTGCCTGGCATCATTTGGATACCCCGTCCCCAAACCCGCAAAATGGCAACATTTACACCCTACAGGTAAATTATTTGCACAAAGACGCAAATGTTTGCGGTACAAATTCAAAGGCAGTAGGTAATAAATTAGTCATTCTTATATCAGTGAGTACATTGAATACATATATGGTTAAAAAGCTAACAAAACATGAAGCACAAGAACATAGTTATTATTCAATAAAATAATTTTCTCAAACACTCACTTAAAACAAAGAAAATATGTTTTTAAATATTTCAAAGTAAACAGTGAGTAAAGGATACTATTTAGGTCAATTAAGCAAAAAGAAAACAGAACAAGCAAAAGAAACGACTTAAATACGAAGACGTTAAACAGGAATAGGACGTTAAGAAGGTTAATTTTAACAAAAGATGATGTTAAGTTTATGCTGGCGATTCTTCTTAAACAGATGTCTCCCTTTTTCAGAAACGCTTTTAAATTTTGACTGATCGAAAATCGTGACGTCACTTTCTCCAATTTCCTAACAAACTTCATACGAACAAAGTGCTTGTGACGTTTTTTTAAGAGTCGCTGGTTTGAGTATCAGTCAACATTATCTTTAGCCACTGACTAATTTAATTGAGTCCGCCATCATTCCCGCCACCGTCTCCGTTACAAAGCCGATATAACAACACGCTGTTTTGCTTTAATCACGAGATCACTCCGTTGTTTTCCAATTTTCTTGCAATAACAAACGTATAATTAATAGCCACTTTCCTCGGGCGATATTTTGTTTAATGTTTGCCAGCATTTGCTTCCTTGTCGAAACCTCATGACACAGGCCACTTCCGCAGTCGTCTGTGCGGTGTTGGTGTGGTCTCTGTAAGCTGTCAGCTATCAGTGTCAACCGTCAGTCAGGTCATTTCAGATTCTTTGTGATGTCGCTACGGACTATGAAATCTATGCGTACCATGCGTAAAACTGCATAGAACGCTCCTTTAAATGCATTAAAATTGTAGAAACTTCCGAACCCCACATGGCGACCCTGCCATTTTTGCCAACATAGCTGCGCAGCTCCATATAGTTTTACTTGGGCGCCTACTTTTCAATGAGTGCCTAATAGGCGCGGGATGTGCGGAAGCGGGGCCTAATACTGACAGTATACCGACCAGTACAGAAATCAGCATCGTGTAATTAACTCCTGCTACTGCAGCCAAATATATTGTAACACATCGTTACTCTTAGACGCTAACCTAAATATTTGGCTGCTTTGGGGTTGCTACTAATTATATGACGCTAACTGTACAACATACTGCATAAAGGATACCAATCCATGCCCAATGTGACCCCACCATCATTCATCATCAGACTCCGGTGCTCACCAAAAAGGCCGATTATTCATCCACACCAACAATTTGCTTACAAACTCGATATATTTGCATTGTTTCTTTGCTTTTTTCAGTGTCACTGTGTTCAGTCTGCCAATCAAATATAGTTTTTAATTGGCAATTTGGGTGAGACTTGCAAAGCGGCGAGTTAGCCTCCGAACAAAGGGACAGCCAAATGACGGGTCAGAGGGAACTTTCAGCAGCCTCTAGTTTGCTGCTTTTAATTTGATTTTCAGTAATTTAAAATCAAGAACCCTTTTTCCTGCAAAATAAAGTATTTGTATTTGTATTAATATGTTATGTCTTAGGTACAGGATTCCCGTCGCCATCCTGGCGAGCGTCACGTCTATTTCAGTTTGTTAATGAAACTAATTATTTTGTGGTAAAGTTATGCTGTAACTGACTCTGACGTAGGTCCTCGAGGCTGCCTTTTTTCTCTTTGATAATATAATAATTGACGGAGCAAGCCAAGGGAACAAAGTCTTTTTTTAAAGATAGACTCGCGAGGTCAAACAGCTCACTATGTATGTAAGATATTAAACTATCGAATGTACTGATAAATAAAATAATAATAATAGGGGTGGAGACACTACATCAAATAAACAATAGTGTCATATTTCTCGAAAAAAGAATAAAAATGTAGTCAATGGTGAAAAAATCAAAGCAAAAGGTTTAAATAATCACGGAGTGTCCAAAGTTTTAAGAAGGGGTATGTTCTGTCCGTTTTTCGCAAAACGCAACTTCATATGAAACGATAACGCAGGAAGATTGTGACGTGAGCCGTATGCCCAGATGTCCAGATGTCCCGCTGTCCAGGTTCTCCTCTAGGTCATATTTCTCAACCTAATCAACCGATTCTCGTGAAATTTTGTGAGCAGGTAGGTACGATAATTATATAGTTTTTTTGACGATTCAGTTCTTCTTATACCATCATATTCGGCCTAGGAATTGCATTAAGTATCCAAATTATAGATGCTTTTTTCTCATTGGATTGCAATTGGAAGTAGTGTTTTCTAATGAATTTGAGATCTAAATAAGCATTTCCCTGAAACAAATGAACGCTGTAACTCTTTTGAAGTCTTATTACTTTAAAAGCCAGTTGTTATTCCATCTACAAATCACTCCAGTTATTCAAAAAGGTAAAAAACACACCGATTTATTTATTGTACCTTAATAGCCTTGAATCTGTTCGCGAGCGACGCAATTTGGACTGTATTACTGGAGAATAAGACAAAAATTCCAATGCAGGTGTCGGGAATTGTTGCGGGTGATCAAAGGAACCGCAAACGACAATTGTAACAGAGCGGCGGAGCGCTGGTAGGTAAATAATTGTATTTATAACCAAAAAGGAGTCAATCTGAGATACACAATTCACAGTGTAATTTAATTTCATGTCCTGAATATCTTTTCTAGTAATCTCCTTCTTCAGAGTTGTTGTTTTAAAAAAGAAAAAGGTGAGGAATTAAAATTCCACATGATGCTCAACTCTACAAACGTCGTTTGGTTTTAGTTTTAACATGAAACATTTAGATCTAGATTTATTTATTTCGAGATAAAAATTACAATATAGATTCGCATACAATGTCAAAATTATAAGAATCTTTATCACGATCGTCAATAATAATAATAAGAAACAAAAATTAAATAATATTCAAAATGTCAAATACAGAAAGTGGAAATAGTATCTCCGATTACGGATTGTCATTTAACAACTAGTGGATAATGAATTCTAAATAAAAATAAACAATGTCAATTTACGTATTAAAAATCACAGTAAAAATACAATATAAATGTTACGCAAGAAATAGTGTCAGATAAGATATCAATAAATCAAATAGTTACTTAAAACATTATTTCCATGAACTCGTGAACAGAGTACAGAGGGTTATCCAACAAAAGATTTCTCAGTTTACGCCCAAATGTTTCGTCACAAGGTTCATTTCTTATATCTGCGGGTAGGTGCTCGAAATAAGTACTACTACATACACATACTACATTCACTTTTTTTTATTGAGTTACGCCACATTAGGCGGAGGACACTCCACGATTTACGTTAATCGCTACAAGTACATGCCGGTGCCCCAACGTTGGGAAACCGGCATGTTTTCTTTTAGCGATGAACGTCGACGTCGTCGTCAGAGATAAATCTTAATGTTTTGGCTGTGAAAGAAGCGCCTTTTGTAAAGATCAAGGAAGTGTCCCTTCTGTACTTGTACAATTATCTATTCTGTGGCCCATTTAGGTCTGAAACTAGTTTAGGTTGCTAAAAGTTATATTAGACACAAAATGGAGAAGATTTTCGTAGGAAATTTATATTCTCTTTTTTTTAGGGTTTCTTAGTCAACCCTCCTTATAGTCCTTATTGTTTCGCCTGTCTTCTGTCCGTCAACTGACCCAACCTTGATTTTCGTTCCCAAGTTAATCGGCACGTGTGGAAGAGAGCACGCAAAAAATACAGCTTATATAATTTTCATATAAAATAAAAAATAATCAGCGCTGGATGCGGGTGGCGCGGGATCGGTCACTTTGGCACTCTTTGGGGGAGGTCTATGTCCAGCAGTGGACGTCTTTCGGCTGATATGATGATGATGATGATGAATCAGCCTATACACGTCCCACTGCTGCAATAAGGCCTCCTCTCAAGGACCAGAGGGAACGAACAGAAGTCTAGAACGTTGAGATAAAATTGATTCGTGCTGCACTGGTCGTGGGATCAATTAGATTTAGTTTTGAAGGTTCAGGCGGAAGATCAGCGCAGCAGTAGCGCTGAGTCAGCACCTATTCTACACCACAAGAGACAACCCTCGATTAAATTTACATTTCTGAATGCCTTAGGTTGTAAAACTGTTTAATATGTTTTTTCTAAATGGTTGTACCACTATACTTGTTTGTTATGGCTGAATAAAGTAATTATTATCTATTTATCCTCATAGTAGGAAAATTTTCATAATAATAATAAAAATAAAAAAATATTTGGGGACACTCTGACACAAATCGACCTAGTCCCAAACTAAGCAAAGCTTTTACTATGGGTGGGATCTTGTTGTTTTACCAAATTTATTTTGGTCAAATTTCATTTCCCAAACAAATTTTAGCATATATTTTGTTTGCCAATGCAAACTTTGGCACAATTTTAATACGAATATTTTCATTACGTCAAATTTTCATTCAGCAAAATATTAGTACGAATAATTACATTATGGCATGTGGTCTTTTAGCTAATGCAATAAGGCAAAAAAACATGAGACTATAAACATTTCACCTAGTTAATGTTATGGCAAACTATAAATAGACAAAAATCACAATTGTTTGGGTTATGAGGTTATGACATTTTACCAACATACTATTAATAAAACGGCACGGTCCCTTAAATTAAAAAATGCCCTGCTAAGTAGGTCGGTAGGCAAAGGCGTTAAATTAGGTAAGGGCAGCCAAAAAAGCTGGGCTCGGGGGGCGAAGCCTCCTAGCAGTAAAAAATCAAACAATCGTAACAATTGTATTATTTGGTAGGTTAGGTTAGGGTTAGCTTGTGTCCCTTAGAGCAGAAATAGGCACCCCGCGAAGCGGGGTGACGTCGACACGCTAGAGGTTAGGTTAGAATTGCGACCTCTATACAAATTAATTTCCCCTACCCACATAACAAAAAAAGTTGCTATTTTATTGTGTATCTTAAACACAATTGAAATAAAGATGCAACTGATTTGTCATTGAAGAGTTCCTCTGCTGATTAAACGACAGAATAGAAATGGTCAATTAAATATTAGACTCGATTCTACAGTGGCCTCTAAACTTCCTAATTTTATTTAGGTGTAGCTAAAACATTTTGCTATTATATGAGCAGCTGTCATATCCAAATGACAGCGCTAATTTGAATCTGACGTTTCTTATTTTAGGCGGTCTATTCAACTTACTTAGCTGCCTAAATTCTATTCTAAATATGTCGTTTTTAATCTGCCGCCTAAATTATGTGTATAAATTAGACAATTTAGTTTTAGGCTAGTTAAGCCATGTGCACGTAGAATCGGGTCTATTGACGATACAAATCATTTGCCTTATTTTGTTTTGGTTAAAACATATTATGCCAACTAACATATTTGACTGATTGAAATTTGGTCAAAGTACCAGTTGGTAAACGAGATATTGCCTAAACATGAATATGCCAAACATAAGGTTTGCGTCAGAATGATTTGTCGAGTGTTAATTTGGCAAATGAAATTTTACGAAAAATGTTTTGGGAAGTGATAATTTGTCAATTTTTTTTGGTAAAACAAAGTTAACCCACTATGGGTACTAGACGACGATAAACATACTTATATAGATAAATAAATACCTAAATACATAGAAAACATCCATGACTCAGAAACAAATATTCATGCTCATCACACAAATAAATGCCCTTACCAGGATTCGAACCCAGGACCTCTTGCTTCGTAGGCAGGGTCATTACCAACTAGACTAAAGCGGTCGTCAAACTGTTAAAATTCCCGGTACCTCTCTTTTTCTCTATTCGCACGGATCCCTTTATTGAGACAAGTTGTCTTTTTATCTATCCTCTGTTAATGAGCGGGCCCTGTGTCCCGAACGAGTCGTATATATTCTCTACGTGAGCAATAATTGCGTCAACGGAGAAAGGACCGCTTTTAGAGTTCCGTTCAGAAAATTTTGTGTCGGCATTCAGTGGTCAGAGGTCGTCTATGCAACCTCTACAGTGCTATAAAGAACTATTCTCAGTTGAAATCCAGATGTCTGTTATCGATTATCGCATCGATTATCGTACGACAATATGTACAACGGTCGGGCTACCAATCGGGTGAATATTTCACCAGATCTGGAGTAAGTCAAGGCAGTACGCTTTGACCTACTCTATTTCTGGTGATGATCATTGACCTTTTTTCGGTTGTTAGTAGTTACTTAGTGCGAGGCATAATGATGAATACGCCATATATTTATATCACGCCTAGGGAGCTAGATGACACAGTCCCTGCAAGAAACTATGCCCAAGGATTTAATTAACAGTTGCATTTCTATTATTTTCGTTTTTTTTTAATCTCTGCCATGTATTATGTAACATTTCTTTGTATTCCTATTCAGTGTTACTTATTTTAAGTATTATTATTGCAATTTTTTTTTGCCAAAAATTTTTGGCCTGTCCTGTTTGTTTCGGCATTTTTTCTCAACAGTGGTTTTTTTTTCAGAAACGCTTGCAGAATAATTAAAACCAGACGGAAATACAAAACATGCATCTCTTGGTGGTTTTTTATGTTTGTGGCACTAAATACATTTAGACCGTCTTTATAAATCACTTGTCTCTGTTGCCACGGAACCCTTCGTGGGCGTGTCTGACTCGTACTTTACAGATCTTTAATTGTACGGTTGGTTCACGAAGCGTTTATTCCGACGAGTACTCCTGTAGAGGACGGGTGCAGAATTTTAACTTATTCAGGCAGTACAATTAACGGAATATTTACTGTTATTGCCCAAAAATGTAAAATTGATAGCACTACAATAACGTATCAGTTTTTGCACTGCAACTAGCAATCATCATAATCATCATATCAACTGAAAGACGCCCTTTTCTAGTCATGTGCCTATTAAATTTTGCACTATGAAAACATTTATTTAACGTGATTATTTAAGTATTTTTCACACGGTGCTATAAGACGCCTGAAGCTTAAGGAATGTCAAAAGGAAATTAGGGCCATAAGTATGGTGATCGTTACCTGAAAATTATATTAAACAGCATTTTTTCCACTTAAAAACCAGCATGAAAGTGGTGGATTCTGAAGGATGCGGGACATCATTAATTAGCCACTTATCAATTAGTTTATGTCCAATAATAAATAACAATAAAATATAAATATGTAAGTGGCCCTTATTTTGTTTTGAGTAGTCTTTGAGGCCCCAATAACGACATGGAACAATAATTTATAAAAATGTTCTGAACCATTCTTTTGCAAGTTGCAGGTAGGTACTTGACTAGTATTTTCACAAAGGATTTCATTACAGGACGGTGCAGCCCTTCCAGCAATGTGTATTACTCTTATTGCCTCATACCTGAATGAATGAAATAACTCGCACGTTCGTATTCCAACATTAAAATATTTTAAATGATACTGGCACGTTGAAAATCGCTGTCATGAATTTTTACTGCCATGTTCACAGCAACGATAACGATCAATAGGTCCTTCGAACGACCAATTAATAAGGCAAGATTTTGATAAGGTTTTAATAAGGGCTTCCCATTTTCGACCCCCGTCTCACAGGTACATTTTCTATAGCTAAACACAAAGGAAAAGGTGCTCTGTGATGCACCGTCAAGTTCGAAAATGCCGTAAAGTTAATTAAAGGTGAAACTGCCGGTGGTCTGGACTATTAACAACAATTCTCCTCACCTCCAAACCATTGCATATCAGACCTCCCTCTACGCGTCGTTAGTATGATGCCGTAGTCACGATACGACGGGTGAGTGGTGAGATGAGGTGAGACAAGTCGTGAACACATTGTAATTCGTTGGGCGCGTTTCCAGGGGCCATTTACAGTCCGTCATACTGTCAACGCCGCTAATTAAGAGAACCCTTCTGCCGAAGCTTAGTTAAAAGTAGCTAGCGCGCTTGAAAAATAAACGAGTGCTGCCACAGAATATGAAAGCCTTCCCGCTGGCACGGAGATAACTTCCTGCTCTGTGATGTCCACAGTTTATAATCGAGGTCATTTCCGCATTTGACGACGCCCAGGACCAAGCTGTTTTGTCAGCTAATTAACTATTTAGTGGCTCTGTGCACTGTAAACCTCGCCGTGTATTTTTTTTAATATCCTAAATTATCAGTCCATTGACTTGACTGTCAACTGTGAGTCTAGTGGAGTCAGTAGAGATTCCTTTCTTCGGGCCTTCTTTTAGGCGACATTCAGACTAGGCGGGGTGAGATCAGTCGGTATACAATTTGTACCTCGATACCTCTGATGTAGCACACATTCCCCGCTAGTCGGTATTCGATTTTGCGCAGTAGTAATATGGGTGGAAGCGGGGCGGTTAGCTTGCAGTGCTGCATTCGTACCGCCCCGCATCCGCGCATTATGTGCTAGTCCAGAATGAAGCCCTCATTTGAATGAAGAAAAGATAAAGAATGAAAAGAAGATAAAAGGAGCATTACGAACAACCAAGTAAAGTCGGTTTTCAAACAGTACTTATCACACATTTCGAGTTTTATGCAATTTAGTTAGATTATATGTGGGTGTTAACGTGTATCCATCATGTGCCTAATTTGCGAGTATTTGGTATGGCTAAAAACCGGCTTCGCTAGGTTGTTAGTAAAAATCCGTCTACATATTTTTCTTCGTCTCAGGGCGCGCCGTAAACAATAGGCATTGACTCGACTGAAAGTTGCTACTGACAGCTGACAGCTTACCGATATCATACTACCTCCGTACACCAACAAGCCAGAAAGTGTCTTAATTACGGCTTCCTAAATTGCGCATCTCTTGTAATAACTTAAGTCAGAATTGACATCGCATGACATTTTATTTAGATTTGGTAACATTAAGAATCATAGGAAAGTAGACCTGCAAAAAATTACTTTCCGGACAAGACATAATAGGCTCATTTTAGCAAATTAGGTGCATTTTGCGTTACTCACCTGGTGGAAAATAGCTTTATATGACGGTTGAGAACGGTCTGTGATACGCTGTGCCAGAAGTAGTTCAAATGAATAGGCCTTAGTTGCAAGGTTCGCCTGCTAATGGTTCTCGCGATGTTAATGAGCTCTGACAACGGTGTCACCTTGTCATGGTGACATAGTTCATAACACTTTACCCGCTCGTATTCAACCCTTTAACGGGTGTCAACCTGAATTAACAGAAGCTGCAACTTTTGTTAAGAACAGTTGGATAAAAAATAAAAAAGTAGTAATTCTTTTCATTATTATTAACTTTAATTATTTTCATTAAAGTAAGCAAGTGATATAAAAGTAAGAAAAGTAAGAATTGTAAGGAATAAAATTAAGGTTGACTGAAGCCGACTTCAGTGCCAAGTTTTGGGACAGAGTTAAGGCACTATGATGCTTGCCTTCTAACGATTTTAACTGGCAGTGAAGCGGATAAATTCATAGTTAAGTAGTGGCTACTAGAAGCTGATATTACTTGGGAGTATTGTTCTCTATTAAATCCCCAGATGGTAAAGGTTGCGGAAGTCCGCTGGATGCGGGTGGCGCGAGATCGGCCACTTTGGCACTCTTTGGGGGAGGCCTATGTCGAGCAGTGGACGTCTTTCGGCTGATATGATGATGATGATGATGAAATCTTCAGATGCAGAAGTATAGATGGACACCAAGACCGCGGTACAAGCATCGATAAGCACGAACTACTTCATAGTAAGCGTACTTTCGGTACGAATTTAAATAATACCTAAAATTGCATAACTACACTTCATTGCACATCTCATTAAAATAACACTGAACAGAACATAGTAAACACACGTATAGGCAAACCACTGAAGGATTCATGTGTAATCCAATGTGTAAGGGCGAGACTAATTATTAAAAGATTTTTTTAAATAATTTTTCCTATAACATTGAATACCGATATTTAGCCCTCCGAATCGCTAAACTTAAGTGGCAGTGGCAGGGCACATAGCACGTAGAACCGATGGCCGTTGGGGCGGGAAGGTTCTCGAGTGCCGACCACGTACCGGAAGGCGCGGCGTCGGTAGGCCCCCCATATGGTGGACTGATGACCTGGTAAAGGTAGCGGGAGCCTGCTGGATGCGGGTGGCGCAGGGCCGGTCACTTTGGCACTCTTTGAGGAGGCCTTTCGGCTGATATGATGATGATGTTTTGATGATAACATTGAATGATTTTTGTCCAGCAACGGAAAGCCCCGAAATATTCGGTTTTCATATGTTTCAAATTACATTAAAGTATAGTGGTATATATTGAAATGACCCCTCTCCCTCTCCAGCTCCGTACCCTCAGGGCCGATATCAGGCAAATGTGGCGTTAAATTCTCGCTCAAAAATAAAATGAGCATCTCAGAATGAATTGCCTTGAGTGATTGCCGCCATTGCCGTACTGATTCGCTCGAGGATGTATTTATGAGTGGACTGGGCTATGTGAGGAGAAATAAGTATTCTGTTAATTTGTTGATTTATCGTAAACTTACAAAATTCTCTACTACTTAATGAATTAATGTCAGATACAACATTAGCTATTGCCCTTATTGGTGATTAAATTATGACTCCACAAAGTGCTGTAATTAGAGATGGGTAGTGGGTAAAAACCCATGGGTAAATACCGGGTGTTTACCCGGTATTTACCCAATCTACCCGTATTTACCCGTTTCTTCCCAAAAAGGTGGGTATAAACTCTTTTGATGCGTTTTTTAAGTCAAATATTATAATGAAAATGTTTTCAAGTTATGCAGGAATGTATAAACGTCGTTCTCATGGACATTATGATGCATGCTGTTAATAAAATAAATAAAAATTTAATTAAATGTTTGTATTTACAATCATCCGAGCTCAGAGAGAAGTGTATTAATTACTTTGTGAGTTTATATATAACTTTAGGATGGAAAAATGAAAGGTAGGTAAGTATATTATATTATTTTTGTACCGCCAATCCAAACAAAATTCAATAACGTGAGCTTTTACCTCAAACAAAACAAAATCGATATTTAAAACATTGATCAAATATCCACACGTGGCACTTAACGCACAATAGCCGTCTCAACCAGGCAACTGATAAACATTAATCGGCCGGGTAGGACGCGGTGTAATATTCGCGCGTCGCAGATGGCACGATCGCGACGTCGCTACCTGCCAGTTAAGGCTGATCTTATTGGTTGTTGAATTGCCCAAACCTGTTAAGTGCAGCAACAAGCAGATACCTAAAATTAAGTTAAAATCCCTGAAAACCACCGCGGGATCAAGATTCGTTCAAAACATAGAAACGTACTTTGGCACAAAAGACACTTCAAAGGTAGAAACCGAAAACGATATGTGGAACGATTTAGAAACATTCTGTAGAAAATCCGCAGAAACACATTTAGGGAGAACCAGAAGTAAGAGAGCCCCCTTCACGCTGTTTGCTGCTTTTGTGACAAGCAGTTTTCGTCCTATTTTTTGTATTTCTCTGTTGTTATATGTGTTTGTCATAAATAAATGTCTTTCTTTCTTTCTTTCTTTCTTTCTTTCTTTCTTTCTTTAAAGAGACTAAATGGTGGATGTTGGATGTTGTACAGGTCAAGAAGTTTGCATTTAAGAAAACACAAAGAAACCGGTAATGATGCGGATAAAGCAGACTACAACAGAGAGAAATCCAACGCAAAAAGTGAAGTGGCAAGCGCACGAGCCAAAGCCAATGCTAACTTTTACAAAGAATTAGAATCTTCCACTACAGAAATCAATATCCATCAAGTCGCAAAAGCTCGAAATAATAACAGCAAAGATATAACTTCAGCCAAATATATCACAAATAAAAACAATAAACTATTAACAGAAGACAATGATATAAGAAAAAGATGGGCAGAGTACTACCGCCATTTGCTTAATGTTAAGAATCCCCGAAAGTTAAACCAAGCAATAACAGCAGTTACAACGGAGGAAATCATCAAAGAGATCAGAAAGATGAAAAACAACAAAGCCCAAGGTCCAGTCGAGATTCTAGTAGATCTGGAAACATAATAGGGCACTCTGGCATCGGCTGGCTAAGCGAGTTGTTTATCAGACTTTTGGCAGGACAGAAAATACCAGATGCTTGGAAAAGAAGTCATTTAATACCGTTTTACAAAGGAAAAGGCGACGTACGTGACTGTGGGAATTACCGAGCAATAAAGCTCATGGATCATACCTTTAAACTATGGGAGAGGATAATCAACAGCAGACTTAATGGTATTGTGAAGCTCATACCCAATCAGTGAGGGTTTGTAAATGGAAAGGGCACCTCTGACGCTACTCAGGCTATAAGAATCCTCATTGAGAAAGCCAAAGTCAACAACACAAACCTGCATATGATATTCATCGACCTTGAGAAGGCGTTTGACCATGTACCACGCGACCTTATATGAATCAGAATCAGAATCAGAATAATTTATTGCATATCACATTACAGACAGGCTCTTCGCGCCCAGCTTATCCCAGAGTCGTATATAGATCTTATTATGGTCGTATACACAGACGTCTCTACACAGGTGATTTGCTCATCAGGTGCGCGTGACAGCTTCAAGCTCAAGGTCGGTATACACCAGGATCCACACTTAGTCCACTTCTCTTTAATGTCACGATGGATTACCTCACACGAAAATGCCAACGGGCTGTACCCTGGCACCTTCTATATGCCGATAATGTGGCCTTAATAACAGAGACTGAGACTGACCTTCAACGCGCTTTGAATAGCTGGATGGAAGCGCTAGAAGGATGGCCTAAAAATCAGTCGGAAGAAGACCGAACACATGTTCTTTCTGTTCGACAAAACGGCTAATAACCCAGAAAATGACAAATTATATATAGGTTATGATCGCCTGCCAACTGTTACAAAGTTTAAGCTCTGTACTCAGCAACGACGAAAAGATTGACAGCAATGTAGTCCATAGAACTCAGACAGACTGGATGAAATGGCAAGAACTCACAGGCATCCTATGCGATAGAAAAATGCCTCTAAAGGTGAAGGGTCATGTATATAAGACAGTAGTAAGACCAGCGATGTTGTACGGATCCGAGTAATGGGCTACAAATAAACCCCACCTGAACAAGCTCCACACCACTGAGATGCGCATGTTACGCTGGTCAGCGGGTGTCACCATGATGGACAAGATAAGAAACGTGTATATCCGGGGTAGTTTTAAAGCAGCGTCAATAATAGAAAAGCTGACGGAAAAACGTCTGAGGTGGTACGGTCATGTACAGGGGCGCCCAGTAGACTACATGGTTAAGGTAGCGCTCGATATTCCAACGACGAAGCTAGGACGCGGAAGTCCACCTGCCACCTGGCTGACGACGGTTCAGCGAGACCTGAAAGATCTTAATATAGACGCCGACCTTGCACTCAATCGTGCAGAATGGAGAAAAGAACAGGGAAGGCCGACCCAAGTAAATGGGAAAAAGGCCTAGCAAGATGATGATTTCTTGTCCAATAAGTAGAAGGCAACACTATTTCAACATTTTTCTTACAATTTGTTAAGGCTTATAGTTACTATTCTGGTAGTGGCTCCCGTTTTAACTTGATCTTATTTCGTAAAATAATACGTGTTATTTTTAATAACAAACATTTTTTTTCTCATAAACTATGCATCATAATGGATATTTTGCAATAACAAAAGTTGTTCAGAAGGCTTTAAACATTTCATTTAAAAAAACTCGGCCCTAAAATGTCACTTTTTGAAAAAATCCATTCGAAATAGTTTATACCCACCAATTTGGGTAGATACGGGTATTTACCGGGTGCATTGGGTAAATACCGGGTATTTACCCGGTATTTACCCACCCCTACCCATCTCTAGCTGTAATGAAAGAATGGGTCCGATTTGAGTGTAGTACTAACATTAAACCTTTTGTTTCAGGCATCTTAGGCCCATAGTTATATATACAAACGTTAATGGCTGACGTACTTACAATACCTACAATTATAAAATTAAAAACTAAATATTTAGGCGACGAAACAGCATGGCTCCGTTGCATCGTCAAGTTCGGTGTATAATTCGATAGGTTGCCCCGAAACCACCGAAACACAACACCCTTCGGCCAGATATCAACAGATCAGCACACGCGACGGTCTTCTTATTGTGCCGCGTCGGCATGCCATAGGGATTCCTTCCACTTTCATCTCCATTGCGAAGACAGACACATGCATATCTCTGTCATTATGATAACTGGAATCCCGGCCCTGATACGCTCCAAAAAAGCTGACAATGAAAAAGACCCCGTATCATGCTCTGCCTTATCACGAGATAAGTGATAAAATAGAGCGAAAGTCTCGTTCTATCGAACGGTGTCTGCCAGTGACAGACGCTCTATCTTGTCACTTATCGCGTGAAAAGGCAGACCATGATACGGGGCCTGGTAAAGGTCGCGGGAGTCCGCTGGATGCGGGTGGCGCAGGACTGGTCATTGTGGCACTCTTTAGAGGAGGCCTATGTCCTGTAGTGGACGTCTTTCGACTGATATCAGGACTCGTTGCTTGTATGTCTTGCTAAGCTTGGAAGCGACTGTCGTTCTCCGTTTCAGCTAAGGCCAAAATTCTTTCATATATCCGGCGTTTGTCCGGCTGTTCTCCTATAAAGGTTTTGTCGACCAATTCTCGTGAATTTTTTTGAACGGGTTTGAAAAAATACATTTTAGTTAATTCTGTTTTTGGAAAAAATCAGACTCGCAAGTTCTACAACTGCCAGAGCCACTAATATCTATCTGTGAAAGTTTTGCTTGGTAGATTGATGTGTACCCTGTTCTGCAATACGATTGTAGACACTAAATAAAATAATTAATAATGTCTTATTTTCTCGAAAAATGATTAAAAATTAACGCAAATGGTTAAATAATCACGAAGTCATAAGTATCCAACGTTTAAGAAGAGGTATGTTCTGTTCCTTTATCGCTAAACGCAACTTCATATGAAACGATGACGCTTGTAGATTGTGACGCCATCGTGTTCGGCGCCGACGTTGACGCGCCCCCCGGCGCGCGACGCGTAATGTGACACTGTTTGCGTTTTCTCTCTCCAACAAGCAATATTAAAACTGTTGTAGCTTCGTAATTTTTTGAGATATCTGAATGGGATTTTCGTCACAAGGCATATTTTTTTGGAGTCATAATAATTTTCGAGTCTACACCCCTATTGTTAATTGAACGAGTGAGCTAAGCGACTCAAGAAATACCAGCAATTTATACGAGTTCTCCATCCTGATGTAGCTCTGTGTCCATGGAGCTATGCGTATTCGAGGCTTCGAATAGGTTCGTATTTCATGAAACTAGTGAAACGTTTCATTGGCTTCTTTGTTTATCGCGGCTGTATTGGCGCTTGTTTCGGCTCAATTATAAATGGGATTCATCGAAACATGGGAATTTTGAACGCGAGTGATTGCGTAAACAATTTGGGTGTTTTGTTTGTGTTTTACTGCTGCGGTGCACAGTCTTTTTTATCTGTATTACATGCAATATATAAGACTTCATATACATGTTCAAAGTATAAAACCAATTTACATGTAATTATGTATGTATGTATGTATGTAAGCACTTTATTGTACACAATAACAGGTTAAGGAATATACATGTCACACAATAGATCAAAGTACAAAGGCGAACTTATCCCTATAAGGGATCTCTTCCAGCTAACCTTTGAGCAATTGAGAGGAAGGTAGGTAGAACGAGATAGGCAAACTTATACCGTGTACAAAAACAGAGAAAATAAAGCAAATCCTAATTAGTATTAATTCTAGACAAATAAAAACATGCCAATACATATATAAATATACAATATAAAATATAATACACACTAACATATGTTACATATATATCGCAAATATACAATAAATAAATAAATACTATATTCAACCAATTCACAAGTCAAATTATGTACAGTGATTTTTAACTCTTTAACAAGCTTCATTTATATCGCAACTAATCGTCGGTTGTATCATTGGATAACATTGTATAAATACTATTTATGTGATTGTTTAAAAGAAAAAAAATCTTTATTTGACACTTTCACTGCCAGGAAGACGAAAAGCGGGTGCCTACGCCGCGCCGTAGGTTCATTCTGCTACATACGGGTAAAACCACGGGTTAACTACGAGAGTAGTAGCGTTTAGCGATGCGAGGTACTATTAGACTATACTACGATCATGCGCACAATTTTACGTTTCATTAAGAATAGTATTTCGTCAAAAGCTTATCGTAAATACAATTAAATACAATACAATATAATACAAACTCTTTATTGCACACCTCTATTTATGAAAACTATTTGACGACCTCTGTAACCTAGTTGGTAGTGACCCTGCCTACGAAGTTGGAGGTCCTAGGTTCGAATCCCGGTAAGGGCATTTATTTGTGTGATGAGCGTGAATTGTTCCTGAGTTGTGGATGTTTTCATATATGTAAGTATTTATTTATCTAATTAAGTATGTATATCGTCGTCTAGTACCCACAGTACAAGCTTTGCTTTAGATTGTCCCCAAATATTTATTTATTTATTTATTCAGAACAACAACAAATAACAAGTAGAGGTAAACAACAGGCGGTCTTGTAAAATTGTAACAGATACACTCAAGAGCAAACGTTTTGGATGCACGTTGCGGTTTGCGGTGTGTACAATTTGGTGCCCTTGATTGTACAATTTGTACATACCACTTAACAAATCTTCAAATTGATCAGCCAGCAGTGCGCCTGAGAATAGGCTTGGTGTCTACATCACATATTGAAAAAGGAATCCAGAGATATGAGCATAGAACATTTCATACGCGTTACAAAGTTACCGAAGTGACTCACAAAATTTAAATATAAGTTTTGATAATGTTCCCATTGAAGAGGTCCATCACACAAAGTTCCTAGGGATAGTCATTGATTCTCACTGCAAATGGAGGGACCAGGTGGAAAGTGTCTGCAGCAGAGTAAATAGCTTTATATATGCATTAAGAAGAATTGCGAAAACAGTTTCTATACAAGCTGCGCTAGTAGCATATCACGGTTATGTAAATTCTATTTTCCGATATGGAATAGTTTTGTGAGGTAATTGTTCTGGTAAAGACCAATTACTATTAGCTCAAAAACGCTGCATAAGTGCAATCTTTGGAATTGGTCGAAGGGAATCATGCCGGCCCTTCTTTATTGATAATGGCATACTCACCGTCCCGTGTCTGTATATTTTGGAGGTTGCCGTTTTTGTTCACAAATACAAAACGCAGTTTATCGAAGTACAGCAGCTAAGTACCCGTAATGTTCGAGCACAGTATAAATATAGGTTACATAAACCTGCTGCCAAATTAGGACTTACCGCAAAAAATTCTTATATAATGTGTATCACAATTTACAATAAGATACCCGATACTTTTAAGTGTCAGAAATTAAAGTTATTTAAGAATTTAGTTAAGAATCTACTCATATATAAATGTTATTATAATATCAATGACTTTCTGAATGATTCATTTTAAGTGTAATCTCTTTCCTGACATTTATTTCTTTTTTGTTTTTATTTTGATTTGTAATCTTTTTTTTTTGACATTGCTTTTAACTTTACCTTTTTAATCGTAATCTCTTTCATGACATTTGTTTTAATAATATATAAGTAGAATTAGACGTATGTACACCTCGTTGATTAAATGCAAAAGCGACGTAAATCAAAATGACACTTTTTTACAGGAGCGCGAAATAAAGTTTTTTTCTTTCTTTTTATTCTTTTATAGCATTTTATTTTTTAAATATATAAGTGTCATACATCAAACTGTTCGTATTTTGGTCTGTTTTGTAACTATTTTGTAAACCTTATGAAATGTTACTCCTAGAACCTTATATTACCAAAAAAGTCTGTTTTGCATTAAAAAAATAGTCAAACTAAGTTTATTTTTTGGAAGAAAAAGGCCACAAATATAGAAATAAAATGCGTTTATTGTATTTAAACGATAAAAAAATAATGTTTTTTAACAAAATATGCCATCTTAGCAATAACAGATCAAATCTAAATCAAAATTTGAGGTTCCTCATTGAAATGGGATCGCAGGTCGATCGTTGCTAAGTATTTTACGCTCAAGAGGTAACTTCTAAGTTTCTCAGGCAAAATTAAACCAAATAAAGTATTTTATTAAAATACAAATTGTTGTCACATACCTCAAAGTATTGAATTGTATATATTTAAAAAAACACAACTCCTTGTGTAAACTTTTAAAAAAATTACCAAATAAGTCTATCTGGTATAGAATTTGTATCAGAAGAATCAATAAAATGTATATAGGCGGTGTGTGTATGCCGTGTTTGTCGCCATTTTCATAATTCTTCTCGCTCGGCTCTCCATTCTGTTAGAGTAAAACATCAAAACCGTTAGAAAAATCAAATAAACATTACATTTTACACAAAAGTTTAATAATATAATGCACACAAACCGGTATAACATTATTAATCTTAAATTGAGTCATAAATCTTTTGGTTTTGAATAACCATTTTAAATTTGAAGGAGTCTGTGAGACGGAAGGTAATTGGTTAAGTGATAAATCCATTTTTTACTTTGAATCGTGACATATAATCTCCTTCGTGCCTTCGTCTTCTTCTACTCGTATTGTCTATTATCGAGACATGTAATTAATGTGTATTACTGTCTAATATACCTATCCTAATTTCCTTAGTTTATTAAAGCCAAGTTGTATTTGGTGTCTCGTTTATTATGTATCAATTTAATAAAGCATTTAATTTAAGAACTTGCCCATTGAAAACTGGGATCAAGTATTTAAACCTGCTCTACACTGCGTGCGATCACTTCTATGCACGTCGATAAACGCGACTCCACACGAGAAGTTATTAAATTTTCCACGAAGAACACCTATCGGTGAATCACTCCCATCTGGGTCTCCCATAATCAACTGGATTTACATACCAAAGACCAACACCAAAGATAATGGGAGGAGATAGACACATGCAGACAGACTAAAGAGATTTTGTCGAAACGCGACAACAAACTCACAACCGCACTACTGAGGACACAGAGAAGCCAACTACGCAAGATAGTTGGAATAATAACAGGACACAACACTCTGAACAGACACCTCTACAACTTAGGTATCACAGACAGCCCCATGTGCAGGGCGTGCATGGAAGCAGAAGAAACAACCAAACATATTCTACTGGACTGTAAGCAGGTAGAAGTATACAGGAAAAAACACCCGGACACACTAAAGGACGCAGTCAGCAATACCAAGGCACTCACAAACTTTCTGGAGGAGCTGGGGTGGTTAGAGTAGCCCTACCCCACCGATTCACGCAAAATAGGCACATAGGATGTCGACTTGCGGAAACGCCCAGTAAAACGAACTAACTAACTAACTATCACTCCCATCGTGGCTCATCCCAGGGGCCATACTATAAAAAAAATTCGTTCGGTCGAAAACCGACCCTTATGTAGAAGAAGTTGAGCTACTTCTCAGTAATCCAACTTACTCATACGTCCGACGATGTAATGGCCAGGAGTCTACAGTATCCAACGGACATTTGGCGCCGCTTCCTATGTCAGATGATGAAGTTTCAAGTCCAGACAACGACGATGTAGACCAACCAGCAGAAAATCTAATATTAGATGAAAGGCCTACAAATGACGACAATCATGAAGATGAAATTTATGGAACTCCACCCCAAATCCCTCGACCATCACAACTTTTTAGAAGATCTACGACGCCTACTAGAATGCCGCAACGTCTCAATGACTACATCCTCGGCGATGAAATAATAGAGGGGGAGAATGACATACAATCTCCTTCGTGCCTTCTTCTTCTTCTACTCGTATTGTCTATTATCGTGATATGCAGGGGCGTATTTACCCTAGGGCCAACCGGGCCATGGCCCGGGGCGCCAATCCGCCAGGGGCGGCAGCTAGCTGATTGCATTTTCTTTGGTTTTCGCGCCATTCATTGACTTCTGGGGCGGCGAAACTTATTATTGGGCCGGGGCGCCGAATTTCAAAATACGCCCCTGGTGAAATGTAATTAATGTGTACTACTGTCTAATGTACCTATCCTAATTTCCTTAGTTTATTAAAGCCAAGTTGTATTTGGTGTCTCGTTTATTATGTATCAAATCGTTTCTTAAAACACAATAAAAATGTAATACTAAATAATAAATAAATAATAAATATACTACTATACTAAACTAAATAATAAATATGGTCTGTGTACTAAGCAAGTTTATTGATGATAATATCGATAATAGTTTAAAATTATGAACTTTATTAAATGTATTTTTAAAATCAAAATGGCCGCATGAGCTAAATCGGCAGTTTTGCTTCTTAAACATGTAAAATAAACGTAATAATTCTAAAACCAATATTGCCACATTCTGTTATATGACCCCTTTGTGTAAAATACTTAGGCTTATTTTCAATTCAAAACTGCAACATTTAAAAATATGGCATTATTGATTTTAGATTATAATTCAGTTATAATGTATTTTCAATTCAAAACGACCACATGTCCAAATACGGCAGTTATGCTTCTTGAAAATGTTACATTTCGGTAAACATTCTTAAATCTATACTGCCACATTCTGAAATATGGCCGTTTTGTCTAAAAAGTAATGCAATACTTATGTTTATTTTATATTCAAGACTGCAACATTAAAAAATGTGGCACTTTTGATTTTAGATATTATTAATCCATAGTGTATTTTTAATGCAAAACAGCCACATGTAAAAATAGGGCAGTTTTGCTCTTTGAATGTATCAAATTTTAGTAAAGAATCTAAAATCAAAACTGCCACAATTTGAAATGTGGCCGCTTTGTCTAGAAAGTAAAACAATATTTACGTTTATTTTCTTTTCAAAACTGCAGCATCGGCAAATGTGGCACTTATGCACATATTCTTCTTAATTAATGTGGGAATGTTTTCGTTTTGTGGCACCTTTCTACAAAACTGACGTGCGATCGAGCCAAGTCTCGCGTCGCAACTGACGAAATGGCCGTATTGCACGGAAGTTCGTGACGAAAGAGGAGTAGTGCAAAACGGGCACTTGCGTATTTTGGTCATTTCTAACGATAAATCGAGAGGTGTCTTTGTGCCACGCTATAAAATGAGTGTCTATAGTTTCATTTTTGCAATAAAAGTGATTTTGACTTTTTTTGACTTGTGTCGCTTTTGTATTTAGTCAACGACCTGAAAAGGTAGGGTATGCTGAGTCCACCAGAGGTAATGCAACTAGAACTGCAAATTGTAACCCATGTCCCACATACATGAATAAATCATTTCATTTCATTTCATTTCAAATTGAACCAAATGGCTACCTGCTCCCAGCTTTATCAGTAAATGATTCGATTCGTTTCTAACCAGCCGGAAGGAGTTATTATGGAAAGAATTTTAACAAAAGGTCAAAGGCTTTGACGATAACTTCAGTCGGTGATTCATGTAGCGGAAATAACGAGTTGTAGAGGCAAACGTAGCATTCGAAATCATGGTTATAAATGAGATGGCATAAATGAAATAAAATTAAATATTTACTATCATACTGGGAAATTATAGGCTTTGGTCGTGCACTAGGCTATTAGGCATGGCCCTTGGAAACCGAGACAAATACAGATCCACGATTAACAAGACATTGCAAAGAGAAATAAACCAGCCAAGTGCTAGTCGGACTTGCGCACGAAGGGTTCCGTACCATTATCTCTAAAAACGACAAAAAAATGATTTGTAATCAGTTTTAACCGTAAAAATTACCCAATAATTTTCAATTATACCTTTGCTGGTAATAACATAGCTCGAGTATCATCTATTAGGGACTGTGTTGTAAGTTTGGACTCGCAATTAAACTTTAATTTACACATTGATAATTTATGTAAGCGAGCTTATAAAAAGTTAGGGATGCTCCTTCGGATCGGACAACCTTTCAGGCGCCCAAATACTTATAAATGATTATTTTATTCTTTCGTTAGGAGTACCTTGAGTTTGGCTGTGTTGTTTAGACACCTCAGTACCAAATTCGGGTGGCCGTCTAGTTGCATAACAACTATTGTCATAATATCGATTGTCATACAACATTGCGCATAAAGTTGATGCTCATATTATTTTTTTGGCATAAATTATACTATGGCATAATTGTTCCCTGTCATAATTATGCGGAGTCATAATTGGTTGAACCATAATGTAGAATGACATACATTTATTTAGTCATAATATTGATAATTATAATTATTTTTAGTAATCATTGCAAATGTCATACATTTATTAAGCCATAATATTGAGATTTGAGATTTGTTCAAAAAACAATACAAACGGTGGGTGTCAAATAAACTTTTCTCTGAGATAAACCTTCGTCAGATAGTGGTGTATAAAGTTCAAGTTTTCGCGTAGGCAGGGGAGAACAGGGACTTAGTGGCAAAACCGACTCGCATTGCGGATAGGTTGGAAAAAGAAAACGGAAGCTTTGCTCCCGCTTTCGTCTTCCAAGTTTTTTTTATATAAAAGAGCGGAAAAACTTGTTATTAAATTGTAAACTTTTATACTGACCGCCCTTTGCTTGTATCTTGATTTGTTTGTAACTTACTTGCTTCTGGTTCCAGATCCTCATTTACTAAGAAAAACATAGGCTTATGCTTTTTGCAGTTTATGCGTTTGTACAGTATGGTTAAATTGTTTTATGACCAACCACTTTATGTCCATTATAAAGTATGCTTAAATCATTTTATGCGCATCAAATTTATGCGCTTTATACAATATGTTCTTAAACATTATGATTAAAAACTTTATGCGCATAAATGTATGACTATTTGCAGTTATGCTTCATGATGAGTATGCCGATCAAAAATATGACTTTAAACTTTATGCAACCCGACCCCTACCCACCAAATCCATATTGACCGTCTGGAAAGGATCCAAAATATTTTCCTAAAGCCACTGTGTTATAGAACAGGTAATTATTTCGAGCATTCCGCGTCAGCTGCGAAGTATTTCTGTGTTCCTTCCCTTCATAGACGGAGACAATTTTTAGATGTGATGTTCTTGTTTAAAATTCTAAAGGTGTGATACACTGTCCAAACCTCTTGGAATTGATTACTTTTAGTTGCCCGCATCATCCCTACGTCCTAGATCTCTATTCCATATCAGCTTTGCCCGCAAAAATTACTCTCTGCATACTTTTTTCAGACGAGTCCCCAGTTTTTATAATAAGTATCGGATTGATATTGATCCCTTTCATCAATCATTGTTAGGTATCAAACTGTTAGTAAAATGTAAGTAATTTTATTAAATCTTCCAGGAGTATTATTATTGTTACCTAACCCCCTTTCTTCCCGAGGGTGTAGTAAAAGTCGACTAAGGGACCAGGGTTGAAATGTGTTGTGGGCGATGGGCTAGCAACCTATCACTGCAATATCACATTTTGTCGATATTTTATACCCACATTTATGCTAAAAGTGGCGCTGGAACATACGTTTCATGTGCTCTGCCTACTCCTTTTATGGCGTGAATGTATGTAATGTAAATTTCTTCATCTTGTAATCTAATCGAAATAGTTTTTAGTTTGCTTGATTTGAACTTGTCTTTGTTAACACATTGTCAAAGTACTAATGAACCTCCAGGTCTTTAGCATTATGTCTGTTGGTACTCTTCGTGTACCCCATATACACTAATTTATGCCTCTGTTTGTGTTCTTAATAATTAAATAAAAAAACATGTTTGTTGTATCGGAGCTCTCTTAGATATTTATTTGTATTTATGTTTTTTAGTATTTGTTGTTATAGCGGCAACAGAAATACATCTATAAAAATTTCAACTGTTTAACTATTACGGTTCATGAGACACCCCCTGATGGCTGGTGACAGACGAATGGACGGACAGCGGAGTCTTAGTAAAAGGGTCCCATTATTACCCGTTGGGTTCGGGACTACTAAAAACTAACAATTAATTAAATATTCTATAGGGTGCTTGCAGTATGAGAGTACTCGTAATTGTATATCTGCATGAAATTATGAATTAGATGTGTTTTTACCCCACTGCAGAAGGAGAGAGGAGGAGGGTTATTGGTAGTAAATTTGCCATTTGATTATGCCTCGATAGTGCCAATAAGCTTGGGACTGACCTGATGTAAAGCAGACACAGTAGAGCAGTTTACAAGAGCGTTGCCAACTCTTATGTACGATTCCCACTCTTTTAGTTAGCTTCTAGACTTCAAACCTGAGTGACGACCTTTTTTAGTGCTTATCGCATTTCATACCTATTCTTAATATTTGTGTCTTTGAGACAGAATTGGATAAAAGAAAAATCGTTTATTTAGCATCTCAATGACACACAAATATTAAGAAGTGGTATAAATTGCAATAAACACTAGAAAAGGTCGTCACTCAGTGTTCAATTCTAGTCTTAGTTGTATATACACTGAATGCAACGACGCAACACACGTCAATACAAACGTAGACTGCTTAAATCCTAACCCTTCATTTCGGTTCTAATAAGAATCTATGTAAAAAATATTTCTTTCGCGGAAATTAAACAAGAGATATTTTTCTCAAAATATTTCTTTGAGGCTTTTGAAGTCGACTTCTCGTCAAACAAAACATTGAAAAAAAAACAATGATTCAAACAAAACCGTGCTACTAAATGTTATGGTTTGTAAAATAAATTGGACTGGTAACATTAAAAAGTCTTTGGACAGGTTGATTGAAATGAACCAATCACGTGCAAGAATCGTTGGCCAATCGGATTCGAGTTCCGGTCCGGTAGTTTTTAAGCGCCTAGTCGATCAAAAGGCGGGCATTCTAGAAACGGCACTGGAAGTGAGCGGTTGTCTTACTGTCAAGAAATAATCAATGTTAAATATATTAGCGTAGCATAAGCAGTGATTTGTCGAGATGTTAATAAAGTACTTTAACAACAGTGAATGAGTTTAAATCGTAATAACTCAGAAGTGGGATTCTTACAAGGCTACAACCAGCCTTTCTGCGCTCGCAAGCTCAAGAAAAAAACGTAAGTACAAATTCAAACAAAAGTGGAGAGTTTGATAAAATAAATGGAATTAACGGTTAAATTTTTGCGAGGCCCAACGTGAACTACTCGGTTTTTAGCCCTCATTATTAGCTTGCAACGTAGGGCGATAACAGCTGCAATGGTTAATTGGTTTGAAATTAACCGTTAGTTTTCGAGATTACTGAATTTGTAGGATAAAACTGTATTTATCGTTACGGAGTAATTCCGGAGATTTATACGGTTGGTCTTGCATAATTATCTTGCTAGGTCACTCCCTAGATGGGCATGCTAGATAAAATTATAGTTAGAATAGTTTCAGGATTAAACTCTATTTATCATTACGGAGTAATTCCGGAGATTTATACGGTTGGTCTTGCATAATTATCTTGCTAGGTCACTCCCTAGATGGGCATGCTAGATAAAATTATAGTTGGAATAGTTTCAGGATTAAACTCTATTTATCATTACGGAGTAATTCCGGAGATTTATACGGTTGGTCTTGCATATTTATCTTGCTAGGTCACTCCCTGGAGATGAGCATGTTCGATAATTCAGTGATAAATCATATGTAGAGCCGATATGTAGAGCCGATATGTAGAGCCGATATGTAGAGCCGATATGTAGAGCCGGTATGTAGAGCCGGTATGTAGAGCCGATATGTAGAGCCGATATGTAGAGCCGATATGTAGAGCCGATATGTAGAGCCGATATGTAGAGCCGATATGTAGAGCCGATATGTAGAGCCGATATGTAGAGCCGATATGTAGAGCCGATATGTAGAGCCGATATGTAGAGCCGATATGTAGAGCCAATGTGCAGAGCCCCTTTATGTTGACCCCTGAGGCCATGTGGTGAGGTTACCCCTGATAATGATCTACGGTAAATTCCAAACCACGAGTTTAAAATTTAACCAGTCCATAAGCTCAGAGTGGCTAAGCAGGCTAGTAGTGCCTGATTCAGTCATGTATGGCGTGTGTTGTTTAATTTATGAAAAGGCTGATAAGGACAATGTTTGTATCTTAGAACAGGCTAAGTATATCTTTTAGAACAGTCTAAGTATCTGTTAGATTAGAACGGGCTAAGTATATGCCTGTTAGATTAGAACGGACTAAGTATTTCCGACAGATCGGGCTGAGTATGTCCGATAGATCGGGCTAAGTATGTCCGATAGATCGGGCTAAGTATGTCCGATAGATCGGGCTAAGTATGTCCGATAAATCGGGCTAAGTATGTCCGATAGATCTGGCTAAGTACGCCTGTTAGATTAGAACGGACTAAGTATGTCCGATAGATCAGGCTAAGTATGTCCGATAGATAGTGCTAAGTATGCCCGATAGATCGCGCTAAGTATGTCCGATAGATCGGGCTAAGTTTGTCTGATAGATCGGGCCGAGTATGAATTAGATTATTTTATTTCATGAGATAAATTACAGTTTAAAGTTGGCTTAGTCAAAATTATAAGAATTTGTGTCACAATCGTCACAAAATAACACACAGCGCTCAACAAAGTTGTAATTGTTCGAATCTAATTTAGTGTGTGCGCTCAGCTGATATTCTTAGGCATTATGGTCGCTTATCGCGGTATGCACGGCGATACAGTCGCTGCCTAAGTTTGTAATATCACAGTCGATACTCGAACTCGACTCGGCGATTGCACGAGTGGGAAAATCAACTATGTTTTTACATCCAAAGCTATTCAGTACGTCATCTATCCGCTGTTTCGCACTGTTATTTGATAAGTAATCTACATTGTGGTCATCAACTATCAGATACCTTTTATTTTCGTCATTAAGACTACTTAAAAATAATTCCAGTTTCTCCAAATAAATATTAAAGTCACCATTTCTTGTTCTATCTGATAGAACGGGCTAAGTATGTCTGATTAACGTGTCTTAATGTCCGTACACATATCAAAATTTCAGTATAAGTGTAGCTGTAACATACTTGAATAATATAATTCAGTAGCAATTAATTACAATTTCAAATTCACCGATCTGGAAGGAGGTACAGGCCAACTATGTCCGTTAGATTAGAACAGGCTAGGAATGTCCGTTAGATTAGAACAGGCTAGGTATGTCTGTTAGATTAGAGCTGGCTAAGTATGCCTGATTGAATCACCTGTGCTTTCACTATGTAAATGTGTAATCACTCTGCAAACACAGGTATGGCACAGGCTAAGTATGCCTTGTCAATTATAATTATGCAATTACCACTACCGGGCAAACAAGCATTTATTTAGATGTATGTACTTTAAATAGTATCCGAAATTAATGCCTTCTAGTAACTTTACTATTTTAAAATTAAAAAATGTAAGTGCTTGAACATGGTTAAGAACAAAGATCTTATAAACTAGAATAATTCATGCGTATCCAACCTGCATGCAGTTGTGCAAAGATTTCTGTAATTTTATGACTACTTAGTAGGATTAGGCTCAAAGTGAGACGCTTTATACCACAGAGTTCCAGTTAACGGGTCTGTTACATGGCAACCCTCAGAAACCAGCACACAGCCAGGTGTGCCTGTAATGGGTTATCGAATTACATAGTGCATCACCATGTGCGTACTACTAAACGGGCCATGTGAGCCTATGATATGTTTTATGCCAGCAAGCTAGCGTGTGTGACCACGTGCGTAGCCGCTAAAAGGCTATGCCTACAGTGATGATACATGCAGTGGGAGATTAAATGCGTAACGACTATGATTACTATTATCATTTTTCTGACTGGCGGAGTTTTAGACTGAATGAGAATGAGAATCATTTATTCGTAAAAAAATAGGTACGATAACTTGGTCTTAAAGAAAATAAACATGTGAGACACGTTGTTTTGTCATTAGGCGTACGAGTATGATATAATGTTAATCATAAATTATAATTAATGCTTAAATAAATAGATCAAACTACAAGAATGTCATGCAAATCATATTAAATAACGAGAAACATTCACTACGATAGTTTTGATTAGCAAAAGATAATACATTATTTAAATGTCAAAAAGAGAAGATTCAATAAGATTAATATAAATTGTCCGCGTAATAAATTATAAGTCAGTATCATTTAAAAATTGTTATACTACGAGTATAATAAATGTTAGACTTTTTATTCTTTGCATAACAGCCATGGTTTTAGTTAATTACTTTAGTTTTAACAACCACAAATAAACACGTGGGGACGTAGAAGGAATGACATCTGACGATCTGACAACTGACAATTCTGATGACATTGACTTGACATGAGCATTATTGTCATTTTTTTATTAATGTCAGATCTAAATCATTTAAAATTGTAATTAACTAATGACAATTATGGTACATCATAAATACTAAATAAAAAATAATGAAACAAAAAAATTAAAACTAATTACAAAAAAAATAGACCGTCCAAAAGTTCTGCCTGCGGCATGGACCCCATGACGCTGGCGGCATTTCCCCTTTGGACCGCAAGGGCGATCCTTTGTGAAAGGTACGCGCCAGCTCTGGGGTCCCCTGAGGCGTGGACCAGCCGCGACGACAGGGTCCTCATGAAGGCCTTCATGTCGGCTGACCAGGGTCCCATCGTTTCAACTGCAAGCGCCGCAAACTCGTAGTTCTGAACTAGAGAAGAGTATTTGCGGCGCTTAAGTAATTGGGCCTGATCAGCCGCAGCGCCGGCCTGAGACCGTGTTGCCTGTATGTGGGACAGTGCGAACGTATCGACGCATGTTGCGTCCCACACCAGGGCCCT
Source organism: Epinotia demarniana (assembly GCA_945867215.1). Taxonomy (NCBI): domain Eukaryota; kingdom Metazoa; phylum Arthropoda; class Insecta; order Lepidoptera; family Tortricidae; genus Epinotia; species Epinotia demarniana. The sequence continues at coordinate 20,778,691 of OX244278.1, read as the reverse complement.
ACCGAGTTTCCACGGTACCAAAGTTACTCCGTCCGGGCGCTTGCCATCGTCTCTCGTCATACCAGGAGGCTCTAGTGACGAAGGTATGGAGGCAGTGGCGAGCGCCCGACGCAGCAGGTCGTTTATAGTACCATGGCGGAGCATGCGGCCGGCGCTTCTGTTACATGATAGGCCATGTCTACCCAGCCGGTCCACACCTTTGCCGCAGACACAAGTATGGGGAACACATATGTTGGATCCCAACCTTAAACAGATAGCTATTCTTAGCGTACCTGGGTCAAGAACTGTGCCTATGTTGCGTGAGGGAAGGGCATTAAGCCAGTGGCCTGACTCATGTGAGGAGACAGCCAAGAGCCGGGCGCGTTCTGAGTCGTTTGGACTATTTTCGACTAAAGAACCGTGAATGGATTTGAGCCGAGGAGTGTCCCATACTTTCTGGATGTGTTTCATAACAGGGACGTCCGCTTCCGGGCACAAGGCGCACCAGGCTCTCTCGGCTTCCGCCAAGTTCGCGATCTCTACGACCGGTATCTGTTCAATGTTTAAAATAATACCGACGAGGGACAACGAACTGTACGCAGAAGACAGGAAAGCTGGTAGTGCCACATCGGAAGTGGCGCGAACACCCAGACCACCGAGTCTTACAGGTAGAACTGCTTGGGACCATGAAATCGAATCGAAAGTAACGTTTAGAATTTTGGATAAAGTTGTTTGAAGAGTATTATCGATTGACAAAAGTATAGAGGGGTATTTCCAGATCGGACAGCATCGGAGTAAATGCATGAATTTAGGTGTAAAGAGACAAAAACGGATAATAAAAAGTGCCATATGGGGGTTTATATCAAAAAGTAAGTCAGATGTACAGTTAAACAAGTCTAACTTGCAATTAATAACTGAACTGATCGCTTCATCAAAAATTGGAGACCCTAAAAGTGTGAGTGATGAAGTGGAATGAACGGAGATGTTGGGTAATATCGCATTAAAGTTAGTCAGTATTTCAATTTTTCTATCCGGGGGAAGGCGGTCAGGCAGAAACATTTCACACTTCGTGAAATTAAGGGAAAGCCCTATTTCTGCAAATTTGTCCATTATCAATAGCAAGTCCTGCAAGACTGTTTCAGCGTCCCCACCGAGGGAACCGTCGTCTAGATACCAAAGATTAAATTTTGAATTTAGATTGTTTATGATTGGATGGATAGCCAAACTGAATATAGCAGGACCGAGCGGGTCTCCCTGCTGGCAACCAGTGTTTGAATCGATAATTTTGTCACCAAAAAGTAATTTTGATGGCGCCCCATAACATTGCCATAGATAACTATAGGCATCGGGGAGTTTGACTTCTGCTAAAAGGGCACCACGATCAACCGAATTGAAAGCGTTTCTCACGTCGACTTTGACAAATACTTCATAGTCCGTGCGACTCAGAAACGTGCGCGCAGCGTGTACTGCAGCCTCACAGCCGCCCTTGACGCCAAAACCCAACTGTCGAGGCTTGAAAACTTTGGTGAGACTCTGATTGAATTTCCTACAGCAGAGTTTTGAAGACAGACTTCTAAAAGTGCAACCGACGGCGATCGGCCGAATGCCACCATCCTTTTTAGCTAAGGCTACTAGATTGGCACCGTAGAGGATCGGGATGATTTCCACGTTTACACGACCAGTTAGCATAAGGTTGATCAAAGAGGTTAACTCTTGAAGTAACGCCGAACCTGTATCCCCAGAAGGTGAGGTGGTCAAATCCTTCAGGTGTTGCGGGGACAAACCATCTAACCCTCCCGCAGAGCCATTGGGGAAAGACATTAAAGCTGAAAGTACAGCGTCTTCTGAAACGGTTACACACTCGCCATCAGTGGAAGGAGGTTCTGGAAACTGAGTGATACCTAAGGGAACTGGATGTTTTTCCCTGAGCGCGGCGAAGGTTTCGGCGGAATGAGTAGCCAAGACATCATTAGAAAAAAGAAGGCGAGCAGCTCCACTCACATTACCCTCTGAGATTTTGTTTTCTATTGCATTTATTTTAGAAAAAATACGAGGGTTGAAATTTGAATTGATTACATCATTTTGTATCTTGTCAGGTGACACGAAAATCGAAGATGTATTGTCTTTTATCTGTTTCGTCAAAGAGTCTTTCTTGGACTTGTTTGCGTGTAGGACTGAGTAAGAGAATGTGAGCAGGCGCTGCCACGCTTGGACAGAATTCTCCTTGACGACTTTGGCGACACATTCCGCAAGACTGCTGGCTACAGCTCTGCGCGCACCGCGAGGTATTCTCTTGATTATAGGCACATTTCTCTTTAAAGTTCCCAATTTCTCTGCAAAGGAAGTCGAACTGTTAAAGTTATCAACTCTGACAGTTGAGGGCACAGGCTGTGAAGCGCTAGACACAGGCGGATCAATCGCTGCACGTATACCATGTTTGCGAGCGGTATGAATAGCTAGACCCCGGTTTCCCTTGTACAGTTTTTTATCTACGCAGAGACGACACTTCAAAAGTTCGACTGTTGCAAAACAGGGCTGCGAACTCATAATATATAAGGAAAACAATGCAGGCTTAAAAATACTTACAGACTATATAGTAAATAACTTCACAAAAACACCAAACACAATCAGTCCACTAATAAAAAAGGAAAAGACATGATTTTAAACAATATTTACAATAAAATGAAAAGATCAAAAAACTGACAACTAGCGACTGTCACTCAAGTTGAGGTGCCGCGCCGCGCCGCCCCGGGCGCATGCGAAACCGCTTTGCTTGTGCCGTGGAGTCTCATACGATTCAGCCGGACGGGCGGTCGCCACACCAGCCACCGCATCCGCAGCCAACCGCCTGACCCATAATGATTCCAAGACTTCCTAAGTGTGCCGGCGATTTCGCTTCAAGACGGGCAGTCAACAGTCAACAGTTGAAGTCAAGGTTCAAGTTAATGTCGCTGGGGTCCTCGTGTAGGCCTGCAGAGGCCCGCGGCATGCCACGTGGAACTGCTCTCCCTCGCGGATCCAACTTCGACACCAATATCACACTCGCGCCTCGCGCGGACAAATATAACTCTGAACGCCAGATTAGGTTTCACTAAACAGATTCCACTTAAATTTTTTATTATTTTAATCAACAAATAGATCCTGCTCCTGCATTAACTAAACTGATCGCACTACTTAAATGATCGAAATAAGGAAAATTAGTGAAATATTTCCCTTTAATATCCTAGATTTAGGTATAAACGAAGAGACGCAGACGAATTAGTCCGATAAAGATCTTATGTTATCGGTACTTTATTATGCGACCCTATATTAAAACCTCAGACCTTCGCCCCCGATATCATTTCTGAGGAAAACTAAATTATATATTGAATAATCTGATTTAGAGAGAGTTTGGGTCTCAGGGAAGGAATGTTAGACTATAATAACATTTTTCAATATATGTATATGTTGTCTGGAATTTTATTAAATATTTGTGGCACCATTCTCAATACACTTTTGCGTAACTACTAAGGCGGTTTTACGTAAGTAATTTATTACGCAATGCGTTTTCGTACTGTGGTCTGGTTTTTCGTACAGGGAGCCTTCGTATGTCAGCAATTTTCCGTACAATTTAGGATTACATTTAACAAAAGAGCCGTTTCCAAAATATATGGACTGGGTAAGGTTAGTGATCTAAAATATAGAATGCAGCTAAGAAATGACATTTTAAGACCACACATTGAGTGGACTAAGTTAGGTAGTGATGAACTGAGCAGTTAGTTAAGATAGAGTTTGAGATTAAGGTTCATGTTTGAGATCTGATTTGGATTCAAGTTTGGGAGGATGTTTTAGTCGGTGGCTCGAGCCACTAGCTTTGGTTTTATTCTGGATTTAAATATAACTCTATAAAATATTGTTTTGTTATTCCGAGATGATGACAACCGATGCCGAGTATGAGACGCCAGATGAAACACGAGGCGTCATACGGAGGAGGAGTAGACATCAGAAGTCATCTTCACCCCGGAGGCACCACAAGAAGGCGCGTAAAGATGTTCCAACGACGACTTGGACTGTTGAAGACGTCGGAGCCACCAGTCAATCCAGTCACGATGACAAAAATGTTGTCAGCAGAGGGTTTCACCGTCTCACAGCCCAGTGGCTTTCCAGCACAAGGAATAATTTTGAGGGGGGTGTATTGGAAATGATCGTGTGCTTTGAAAGGCCGATCTGACTAAATTAAGAACCGATAAGGTCTGATTTTCAGATATACATAATTATGATTCTTTACTATATGATTGTTATCTCAACTAACATGCATTTGATTATTTAACTTTAACTACTAGCTATAAATAGGTACATCTTCAAAGTAAATCTTTTAGTTTAGGCTGTAATAAAGTTTTTGGGTGAAGAATATTTTTAATTGTTTATCGAAAGTGTTTGGTTCAATTAAAATTTTAACGATTTTGGTTAATGATTATAAATTCTGATTGTGACTCATCTACGCTACGCGAGATATTTTTTAAAAATTTGGAAAACCGTAACTTTGGGTTAATAAGATTGTGGTTATTTCTTCTATTATTTATACTTTCTTAATGAACTTCTGATAAACTAGCACGTCTCAAAATATACCTACATGGAGGCAAGGGTGAGCATACGGTATTTGAGAAAATATGGTCTGCCTGAGTCCATTGGGCCAAGATTTACAAGTATCCTCATATATTTTATTGAAGGATAAATATTTTATCTGTATCGGTACTATTTCCCATAGATCAAGACCGTATGAGAGCCTAGAATAGGTATGCACATGCATAGTACGCAGTGTGGGCTGTCTTAAATTCCGTTACGCGCTTGAGATGCTGGAGATGAAGGGCGTAGGCGAAGGAGGATAGTTTTTTTTTGGAGATGTTTAAAATATGTGACGTCCAATTCACATTTGTGTGCAAATTTACTCCCAATAATGTTGCATCGTGTAAGTTTTTTTAATTTAGTGTCTTTGTAGTGGTAAACTATTGGCAATGTGGCTCCCTGATAGGGCTTACATTGAATTATTTTAGTTTTGCTGTGATTAAGCTGTAAGTTGTGAGGTTGTAACCAGTTTACAATTCTAATTATGATCAGAGTTAATTTGTTATTAATTCCGTTAATATTACCACACGATAGCAATATAGAAATGTCATCCGCGAAGAGAGTACGGTGGTCTTCCAAATCGTTTGGAAGATCAATTTTGTACACAAGGAATAATATATACCTACATCCCAGGACACTCGTACCTTGCGGAATAGAGCCTATCACAGGGACTATCAGATCGAATATTTTGTGTTATTTCTGTTTGGAGTCCACGTTCAATTCCTACATACTGGAAGCGATTGGTAAAATATGAGTTAAACCAGTCGAGGGCAGAGCCTCGTATTCCCGAATTGTACAACTTGCCCAATAGTAAATAATGACAAACTCTAACGCATGCGTATTTCATATCGTTAATAATTTAATAACCTTGAGACTCTTCGACATATTCGTAGATTGCTAGTGTCGTTGAGCGATTTTTCTTGAAACCGTTTTGGTTATCATTCAGTAGGTACTTTATATTTTTCATAAAAATGGTATAGTTGTTTTATCATAACCGTTTCATATAATTTAGTACATGTTGGCAGAAGGCTGGCAGTAATGGTCGGTAATTATTTACATCAGATATTTCACCCTTTTGTGAACGGGCTTTATTAAGGAATTTTTTAACGCGTCTGGTAAATTGATTAACTAACTTATAATATCGTATAAGTCAGAATGTACTTTATGGGTCAACGGGACTTAAAAATTAGTTAAGGGTGTTTTACTGGCAGTCATTGTAAGGGAATTTCCTATGGAGTAGAAAAATATGTTGAACGAGTTCGCAATTTCCTTAGGGTTAGTCTAAAATTGTTCTGTTTTTTTTGGATGCATTTATTCAACGCATTCCTTAGAGTACTATCAAATAGGTTATATTTTCGACAACCGTTTTGTTACTTAAGAATATAGAATGTTATGGTTGTATAGATCGAATTTATAGAGAATGTAAATGATACATTGAAATACTATATGTGTAATTACATAGTGATGAAATATAAGTAAAAATGATAATAATAATTATGATATATGTATCCTTAGGTAAGAATAATTATATGAATAACATTTCAGTAGAAGTAATCACAGATCAGTGCATTCTGCAATGTGAATTCAATACCTGTAAATGTTATGTCTCTCAGTATAAGGATCATAAACTTAATTTATGTAAGGTGCGTGCACCGGGACGTTGCACGAGTCGGATGGCCGAATGTTATGGTTTTTAAAATAAATTGGACTGGTAACATTAAAAAGTCTTTGGACAGGTTGATTGAAATGAACCAATCACGTGCAAGAATCGTTGGCCAATCGGATTCGAGTTCCGGTCCGGTAGTTTTTAAGCGCCTAGTCGATCAAAAGGCGGGCATTCTAGAAACGGCACTGGAAGTGAGCGGTTGTCTTACTGTCCAGAAATAATCAATGTTAAATATATTAGCATAGCATAAGCAGTGATTTGTCGAGATGTTAATAAAGTACTTTAACAACAGTGAATGAGTTTAAATCGTAATATAAAATTACTCGAAAATTGTTTTTCTACTCTTTCACTGAAGTTTAATTAAAGTCAGCAGAACGACATCAAAAGCTTGTTTTGAGAATATACTAAAGGTAATAAGAGTAATTTGGTCCATCAACAGGATACAAAAGGTTAGACGTTAAAAAGTTCCGTTGTGAAACGAAAATTAGCCATACAATTCTATGGTTAATTTTCGTGTCACAACGGAACTTTTTAACTACTACCAATTAACCACGCTAACTACTACCCAAAAATTTGGTCCTCACCCAAAAATGTTTGTACATGGATAATTTCATAATAAAGTTCATACAAAACGTTGGAAATTACAAGAAAACTTCAGAATTAAACCAATAGGTACAATTATAGTTTTAAAATAAGCCACGTTTAGTAAATTCTAAATCAAAAAATATATATATAATAATACAATAATGAAATAAAAAAAGGAATATTTCTATTCCATTAAGATAGGTCACATCCATATATATGTCTCTACATATAGATAGTCTTGGGGTCCAAGCGGTCGACAACTTTTTAACGAACTGAGAGTTACTTGCTTAAATTCCTCGCCCTGCGGATTAGTATCGCTATTCAGCGAGGTAATGTGGCCAGCACCTTTGGTACGATGCCGCGGGGGCAATTTTTAGGGTTCCGTCGACAAGGATTTTTTAAGTAAGCTTCAGTATTTACTTAGATATTTGTTTTTGCATAAAGTCTTATATCAGTTTTCTTAGTATAATAAATATTGTATTCAGTAAAAATAATGTGCCTATCCGATATTATTGACAGAACTCATTATAGACGCGCGTTATCCAACGCAGTTGTGATGTCCGAATATCATTGGTGCAGCGTTTGTGGACAACCGCCACTTACTTACGAAAGGTGCTAAAAGGTCACATGAGCACACCAATGATAGTTGACATACGACGTTTTAACGCGCATGGAATTAGTGTTCACCAAATCAGATTAGGCTTGTGGAATCCATTTCGATCCTGCGACTGGTTTTGAATGAGTTGTTACAGCGTTAATGCAATGACCTGTTTCGGTTGTTTGTAGAATATTTTATGTTTTTTGTTATGATTAACCGGGAACTACCGTCTTTATGGATCTGAATCTGGATCAATAACATTTATTTGTAACACAACACATCACACAGACAAAAGTCAATATGTGCGGTGTCACGAAATGGGCCCAACTGAGCATGATGCTGGCTTTGCATCCAGCGCTGGTATTCCGTTGAGTCCATTCATTGAAGACACGGTACGTAACGCACATCGTAACAAAAACAAAAGAACGGAAATAAAACATAACATGAAAGGACTAAAATTAAACAAAAAAAAATTAAACCCAAAATTACAATTTAAGAAAACAAAATGAAAACTATGACCAAGCAAACAACGAAATCACAATAAAATAAGGAAAGTAATATTCGTTTACACACCGTCAGTGCAAGCCTTTATTTTGTACGATCTTTGAACGAATCCATTGCATTGCCGCCCGCATGTCACAAATATGTCAACAAATCATTGCTGCGGTGAACACGGATAGCGTCCCGGCCAGCGGGCCGATGTCTTTTACTCGTGCCTATGTCGCCTGCGTGTTACATACATAGTTTGTACTGAACCTACAAATCAAATGTTTGTTAGATAAATTTTATCCTGAATAATAATCCTATCGAATAGAATAATAAAATAAGTGAGTTTTCGGAAATGTTTGAAGGCAGTTATGTTTCTTTTAAAAAATACAGGAATGTCTCCTTTAAGTAAAATGAGCCAACTTAAGGATTTAAGGTAGTTTCCCTCCAGGGCCTGACTTATTTTTCCACCCTGTATATATACCTTGATATGTTCGTAGTACGATTGAAATCGCCCGCGGTTGTTCAATTTCACGGTCGCGTTGTCAGTTTGCTCGATTTTGGTCGAATTGCGATCAAGTCTTTATGTGGTTCTGGTCGTTTTGAGAATCCAGTCGTTTTGATACCGACCCATCAATAAAACCAGCTCAATCGAATTGTGTCATTTTATTTAACAATGCCATATTGTTTAGTGGCAACACGGGAACGGGTTTAGATGTTTCTATACATATTCTTACTTAAATAGGAATGTTTAGTGCAGATTCTTTGTCTAGGCCGAATTCGCCCCTCTCTGTGCCTATTAAGAGTCCGCAGTAAGCTCGATTCTCCATACAAACGTAGTTACGCTCTCATTTAAAAACTACGAGTTGGATTGTAACGAAACTTTGCATGTTCAATGAAATGGGGTATATCTATGTCTGAAATTAGTTTACGTAGCTTCAGATACCATAATAAAAAAAATACAGCGAATTTAAGTTTTTCATACAAAAGTAGTATTTGCTGTATTTACTTTGTTTTATTAATTGGAACCATATAATCTAATTACAGACATAGATATACCTCATGTCATTGTATATGCAAAGTTTCGTCACAATCCAATACGTAGTTTTAAAATGAAAGCGTAACTACGTTTGTATGGGAAGGTGAAATTCGGCCGAGCTTACTGCGGCCTCTTAAACAATGCGGTTGCCTTTCATTGTTAAATATATCCGCTAATTGATACTATGAAATAGTAAAAATCAACCCTTTTTCAACCAAAAAGCGACTTATGTCTAAGGAAAGGAGGTCAACATAAAAAAATACTATACTTAGCAATGTTGAGCACATTGTTTAAAAAGCAATAGACTACTTTTGCAATCAAGTCGCTATTCGAATAAATTATTCATTTATATTGGCCTTTTTATTTCGACGCGTTTGTGGCATGTGACTATTTTCTAGCTTGACAATTGCTTTGTTGGACTGATGGGTCTTAAGATAAGATCCGGTCTAGAAAAAAATGGTTGCCTGTAAAGTCAGAAAAAATAAAAAAAGGTGTAAGTTGTATTCTCAAAAAACCTGAAACAAGGTATTTACTCATTTATTGTTAGGAAGACTCCTGTGAAGTTTCGAATAAAATAGTCGATCTAATATTGTTTCCCCATACAAACTTTGGACCCCCATTTCACCCTCTTAGAGGGTGAATTTTATTTCTTAGTGCACCCCTAAACCTTGTAAGGAACCTACGTGCCAAAAGAATCTCTAGATCCAGCGATTTGGGCTATGCGTTGATATTCCGTGTGCGCAGCCGGCGTTCGGAACGGAACAATGAGTCACACTTTTTCGTGAGTGCAGCCGGCGCTCATCGATTTATAAGACGTTATTACGTCAAAAGAATCCGCGGTATGTAAACGAATATAGGCTTTGTGGCACTAGACTCATTTGTGAAAGATTAAGGGTTTACTCAAAGTTTTCCGCTCTCTGGTCACTCAAATCCCGCATTGTATTTGCAACATTTACCGAATCTCTGCCACCCACCATAACTCTGGTCTCCAATAACGCACAGTTGCTACGATAACGCGGTCCAAGTTGTACTAGTTAGGTATCATGTATTGTAATACAAAGTCTAGTTGCAAGTCTGAAACTCTAAAAGCAATTTAAATAAATAGTCATTATTTAAATTGCTTTCAGACTTGATAATTGAATAACGCGGTCCAAGTTGTACTAGTTATCATGTTTTGAATTACACAAAGTCTAGTTGCAAGTCTGAAACTCTGAATAATGACTCATTATTTAAATTGCTTTCAGACTTGCAACTAGACTTTGTGTAATTCAAAACATGGTAACTAGTACAACTTGGACCGCGTTATAATGACATCGTCGATCGGCTGACAGTCGGCGATGTTCCAACTCGTGTCATCAATCCAGGTTGTTTTCTAACGAGATTTGTTTCGTTCTGAAATGTTTTTCATGAATAATCTTAGAAACTTTGTGACCGTAAAGCTAGATATGCACGAGCGCTCCAACAAGCGGCATGGAACAGAGTTGTGACAAAATCAGTCCATGAATGTCAAAATTATTGTCATAATTATGTTGTTATTAATATGTAAGGTATACGTAAATATAGATATTTGTTGCTTGATTTAAATAAATAAATAAATATCTAAACGGGGCTCGTAGCGCTGACGCGCCATCCGAATGCACCGGTCAAAAATATCAAAAGTCAGCGCTGGATCAACGTTAACGTGCATCCACTTGTAGCCGACACAAATGCCGCGCTATAGTGAATGTCGAAAAAACGACGACCAAGTGACAACTAGTGACAACGTGATCCACTTGGCTTCGAAACGGCCCGGCTTGCCACCTAGGTGAAGGCCCAGCTTTGTTCACGGGCGAGCCGGTACGCCACCGATAGCCGTTTTCATATTTTTATTCATCTTATTCAAATTAAGATTCCGTTATCAGACAAATCTAATATGGATGTGCTGTTGCCCAATTGCCATTTCTTCGAAGACAGCCACAGGTTTTATTAGATATCCGAATTTCTACGGTGTTGTATTTTGGTGCAAGAATTACAAAAGAATAATTTTCTTATTATGAATGTAAAAATACTGCAAAGAAAAGTTGGTTCTCTTTTTACCGGCATTACTGCATTTGTTGCCGGCGTTTCGATGACCTGTAATCTCGTAGAAAACTTTTCTGTCAAGCTTTCCTAATAATCAGATTTCAATGAACTATTACCGTAACAACCGAGCCTCTCTTATCGCTATTATTGCTACTCATAAAAAGGACCGATTGATCCGAGAAAACCCAATCAATCAAGGACTTAATCTAGTTCTTTCCCCACTGGCAGGACTCACGTGTGCCTGTAATGAGTATAAAATCCACCTGTCCCCTCACCCTGGACCTACCTCCATCGATCACCGAACCACGACCAATCTGACCTGAGCCCCGCGCTCGTCGCCTTTGAAAGAACTGTGAAAACCTGTTGTTTGGTCGTGTCATTCAGACGTCTAGCGTTAGCTGAACTGACCACCTGCTAGTTCTTCTGGGTTTGGAGGGTCAAGCGATGTTGGTTGTGAGGTAATCAATTTCGATTAGGACGGTCCTGAGGGATTATTGGTTAAATACGAATGACACAAGTGAAGCATTGACTTTCGCATTTCAAGGTGACGTGAGGTATGAGCGCTATCCCAGGGGACTTATTTAGGTAATTACCGTGCGTGAATCGAAAAATGGGAAAAAGTTGGTTTATTAACTGATGAGTTCGAAATCCCACCAGATTTATTGTTCTAGGTTTGTAGAGACAAAATAAAATAACCAATAATGTTGAAGTTTCCCGAAAAAGGATTAATAAAATTGTTAAATGGAGAAAAAAGTGATGAAGGGCATCAAATAATCACAAAATAAGTGTCCAAAGTTTTAAGAGAGGGTATATTTTGACCCATTTTCGCAAAACGCACCTTCATATGAAACAAATTTCATGTACTATGACGCTCGTTTTCACTCTCTAACAAGCAATATAAAAACGGCAGTAGCTTCATAATTATTTGAGATATCTGAATGGGATTTACGTCACTAGACTTATTTATTTGCCTTCTTTCTTTTGGAGTAATAATATATTTGGAGTCTGCACCCATGCTTGCTTGACTAGTGCTTTATAGCATTGGTCCCTCATGCACTTACGTACTTGCAAGTAAAGAGTGTTTTTTTAAAAATTAGGGCTATAAAGAACGAGCAGTTAAAAAAGCTCGTAATTGTATTTTGCTAAATGGGCATTAATCGCGCATAACTTTTTTGTCGGCCCGTGCCCAAGGATGTCGTAACACATCCGAAACGTCGGGAAACCTCGGAGAGGTACCGAGATGTCTCGCTTGCTTAAAACAAGTATGTGGAAGTCGTCAAAGTTAAGTTTAAACAGTTTTTCAAAAGTAAGAAGGACAACAATAAAATATGCGAAATATCAAAACCATCTAATATTTGGAAACTTTGTAAAATTCACGTGCTCTTCCTATCATTTCTAGGAAAATACGGACGAGGTTTCATGTTCATCCTGCAAATGTTCATATCAATTCTTGTTTGAATGTTTTATGTTTGACGAAGCAGGAATTTTCCTTTTTAGGATTTGGAAAATCTTTTTATAAAGCCCAGTATGGTTAGAATATTTAAACGTAGAAGATTTTTTTATAAAATTGACATTGGAATTGGAATGTTCTACTAAGAATGGTAGAGTTGCCTTTTGAATGGTGCAATTCGACCAACTCAAAGCATCTGACGTATATAATCAATCATAAACCGTAGGTACACGGCTCATTATAACATTTACTCTACAGATGTAGGTAATGGTTTTTTACTGTGAAATGTTTCACCATTCGTGCTATGTTGGATAATTTCGTATTTACGAGTATCTTGCCGTCTCGATTAGTTAACTAGCGCGTGCTGAATTTAATTCAGGCAAAAGAAAAAGATTTGTACGTACAATTCCGACAAAACACGATGGCACAACAATACTTAAGTACATTTTTAGGTTGTTTCTTGCGTTGCTGAAATGGTTTTTGAAAAATTATTAACTAAAAATGTTGCTTACAAAAATTTAGGGCGGAAAGAACCAAACCACTTCGCAATAAAACGCGTTGTTTAAATAGTTCAGAAACAAAAAACAACATTTCAGCCCGTTGAAAAATTTACTACAATTCGCAGAATAAGTCTTGAAGTTTGATACCGTAATCCTCTACCTCTAACAGTAAAGCGTAAACTCGACTGAGAGCATCAATATCCAACCTTCCCGCCGTGATTTCGCAGTTTCACAAAACTCTCCAACAATGTAGATACCTAACTCTTTTCTCCCGCATGCGTTACAAGGCACCAAGAATTTAGATTAAAAAATCCCCTCTTCGCAAAAAAGTTCCCGCGTTGTGTCGAGATGAAGGAAGTTAAGGGGAGTACGGGGGGATTAAACTTTGCTGTTAATTACAGACTCGTCGAAAATTTAGAAAAATTCTTGGACAAATTGTATGCTCCCAAAAGTTTGACGAGTCTTGAGGAGGATTTCGGGATAAGAAGACAATATACCTACTTATAAAATGTTGAAGATGAGTGTTCCGATTGTCTAAAACTTTGGAGATGTCGCTTAGACGTGCCTCGTAACTGCTTAATTACGACTACCTCAGCCACACTATGCTCCTCGCACTCCGCATCGCTCTGCCCCCCTATTCTGTAACTTGTTTTAAGCTCACCTCAACGCTCACCCACAAATATATCTTGACACCGCGATGCGTAGTAACTAAGCGTAGGTAGAGGTCTAGTTTTGTGATGGGTGACCGACGGGGTGAGCCGCATTAGCGCGTAGCGAATAACAGCCCTGCTGCTCGCGCTGCCGCGATGTTGCTGACTCTGGCCACACATGGCTCTACCCGCACGAATAATTGCGATATTCCCCACTAGGTTACTTGCCGGTCCTTTGACTTGCGCCCAAAAAACCGATAAAATAGTAAGCGAGGGCATGACGAAGAGCAAGTTGAACGGCATGACAACGTTGCCACACCATGCCTCTGCCTCCTTTCCTCGCTATTTCCCACGACATTCGACATGTAAAACTGCCCTTGTGGGATTTCCAGAATAAATAGTTGATTTTGATTTTTTTAATTGATTCGACGAGTGTGTGGCAGGGGACTAGGCTCGTAAAACACACTTTCCCGAAATGTGCACTTTATGCAAAAGTGCACTTTCCGCAAAATGTACACTCCCAAAGTGTGGACTTCCCCAATTTGGAAACTTTCGCGAAATGTGCACTTTTTCAAACAGTGCAATTTTCCAAAACGCACCCTTTCCCGAAATGTGCACTTTTGAAAACGGTGCACATTTATTATTTATAGTCTAAATTGCAAAAACGGAACGCCTATAGTTTCGGTCTTCGTGTCCGTCCTCCGCCGTCCGTGCCTCTGTCCGTTCGTCTGTCCGTCTGTTTGCACTATTTCATAGAAACCTTTAGTACTGTAAACAGTGACACCCCTACCCCTAAATTGTACTTTCCGGGAAAGTATTCCTTCTGCAAAAGCCCCTATTGACACGTTGTACATATCGGGAAGTTCACTTTTAGAGACAAAAATTCTAAAAAAATGCAGCTTTACAGAAAGTGCAGATTTCGGGAAGATGTGTTTAACGAGCCAAACCCGTGGCAGGCACGCACGCACTGCAGAATGACATCAGTGGCAGGCCATAGTGGGAGGGAGAGAATGAAGCGCGGCTTTTCGCTACCACGTCGCAGTCCATGGTCCAAGTCCTGACCGAGACCTGTTTGTCAAAAGCACCGCGTGGAATAAATTTGAAAAAGAATGGCATTAGAAATATAAATATACCCGTCACATTTGGGCTCATTGAATCCTCCTTAGCATTTAATGAATGAATATCGGAAGTATTCTTTACGCGGCCACGAACTATAGGTACCTCCTACACGTGTACGGCACGGTACACTGTATGCAGCGTGACCTTCAAAACATCAAGAATGTTAAATCGAAATCTATCCGCCTCATTTCTCAACTTAATCATCCTCTCAGCCGATCACATAATCATGTTTACGAACAATGATAAAGATATTCCTGGAACTTATCCAATATCGGAGCACGCTTCATGAACGAAATGTGGTAACCACCATGCGTATGTCCTACAGTTAAATCGTTATGGGTTTAGTTAGAAATGCAAATATCACGACAAAAGCCACATTATGCCTATGTCATTAATGCTGGATTACTATTAAATTCGAAGTACTGGGTTTAGGGCCAGGGGTGCCTCTTACAAACTTACGATTAAGATTCTGACGAGAGTTTTAAATGAGTACCTAATGAGAGAGATTGTTGTTGGTATCAATATGACTACGTTAGCAGGAGTTGAAGTTCATTATAAACTGTCGTAGTTTCAACTTCGCTTGTAATTTAGATCTATTTGGTTTGTTGTATAGGCTTCTGAACTTCTCAGGCAGAATATGTTATTGTTTTAAGGGAGATATTGAATCAATTTTGAAGTGTCCTCTTTAATAATATTTGAAAGATTGACGTGTTTGCTCGCTCGTGTTCGTACGTACGTTCGTGTAAGAAGAGCTTCTTGATGTATTCCTGCACTACCTGTTTCAAATTCTAGTTTGAAGGTTTCCTGCTACCCAAAGGTTGCCTGGAAGAGATCGCTTTAAAGCGATTAGACCGCCGGTTGATACCATTAATTTTAACCAATTTTTTTGGAAGATGCTTATTCCTTGTCGTGGTGCAAAGAGTATTTTATTATTTTTAATCCACAACAAAGTTAACGTAAAGTAGTTTTGAAAGCAGGAACTAATTAAGCGTCCGATTCTCATGCGATCTGAGATTGGTCGAGAATCAGACGTTCCCATCCCTTACCGTATTATTTTGTAAAAATATAATTCAATACCTAGTAGTAGTAGTAGTTTAGCATATTTTTAAGTTTTAGTTTAGTTTCAGTGCAAATTCTGAGCGACTAGTGCATTCCTTTATAAGGTTTAAGTCTCTTCATAAATTGATTGTTCCCTATACAGACTTTCATCTGTTTCGTCAACAGATCTCACTTGGCCGTAATTGAAGTCATCTTTCTAGCTGTGCCAACCCTAAGCGCAGGGATGACTCCATAAATCAGCGCTCGGATAGCTATGATTATGCAATGTTATTGATATCCGAATTAAATGTTGTTTCAGAGCACGGGGGAATAATCAGCGTAAATCAATATGGTTTTGGTTGGGACATGAACATGAGACATGACGTTCGTATGATCGTTAAAATGATAGATAACAATACCAATGAATTATAATTATTTATTAGCGTACAACATTATGTGATTGGTTGTGATATAAGTGAACAAATCACAGGAATTGTATGGCAGAAAAAATATGAAGATAAGGCCGAATGCGACTTGCAATCTCAAGGTCGCGGGTTCGAACACCGGCTCGTAACATTGGATTTTTTGAAAAAAGCTTATTCTTAGCTTATTAACATTTGATATTTAACAACGGCTTTTCTGTGAAGGAAAATATCGTGAGGAAACCGGTTTAATCTCATTAAGTTTAGTTTAGTTTTCCCTCTGGCTTGGAAGGTCAGATGGCAGTCACTTTCGTAAAACTAGAGCCAACGCCTAATCTAAGGAAAATGTGTCAACGCGGACCCCGGGCGCGAAAACGGAGGGTGATGAAGAATGAGCTTTGGTGAATACTCACCGGAATACATGAATAATATTAAACACACTTTTGCCATTGTATTTGTTATTTATTCAGGTACATACAAGTTGATATTTTATATAAACTAGAATTTTAAACTAAGAATTATCCAAAAAGGCCCTTGAGGCATTTTATCGAAGATCCTGGGGGCATCTTTCGGTTTATATGATGATTTTATCGCACTCTCGAGCACGAATACTTTGTAGCGCCATTTAAATCAGTTCTCATAACGATTCCATGAAATATCATTAGACTTCGTGCTTTGTTATTCATTTGCCTTGGTTATACTGCGATTTAGGTTCGCATCTCTTCTGTCATTTGTCAAAGTTAAGGAGCAATTTTCTCCTTATCCTGCTACTTCTAAATTGTAAATTCCTTGTAGTTAATATCTCTTCTTATAAAATGTCATGAAACATAATAAATAAAATAAATAAATAAATATTAAGTGACAATCTCACAGAAATCAACCTAGTCCCATTGTAAGCTCAATAAGGCTTGTATTATTGGTACTTGATGACGATATATTTAATAGAGAGAAATATTTAAATACATAGAAAAAATCCAAGACTCAGAAACAAATATTCATGCTCATAACACAAATACTTGCCCTTATCGAGATTCGAACCCAGGACCTTCAGCTTCGTAGGCAGCGTCACTTTTTTTTATACAACGACGGTGGCCAACAAGCGTACGGCCCGCCTGAAGGTAAGCGGACACCGCAGCCTATAGACGCATGCAACTCCGAAGGAGTAACATGGGCGTTGCCAACCCTTGATATCTTTGAGAATTCGCCGTGTTGACAGCTGAAGGAATAAATTCCCTCTGTACGGAATGTTCATAGTTATCTACGGTACCTGAATCGCGCCTGACCGTAATCGACTTAATGACAACATTTACCTAATTAATGGAAGAGATTAAATTAATGGAAGAGATTAAATTAATGGAAGAGATTAAATTAATGGAAGAGATTAAATTAATGGAAGAGATTAAATTAATTAACTGAATCCGTGAATCGTGATGGGCACCTACTAAAGTAGTTTTATTTGTTTAAAGATTCATCTGATTTAAATTTTGAAAGAAAATGTGATTATAAGGTAAAGGTCATTGTCCTCGAAGTTGCTCTAAGTAGTGTATGCGATGGGCACTTTTTGGCAAAGTGACAGGCCTTCAATTCTAATGAAGAAATATCCTCTTAATTTGAAATCAACCCCTATTGCTTCGAGATCAAGTGCCTATGTCATACACTAGTGACTCGTCGAGGACTAGGACGCTTACCTTACTTAACTTAATCAAACTGGAAAGTTTCTTGCGGCGCTTATTTTTGGCAGACATACTTACTTTCCAAAGCGGTAGTAATTATTTTGCTTTCAGGAATTGCTTTTTTTAACTGTAGAGATTTACTTTTCAAACCCTTTAAATACTTCAGTTTTCTAAACTGTGTGAGGTTGCGAGGCGATGAGCGATGAAAAAATCCAGGAATGCGTAATTTTCCTATCCTCGCTTACCACAGCATTGGTGGATATGGATGAGTGCTGGCGATGAAGCAAGACAGTTTAAATTTTAGACTTTAGTCGCTTTGGTATGGAATCAATGTAACAGTGTGGTGAAAACTGTAATTTGAATATTTAACGATTCAATAATCAAATAAAACATGGGCTCAACGGGACCTTATCGTTTAGAGATAAGGCCCTAGAACGACCAAAAGTGTATATTTGCTAATGATGCTGACTGTACAAAACGCACTCATATGACAGCCTTGCAATGCTTCCTCGCTCCGCTCACCTGCACACATATTATAGCATTGCTACTAACCCTCGCTTTGCTCACATTCCTCGCCTATCTCTGGTGGACGCGGCCACACCACCGTTACGCAGCTTTCCATCCTCGCTCAAAAAAACTAATCCAGAAGATTTAAACTTTCACGATTCTCACACATTATTTATACTAAACGGGACTTAATCGCGTATTAACTTATTTATTTACCTCACTGAGGTCTCCCGACGTTTCGGATGTGTTGCAACATCCATGGTCACGGGACAACTACATGGCCAAAGAAATGGCCATGGAGTACATGGCCAAGCGCGATCGAGCTCGTATTAAGTTCCGGCTGGTTCCTTCGGACGAAAATCGCCAGAGGTATATTTCCATACGTAACTGCTGCAACAAAGTCTGTAGGGAAGCAAAACGCCTCCATATCCACAAATCAATAGAGGAGTGTCCCCCTTCTAAGTTGTGGAAATTTTTAAAGTCTCTTGGGGTCGGCAAAACTCAGCAATGTTCTTCCAATACTCTTGACATTGACGCTATTAACAAACATTTCAGCACGTCGCCGGTTACTCTTGACCCATCCATTAAGCAATCCACTCTTTCACTTCTTGCCAATATTACACACCCCGACCTATCTCCCTTTGAATTTGGTTTGATTTCACCGCAGGAGACGCTTGCCCTTCTCAAATCTATTAAGACGAAGGCAATCGGTGACGATGGCCTCAGTGTGGATATGCTTATGCTCGTGGCGGATTTTATTGTTCCTACCCTTTCGGATATTATAAATTTCTCCTTGTCCACTGGAACCTTTCCGGCATCGTGGAAGTATGCTCACGTAATTCCTCTCCCCAAAATCCCTAATGCTGTATCTTTCACTCAATACCGCCCTATTTCTATTCTCCCAGTTTTGTCAAAGATCATTGAACATTATGTTAATCGTCGTCTCCTTTCTCATCTTAACAGAAATTCTTTGTTTAATCCTTTCCAATCCGGATTCCGCCCCGGGCATAGCACGGTCACCGCTTTAGTTAACGTCACCGATGACATTCGTCTCAATATCGAGTCCAAAAAGCTCACTGTCCTTGTTCTTCTTGATTTTAGCAGCAGTTTTAATACGGTAGATTTTGATATTCTGCTAGGTATTCTCCGCTCTCTTAACATTTATGAAACTCCCTTATCCTGGTTTCGCAGCTACCTCTTTGGCAGGCGCCAGCGCGTTACGTTCGATGACAAGATGTCCGAGTGGTGCGAACTCTCCGCTGGCGTTCCACAGGGCGGGGTGCTTTCTCCATTATTGTTCTCTGTTTTTATAAATAGTATCACCGAATCCCTAACTACATCATATCACCTTTACGCAGATGACCTACAGATTTATGCAGCGGCTACTGTGGATGATGTCTCCGCATTAATTTCGGAAGTCAATCGAAACCTAGAATCTATACGCTGCTGGGCGTGTAAGTATGGTTTACAAATTAATGCGAAGAAATCGCAAGCGATTGTTATTGGTAGTCCTTACTATGTAGATAAGCTCTCAAAGGTGGTGGTGCCTGACATTATTTTTGATGGAATTTCTATTCCTCTTTCCTCTACTGTCAGGAATTTGGGTATCACCATGGACCAGACGCTTTCTTGGTCACCCCATATAGCTGAGGTGAGTCAGAGGATCTTTAGATCCCTTCACTCCCTAAGACGTCTCCAGAATTTCCTTCCTCTTCGTACCAAGTTGACCCTTACTCAATCTCTTTTGCTTCCTCTTCTGGACTATGGCGATATTGCGTTTCTGGACCTCAACGAGGAGCTACTTGATAAGCTGGAGCGTCTACAAAATGTATGTATCAGATATGTATTTGGTCTACGCAAGTATGATCATATCTCTGAATTCCGCTCTAAGCTTCGATGGTTACCGATTCGCCGGCGCAGGGATGTGCATATCCTGTCATTACTTTTCAATACACTGTTCAGCCCTACTTCCCCTCCTTACCTTTCTGAGCGGTTTAGTTATATGGCAGACGGCAGTGGCCACCGCTTGCGGTCGAGTACTAACCTTACTCTTGCTGTACCGTCTAGAAAGACGCGAACATACTCCAGATCTTTTACTGCGCGCGCTGTTAAATTGTGGAATGAGTTGCCTTTGTCGCTGAGACAGTCGCAGTCTGTTGCGTCACTTAAGATGAATTTGAAGAAGTTGTGGCTTTCCAATGACTTGTGAATTGGTTGAATATAGTATTTATTTATTTATTGTATATTTGCGATATATATGTAACATATGTTAGTGTGTATTATATTTTATATTGTATATTTATATATGTATTGGCATGTTTTATTTGTCTAGAATTAATACTAATTAGGATTTGCTTTATTTTCTCTGTTTTTGTACACGGTATAAGTTTGCCTATCTCGTTCTACCTACCTTCCTCTCAATTGCTCAAAGGTTAGCTGGAAGAGATCCCTTATAGGGATAAGTTCGCCTTTGTACTTTGATCTATTGTGTGACATGTATATTCCTTAACCTGTTATTGTGTACAATAAAGTGCTTACATACATACATACAACTGGCTTGTGCGGGTATCAACATCTTCTTGCTGCGCGGGTTTTCCGAACTACCCGCATTTGGTCTTTTTGAACCACTTGTACACTAGGGTTGTCACCCGGCCGACACACGACACTAACAATGTCCGGTGATATAACGGACGATGTTTTCTGACGCTGGCATTTACTTATGATAGGATTCCACGATTCCACTCCAAGATGAAATCTTAAAACCGTCATCCCGATTGAAATTACGATGTTTCCTGATTTCAACGGCTTCACGTATTTTAGAGACTTTTTTTTTTTCAGAGACTTAGAGGGGTCATTCGAGCAGGACGTTTTTAACCGGCTATATAGGCCTAAAATAGTGCAACCACCGAAATTGTACGGATTGCCGAAAGTACACAAGGCGAACGTGCCGTTGCGGCCGATTGTAAGTCAAATCGCTTCTCCAACTTACGATCTTGCAAAGCATGTTGCATCGGTGTTGCAACCGCTTGTGGGTGGAACGTCGTCTTTTGTGAAGGAGTCCCGTCATTTTGTAGATATTCTCAAGGGCATAACGTTGGAACCAGATGACATAATGGTGAGCTTTGATGTTGAGTCATTGTTTACCAATGTTCCCGTTAAAGAATGTCTGGAAGTCGTCAGAAAGAGACTGGCTGACAACGGGATGCCGGAGTCAGTCATGGTATTGCTGAGGAACTGTTTGGAAGGTAGTTACTTTTTATATGGCGGAAGGCATTACCTTCAGATTGATGGTGTTGCTATGGGCAGCCCGGTGGCTCCGGTAATGGCAAATATCTGGATGGAACATTTCGAATCCAATATAGATCTGCAACCATGGGCAGTGAAGTTATGGAAGCGATACGTCGATGATGTGTTTTGCATTATAAAAGGTGGCAAGCAGGAAGTTGAGCAATTACTCCAGCATCTGAATTCCGTTCACGCAAAAATAAAGTTCACATATGAATTGGAATCAGAACGCAGTCTGCCTTTTCTGGATATTAAAGTGATAGGTCGGATGGATGGGTCCTTAACGCACACTGTTTACAGAAAACCGAAACACACAGACAAGTATCTCAACGCTCTGTCTCATCATCACCCCCGCCACCTACAGTCTGTGGTTAATTCTCTGCGGAACAGGGCACAGGATCTTTGTGATCCTGAATTTTTAGAGAGCGAGATGTTGCACATTGAGAAGGTCCTTAGGTGAAATGGGTATAAGTTAGACGGACGGCAACCCAGACGGAAGTCTAGAGGAAAACATCCTGATGTTCCAAGGCAACCAGATTTTATGCCCTACGTTAAGGGAGTAACGGACAAAGTTGGTACAATACTGCGAAGGTATTCCATTAAAACCATATACATGCCGTTATCCAAGGTCGTGGGACATCTAAGATCACCGAAGGATGTTATCCCCTTTCAATCACCAGGAGTTTATAAGATTGACTGCAGTTGTGGAAGTTCCTACATTGGTGAGACCAAGCGAACCATCGCGGAAAGGGTCAAGGAACATATTGCGGCTGTAAAAAATCGGCAGGTGAATAAGTCTGCGATAGCCGAGCATTTGTTGGAGTCAGGACCAAACCACTGGATTGAGCTCCATAAACCGAAAGTCCTCTCTAAGGAACGTCATTTCTATAGTAGAAAAATACGTGAAGCCGTTGAAATCAGGAAACATCGTAATTTCAATCGGGATGACGGTTTATATTATTATTATTGCCCGCGCATACAAATTGGCAAATGTTTAAAGAAAAAGAACCCTGTCTCGATCGCTCGATAGTGATAGGTCAATATGTTGTTCTCTTCGTCCGCTCACGATCGGTAAAATTATCGGTTATTATCAATACGCTTTTGTTAGCTCAATTCAAGGATCATGGAATCTTAGCGCTCGAGGGTGGCGAGACTTTCGTCTTGTATCTTTTAGAACGGGAGTTTGGAACTTTGCTTACTTATGACACAAATGGAACTGGTACTATTACGTATTCACCAGCATCTCGTCAGTGTGGAGCTTCCGGGCTGACTGTACACCACAAGGTAGTTGACTGCCCTCCAACCAAATACCACGGGCAAGTGGAGGGTTTTAAACCTTAAAGGTAGAATCATACCGTTCACTTTTTTTCATTTTCTTGTTTCATTTTGCATCTTTCTCTCAAAATGACAAGTCTTAACGAAAAGTGAAACAAAACACCAAAGAAAAATGAAGCATTTACTCGAGTGAACATTCATTCAAGTGAACCGTCTGATTCTACCTTAACCGAAGACGTGGTTGCTTTGCTTATTTGAAAACTGTAAATCTGTGAAATAGAGAAATTTAATCAGCCATACTATAAAATACATTTTAATTCAAGGTAGTCACAAGATACAAACAATGATTAATATACGTATTTTGATTCTTTTCCCGAAATAAATGTCACCAGATCACTTGTAAATAAGATCGAAGCAGGAGCTTTAATACTGTCACTGCCAGGATCCCGCCTAGCGGGAGTCTACGCCATAGGCGCTTTTCGCTATTTAGTGGAAAAACATTGGGAGCAGTGATGTCGACCGTTTCGTCTTGCGCCGCGTACTTCCCTGAGGTTGCGCCGTGGTCAGCACCGTCTGCATTCTACATAGTCTAGAAACATTTTAATACGTACTTAATCTGTTTAACATAGTATTCCGCTTCCCTTCCCGTCTCTAGTTTCGGCTTCGGTGGAGGATATATTATAAACTTTACGCTTAGTTTTAGGTTAAGGGGCTACCCGAGATTTCCATCAATTTTTGACAAGTTTTGAATCGTATCTCCTACTTTTGCACTACAGATAGAAGTATAAATCAAACGGTTATCGGTTCTTCAATCTTTTATCTCCATTTTGGTCTACCGGATTTTGGAACACATGAATACTTAATTTTGTATGATCTTTTTAAACATTGTCTAAAATAACACTTATTTTGTATCTCTATTGACGTGAAAGATCTAACACATACAAAATCTACATATTTGGGTTCGTCTGTGACGTCCCTAAAAACTGGTCTAGGGTTTTCATTTTAAACCAATTAACACAAAAGTTATGGCCAGAAACCGGTTTTTTGGCCTAAAATTGTTCAACTTTGATGCCAAATATCTCGAAAACAATAAACTTTGAAGTAAATATGGGATACTATATTGCTTTAATCCGTTGTTGTTAGCATAATAAGCTACAAAAAACCTAAGAAAACTAAGAGATTCAGATCGAAGGTACGATCCCATACGCCAATTATGGGAGCCCCTTAAGTTTTACTATAGTTTAAGGAGAATCAAGAAATAGCTATTTCTATACATACATTCATACACGCGCGGATTTCTACTTTCTACGCTATTGTTAAAATTCACTTTGAAAGAAAAAAGGAAGGAAGGAACATTATTCGAGACAAAAAGTCGAAGCGGCATACAGAGGCCCACAATATAACAATAATATAAATAATATATACTCGTCATGCTGAGATAGCGAACGATTCACTGCCGGTGTATGTCTTACACAATATACTGTGTCAATTTTATCGTATGTCTACCCCGTTTGTCTATATGTCTTTTGTGAAGTGAATAATGTCATCTTTCTTTCTTTCTTTAGGTAAATGTTTTTAAACCTAGAAATTATTATGACCATGTTAAATTATCTCGAATGAAGCGAAATTATGATCAGCCAAGACTTTTTTCTGTTGTTTGGACAGTATAATCTTAATTCAAGATGATATCTGTTTCACTCTATTTATTTATTGCTTTTTGATGTAATATTTTTAGCCTAGTATTTAAAGGCATCAAAAAACATCTAACGACCTATAAAATACTGATTTGCCCTAATCGTTCACCATATTTCGGTTTTGATGTGCAAAGCAGTATTTTTTGTGAGCGATCGAAATTTTTCTACATTTTTTCTGTGTAGTGAGAGACAGATGCCTACTCCTATTTTCGTATAAAACATTGTCCATTGGATTTGAAGACCTTTCTTTAAGTCGTCAGTATCTATTATACACATACTTAGAGTCGACACATAATTAAACAAGATTGATTGATTGATAAAAACTTAATTCGTCCCCACAACATACATGGCATTGAAAATACAACATTTAGAAAGAAAGAAAGAAAGAAAGATACATTTATTCGTGACAAACACTAAGCAATTTACAAACAATAACATACAGTTGCGTAATTTGCCACGAAATAGTCGCAACTCAGCGTAATGCTGGTGGAACCAGCGCTGATCTTCCGTTGCGACCATTTGGTGATACCACGGCACAGTGACGAAACGTACACATACATAATATAAAATCACCAGACATACATTGGATAAAAAGATAAAAGGAATCAAAAAGCTACAAAATTACACAAGCAAAAACAAAACATTCCTAAATAACATACAACCAAGAAAAACGCCTCATGGCTTAATAACACGCGAATCAGGGTCGCTCGAACATAAAAAAATAAATAAAAAATATAAGTAAACTATCTATAATTATCTTAAGCTAAGTGACAGTGACACATGACATAATATGTATAACTACACGAAAAGGGAAATTAGGTCACGGTCAAAAGAAAAGAAACAGAAAAAAAACTATACATTTAACACTTAAAACTTATTGCGACATGCGAATTGCGAAGTGTGTCCTATACCAATATATGGAAAAGTACATAGTTATAAGGAGTCACAAATATGGTGTACGTGCGTTAAAAAAGAAAGAAGAAAGAGGTACCTGTCTACTATAGAGGAACAAATGAAGCCACCCAGACCAACGCGCAGCAGGATGCCTCAGGAACATAAACAGCAGGTACATATTACGCATACTTAGCTAGAAACAGCTGGTATCGTGTTTCAAATTTCCTTGGCTTTTTTGATGTTTAAACAAATGTTTCTTAACATTAATCTTAAAACTATATCTATTTAAACAATGAAGGTAAAAGAAAATAATAATAATATACATATCTAAAGCAAGCATGCAAAAAGTACATTCTAAAAGAAGCCATGTATCGAGGCAGAGAAATGGCGCTGGCTCAGCATCATGATCTGGCAAGCCACATCGCTGGTATTCTGCCAGGACCTTAAATTACAAAATTAAAACTAAACAAAGTTAAACAAAACCGTGCAACGCTGATCCACCTAAAAGAAGAAGAATTATTTTAGTTTGTGTGCGTATGTGTACCTATTTGTGCGTGTGTGTGTCTTTGTGTGTGTGTGTGCATAGAGTGGATCATAATAATATACGTGAATTATAATGGAACTTAATTTGGCTGGACGCAAAGCATGACATTTGATGTATTTAAGAATAAGTGTCAGTATATACTTACTTTATTGAACAACACTCACACATGCTCAGTTACTTACACCAAAACACGCACGAACAACACACACGCACACACACACACACGCGCGCGCACGCACAGTTTTTAATCTAAGCATTTATAAACAACAACTGTTTTTTTTATGGAGGAGCGGGTCTTCCTGACACAGGTATTTTTTACCTACTAGGAAGGCCCAACCATGTTGTCATTTAAACTCGCAATTTGTGAAATAAACCATTTTCATTTTCAGTTTTTCATTTCATTGCTGTCAGTACTGCCAGCGCTGATCTTCCGATAAAAGCGACACGCTTTCATGACATCCGTCATTACGTGTTCGGTAAAGGGTACTATTGCCCTTACTTTTTTCTTAAAATTCTTTTTTGTGGTCGTTTTCCCACGTTTTTCCCCTCCAACAACCATCCACATATTAGGTTGCATTTACCCTCTATTTTTTACTCAATTTTCATCTTAAACGGAAAAGCAACAAAAGTAATACAAATTCCTGATTTTGAAAGTTTAAATATTCGTCGCCAAATAGTTATTTAACTCCACGGTAATCTTAAGGAAGCTGACATTCTGGATTCTAGACTAAAGAATTCGCCTGAAAAGCTTTGTGCCTTTTTGCACAGTTTTTGACTGGCTAGGTGTCTGGAATTTTTAATCTAAGTAAATGTAGGACCTTATTCTTTATTGATGTTTACTATTCCAAGATAACGTTCGTATGAAAGTCTCATACTATGTGTCTGTCTGCCTGCTTGCCTGTTACCTCGTCACGCCTAAACCGATGGACCGATTTAGGTGAAACTTCGTAAATGAAGTTTGAATCGTGGGAAGAGACACAGCTAATTTTCATCATGGAAATCATACCCTAAGCTAAGGAGTGTAATGGTTGGTGAAAGTTTGTATGGAGCTGCGATACGATTGAATTCCCCGCAGACGGAGTCGCGGGCAGAAGCTTGGTTTTAATATACATCTGGGATCGTAGTTCTATATCATTTAATTGCTATTCCAAGACACCGTTGTTATGAAAGTCTGATGCGATACATAAGTATGGAAATCTCAAGATGCGGAACATAACTTCACCATTGTAAGTTTGACAGCCTATTTAATGTAATTAAACGGTTAACTTTATTCATTGTTTGATTCCTTTGTTAGGCCCCAATTACGAGAGCAATAACCAAAATCATTCATTGTATTATTTTCAAACTTTACTTCCAGGACAGTTTCCATAATTCTTATTATCGAAGTTTTTAACGAAAACCGTATTCAAAATAATACTTTACACCCCTTGGCACCAAAGTTCTATCTCCCTTGAGAGCGTCCGTAAACATTTACCGCAAACATTAGGGTTGTCCAAACGATACTTTAAAGTTTGACACAAACTCTTAGATTTCTACGTTGTTTTGCTAAAACTGTTCTGTTTAAAACTAAGTACAATCAGCCGCGTGCCGTTGTGAATCCTTCTCAAATAAATATAAAATCGCAAATTGAAAATTCACGAACTTACTCAGCTCGACATTGATAACAATGATAACAGACGTACGAGCTAATTAATCCTGATTAAAAATCTTGAAGATCTTGGCTCGATCACTCAACGCAACGTGAAATGCCACAAGCCACCCACAGACTGCAAAAACTAAGTCGCTGCTCGCGATTTGCGGCAGTGACCGACATCGGTACAAGCCAAGGCAGGCTAAGAGCAAAATTTAAAAATGTTGGATAGTCGACAAACTTAGTTGGCGGGTTTTATTTAAAGTACGCGTACTTAAAAATACACACAGGCAAGTATAGTCGTCGAGTTGACGTCCGCGAACTAACACACCTGTGTCTCACCCCTTTCAAAGAAGGCTCTTGCAATTTTTCTTTGTATTAAATTAGTTATTGAAATCGAGCTTTAAGACTGCAAACTTCATTATATCAGCCGAAAGATGTCCACTGCTAGACATAGATTATCTATTCTGTGACATAGGGCTGAGTGCCATATTGACCGGTCCTGCGCCACCCGCATCCAGCGGACTCCCGCGACCTTTACCAGGTCATCAGTCCACCTTGTGGGGGCCTACCCACGCTGCGCCTACCGGTACATGATCGCCGCTTTAGAACCTTACCGTCCCAACGGCCACCGGTTCTACGTGCAACGGGAACTTATACCCCCTTTAAAGTGGGCTCTTGTGAGTGCGTCGTGTAAAATTGTTTATTGAAGCATGTGGCTTGTTGTACAAATATGGTGGGGTTAATACCTCACGATCATGCAACGAGCAGAAGTTTTGTTTGTTCTCTAATAAGTCATACTAGCAAAGGCTTGCGGTTTCGCTCGATATTGCGTAAGGGAAAACCAAGTTCCGGAATAACATCTTCAGGAGCGGGTGCGGAAATTATGTGTTTCTTTCACGATATAAGCAATTTTCTCCGTCCGTAAACAGGAGGATATTCGCTTAAGATTTGTGGTATGTTTTGAATGATTTAACTCGTTTGTCGTTCCGATGTTTTTTACTCGCTGTTTCCTCTTTTATACGATTGATGGGTAATTTAATATTTATTTTTCGTGTCCAGGAAATAAGCATGTCAAATCTAATGTCGGAATACTCGGAATGAAAGCGGAAGGGTTAGAAACGTTTCCTTGTTTCTCTTATTTGGAGAATATTTAAGCATTTAGAAGGTGTTCAAGAAATACAGTAAGTAAATAAATCGACTTTCCTGTGGTAAAGTAAAGGGCTTGCATGCTTAAATAAAACGTGTTTGTTCGGGAAAAACGCTTTGAAATCAAAATAATAATAATGTTGACTTTTCCCGAAAAGGGTTAAAAGTGTCAAATTTTAAATGTGTCAAATGGAGAAAAAAGTAAAGCAGGTGATTGAACAATCACAAAATAATTGTCCAAAGTTTTAAGAGATGGTATATTATGTCGTCATTCCACAAAACGCACGTTCATATAAAACGTTTTTGTCTTTTTCTATGATGCTCGCAGCACGTGATGCGTTTTGTCTCAAGCAATATTAAAACGGTTGGAGCTTCGTAATTCTTTGAGATATCTGATTAGTATTTTCGTTACTAGGCATATTTTTTAGCCTTCCTTCTTTCAAACTAATAATAAACTTGAGTCTACACCCGTGTTCTACGATTCAATACTTAAACGTTTGTGAATGGAATAAGGGTCCTCCTCCTCCGTTATATAAAATTGATTTTGATTGAATAGCCTTAAGTCATAATTTAAAACAAATGTAAAACTAGTGCCTATGCCAAATCTTGGGATTAGGTGTCAAAGCGGACCCCGGGCTCCTTTAGGGGCACAACCGGGAATAACGCTAGGAGAATGATGATGGCCTTAAGTCATAATTTAACTCCACATTTTCCACTAGCCGAGATTAAAAGAACTACCTATTTCAGAAACATTGCAAATACGCCGTCGAGACTTAAAATACATTTTCATTTGCTGTTGGCTTAAACTCTGGACTTTTATTTACCACAGAATTTGAAGGAATGCTCTAGACGGCGGTTAGTGGGAAATGAGATTAGTTTTATCAGGGAAAATACCTAGAAATGTCTTTTAAAATTATTCTGATTAGCCGGAGTAGACGTACTCGTAACAAGTCTAGATTTGTATTACGAAGTGTCGTACTATACTAGACCTAATGGTACACTTATCTTAATTATGCGGTTACTGTGTGTATCCGAGTCTCGTATGCAGTTCTTGCGGCGCTGTGCACGTCAAGGCAGTCGTTGCTCGAAACTGAACCTTAATTGTAGTGCGCTAGGTCAACACATCCTTGAACTATTTCGTGTGCAAACATTAACATTAATTTTGTCTGTACCTATACTAATAAAATAAAGAGGAAAAAGTTTGTGACAGTGTATCTTTGTAAAATTTAAGTTTGTATGTAATTAGTAATCTCCAGGAACCGCTTTCCCGATAATATGCTCACATAATTTCATGAAAAGCGGAACATACGAAAAAATTTTGGCAGAAGGCGAAACGGATATATCTTTGTTCGCTTTGCTCGATCGTTCATCTATCAGCGTATATTGGCACCGAACTCATGTACGACAACAGTTGATACGTTAAACACGAAACGCACGAAAGGCCCACTTTAACGTTTTATATGGCCAATATAAAACTCGAAATTGCTGAATACTAGCTAAACTGGGTAAGTCGAAATTATATTTGTTTAACAATGGCGCGCTGCGGAGTTTATATAGCAACCACACGTGTCATGAAAACAATCATTTTATTTAAACGAAAAATAACTAAAATATTCTTTTTTGCGATTCGCGTACCTGCACAGTGGTAATATGGATGTATTTTATTTTCACTTTCATTTATTTTTCTTCTTCAAAGCTGCGTTAGCTTAGTATAGTGGTTCCGGCATGCGGCTGTCAAACGGCGGTCGTGAGTTCGAATCCCGGCTCGTACCAATGAGTTTTTCGGAACTTATACGGAATAATGCTAATAATATTATTACACGTTTCAACACACGTATTACTAACATACTCGTAATTATTAACATTATTTCAACATGTCTCACGAATGTTTTAATTCAATTAATTAATGTAGGTATACCTACGGAAATATTTACCGTAATAGCTTTTCGGTGAAGGAAAACATCGTGAGGAAACCGGCCTAATCCCAGTAAGTTCTAGTTTTTCCCTCTGGGTTGGAAAGTCAGATGGCAGTCGCTTTCGTAAAACTAGTGGCTATGCCAAATCTTGGGATTAGGTGTCAAAGCGGACCCTGGGCTCCTTTAGGGCACGACCGGGAATAACGCTAGGAGGATGGAGGATGGATATATCAAATCAATAATTAATTATTTATTTTTAAACTTTTTTTTTTGTTCATCAATTTAAACTCATTGAATACTGATAAATTTTTTCTAACAAAGTCTTCTCGCTTACGGTGAAGAAACTAATTGAAAATATCCAACCCATCAACATTTGGACGTTACAGCGCGCCTTCCAAAGTCGGGCGCCTGTGTCGAGCGTCCTCTGTGGCCGTTCGTCCGCAAAGTGTCCCTCATTCACCCGCCACACTCAGAGTGCTAATTAACTTCCATTTAATCTGCAACTAGTTTCAAATTAACCTGAATTTCATAAATACTGGAACGGTCCGTCCGTATCCCAGCTTTAACCAGGAGTTAAATTGCGTCCCGTTTTACGAGGTTCTGTGAGGTTTTGTGGTTAACTTGAGAGTTGGCTTGCGCTCGGTTGAGATCAGGTAAATTTGTTAGTTCAAATGACCGTGCCACCTTTTTAAACGAATTCAAAAAAGTAGGTTCTCAATTGATCAAAAACGCTTGAACCGATTTGGAAAAAGTACCTACCTATCGATTTAATAGTGTAATAAATATGTACCGAAACCTTAAGGCGGTGCATTGGAAATTATCGGGTGCTTTGAAACGCCGTTCTGACTAGATTAAGGCTGGGTTGCACCAAACCGTCTGTAATCGTAAGCGGTGTTCGTTAAAATCTGAATGTATGGAACGTTTGACAAGTTTCTATGGACTGACAGCTGTCAGCGCCATATTTAACGTTGATCGGTCTGTAATCGTAGGTTGGTGCAACCCGCCCTAAGAAACGAAAAGGTCTGGTTTTCAGATATTTATTATTCTTGACTTTATTATGATTGTTCATCTGATTTTATCGATACATTAAAAATTCCAAAGTTGGGTCTTTATTTTCCTTTTTTTAAGCCTACTCAAACGATACATTATTTTACGACACAATCAAGTTAATACTAAAGTATTTTATCTCATCTAAAATCTCACTTTATGAAATTTTAATAAATATTCATTAAGTTAGGTATTTATCGAAATTTGTCCAAAACAGCGATTACCAGCGATTATCTCTTTTTCTCGTGGGAGGAAGGCATCAGCGTGTCTCTGTCTAGGGGGCGTGTACAACTCAAATCAAGGCATCCCTTTAATCCATTCACTAAGTGATGGGACATATTTATGACTGAGTTGTATGCTCCCGTATTTTTACGCTTGACACTAGCCGCCCAAGCGACTCTAACCTCAAATTGCAAAGAACGCAAGCAAACTACTGGAAGGAACTTTAACATTTAATGTCCATTCATAAAGTAAGTAACTCACTGAAAGAGTATTTGAAATTGCATGAATGGTACACGAGATTTAATTACACCCTCTATACCAACTTAAAAAGCTATGATCTTACAAACTTTTCACTTCATTAATATATGTAAAGTACCTATAAATTGAAAGAGGTACGTGTAAAATAAGTATGGAAAACTAATTATAGCATTGCTAAATTAAATTGAAGAGACAGCTATTGTTTTGCGCTATTATCAGATAAAACATTATCAACATCAACATCGTCAATTAGTGGGCAATAGTTGCAAACTAAACTGATTACTTAACTCATTTGACACAAATATAAACTTACCACGCGCTGTAGAGCTTTAAATAGAACTGTAAGTCTGACAATAAGAGTGAACAAAAGGAAATCCATATCCACTAATATTATAAATGGGAAAGTGTATGTGTGTGCGTGTTTGTTTGTTTCTTTGTTTGTCCGTCGTTCACGGCAAAACGGAGCGACGAATTGACGTGATTTTATAAGTGGAGATAGTTGAAGGGATGGAGAGTACATAGGATTGTTTTTATCCCCGAAATCATCCCCTTAGGTGGTGAAATGGGGGGGTAAAAGTGTGTATGGAGCTGCGAAATAAACGAGTTCCACGCGGACGGAGTCGCGGGCAGAAGCTAGTAATTTATAAAAGCGTACAGTAGTATTTCATTCTTAAATAATATTTCAACCTTTCTTCAAAGCTTCATTTCCAGAACTCTGTAGTGAATTGTAAGCTATCTTAAGGGTCTTATTTAACAGTTTTATCACAAGTTAACTTGTTCAAAATAAACGAGGCCAAAATAGACAAAAAAATGCTTTTGTGTTTTAAATGAATTTGCCATTGTCTCTCGCGAAAAGAAACGGCTATTTATTTTTAATTAAAAAAGTGTTCGCGGGTCAAGTCTCCCTTTAATTATTGTTTTACAGTTATGAACCTTAGAGCCTACGTAATAAAGGTTATAAGAGTGTCCATGTTTTTTCTTTTGGCAAATTAGCGGCTGTCCAGTTTGCGGTGGACTGACGGATAGGCGTATTGAATAGCGTCGCTCCGTGGATGACAAATTGGCTTATAATAGTTCATAAAAACCGAATTCATAATATGTATAATATATATTTGAATTCGGTGAAAACGTAATCTAATCTATTATAAGCCAATTTGTTATCCACGTTAACGTTAGCAAGTACTTGATGCATGCCATTTTCAGCCGGCAATTTTGAATGAAAATTCGTTACATGTGAGGGACATCACTGTTTTTTTCAACAGGCTCATAAATATTCTATTTTATTAAAGCGGACCATATACACCTTGGATATCTATAATTTAACTTTGCGTTATAGGGGTCGGTTACGACATCAGTAAATTTCGCAAACAATCGCATGTGCGGATAGGTGGGGGTCAGGTTCGAAGGGAGAACACGTCCTTTTTACTCAAGCGTTTTATTCCGACTGTCTTAACCTAGATTACAATTATCTGCCCACTACACCACCGGGGCTAATAGGAAAAAAAAATGTATTCTTACATATATTTTTTTTTGTAAACACATCAAAAGAAATAGTACTTAATTACATTATTCAGACATGTCTGGAAAATAAGGATTAGATGCGTATACAGTATGATCTACACTTATTCAATAAACAATTTTACACGATTTTTATGAATAGTTTCATTTTTTCCCTTATTTAATATTATTATATTTGGCCCTTGATCTTCTACTACTTTAAATGGGCCGTTATACAATTTGCTCAATTTTTTTCCCGTTTCATTTTTAATTAAAACTAAATCATCTTTCTTATAAACAAATGGAAGAACATTTCTGTCATATAAGCTCTTATTTGCTAACTTACTTTTTAACAAATGCTCTCTTGCTTCCTTATGCGCTAACTGTAATCTATATCTTAACTCTAACATGTAGTTGTTTGGATTATACAATGGATCCAAAGTATCGCTTAAATTGCTAGGTATTCGACATTCTTTACCGAAAACGAGCTCGAATGGTGAATATTTAGTTGAACTATGTATAGTGGTATTGTAAGCGAAACACCAGAATGGTAGCCAGTGGCTCCATGTGTCTGCGTGTTCGTCACAATAAATTCGTAAAAATGCTCCAAGATGTTTATGCATATTTTCAATAGCACCGAGTGATTGGTGATGGTAAGCCATCGATTGTAATTTTACGATTTTTAGTAATTTACATACCTCTTGAAATGTCGACGACGTGAACTCTGTGCCTCTGTCGGTGGCGATGACCTTGGGTATACCGTACCTTAATATGAAGTTGTTAACTAAAGCTCGCGCCACGCTGACAGTGTCCTTGTTACGTAATGGGTATGCTTCAATATACTTACTAAGTTCACATTTTATAGTTAGGATGTAGGTAAATCCGTCCACATCGGTCTCTAAAGGTCCGACTACGTCCAAGAATATCTTCTCCAAGGCCGCTGTAGCTGTGGATGTTATTTGCATTGGTTCTCTGTTTTCCCGCGAATATTTCATATGCTGACATTTACTGCACTTCCTAACGAAATTTCTAACTTCCTGCTCCAGCTCGGGCCAGTAGTATTTTCTCTTAATATTGTTTATCATTCGACGTATACCGGCGTGTCCACACGTTGGCAATAAATGGTAATCGTTCAAAATTATAGTTTTTTCTTTTCTGTCAATTATTCTTTTTACATTGCTGAGAATGTTTATGCGTGGTCCGGACCACTCTTTATTACTCATTATCTCTTCACTGAGATTCTTTAAAAATAACGCGTTATTTAGTGTCTTTATTATACATACTTCTTCAATATTTATTTTTTTACAAAACACGCTTAACTTATTCGCAAAATCGGCTCGCGTATAGTGCGACATACTTATAGCTAAGGTTTATGTATATAATTGACTTTTCTTTTATGTATGAAAAACATTCGTGTTCCATTGTAATTTTATTCTTCGTTCGTAAGTTGTCTAAATCCGAGCTCGAGATAAAATCTAACTCAACGGAATTGTTCGGTTTTCTTAATATTTCCGAAATTGTTAAATTGCTTTGCGTAATGTTATTCAATTGCAGTAACAAGGAATTAGCTGATTTTTTTGGGAGTAAATATTTTTTTATATCAGAGATTAACTCTGTCACTCTGTCGTAGTTCTGGCTTAATTTAATTTTTGCATTTTTGTTCAGTCTAGTCTTTAGCACAAACGAAATCAACAATTTCTTGTTACTTGCCTCTTTCAACATGCTATCCATCATCTCTATACCCTCAATAATTCGTTCAGTTGTGTCCTCTTTACCATCATACAACGGAATCATGGAACTGACCTCTTTAAGGTCAAATTTTTCCGCCATTGTTGCTTGTTTTCGGATTTCATTTGACACAAATATAAACTTACCACGCGCTGTAGAGCTTTAAATAGAACTGTAAGTCTGACAATAAGAGTGAACAAAAGGAAATCCATATCCACTAATATTATAAATGGGAAAGTGTATGTGTGTGCGTGTTTGTTTGTTTCTTTGTTTGTCCGTCGTTCACGGCAAAACGGAGCGACGAATTGACGTGATTTTATAAGTGGAGATAGTTGAAGGGATGGAGAGTACATAGGATTGTTTTTATCCCCGAAATCATCCCCTTAGGTGGTGAAATGGGGGGGTAAAAGTGTGTATGGAGCTGCGAAATAAACGAGTTCCACGCGGACGGAGTCGCGGGCAGAAGCTAGTAATTTATAAAAGCGTACAGTAGTATTTCATTCTTAAATAATATTTCAACCTTTCTTCAAAGCTTCATTTCCAGAACTCTGTAGTGAATTGTAAGCTATCTTAAGGGTCTTATTTAACAGTTTTATCACAAGTTAACTTGTTCAAAATAAACGAGGCCAAAATAGACAAAAAAATGCTTTTGTGTTTTAAATGAATTTGCCATTGTCTCTCGCGAAAAGAAACGGCTATTTATTTTTAATTAAAAAAGTGTTCGCGGGTCAAGTCTCCCTTTAATTATTGTTTTACAGTTATGAACCTTAGAGCCTACGTAATAAAGGTTATAAGAGTGTCCATGTTTTTTCTTTTGGCAAATTAGCGGCTGTCCAGTTTGCGGTGGACTGACGGATAGGCGTATTGAATAGCGTCGCTCCGTGGATGACAAATTGGCTTATAATAGTTCATAAAAACCGAATTCATAATATGTATAATATATATTTGAATTCGGTGAAAACGTAATCTAATCTATTATAAGCCAATTTGTTATCCACGTTAACGTTAGCAAGTACTTGATGCATGCCATTTTCAGCCGGCAATTTTGAATGAAAATTCGTTACATGTGAGGGACATCACTGTTTTTTTCAACAGGCTCATAAATATTCTATTTTATTAAAGCGGACCATATACACCTTGGATATCTATAATTTAACTTTGCGTTATAGGGGTCGGTTACGACATCAGTAAATTTCGCAAACAATCGCATGTGCGGATAGGTGGGGGTCAGGTTCGAAGGGAGAACACGTCCTTTTTACTCAAGCGTTTTATTCCGACTGTCTTAACCTAGATTACAATTATCTGCCCACTACACCACCGGGGCTAATAGGAAAAAAAAATGTATTCTTACATATATTTTTTTTTGTAAACACATCAAAAGAAATAGTACTTAATTACATTATTCAGACATGTCTGGAAAATAAGGATTAGATGCGTATACAGTATGATCTACACTTATTCAATAAACAATTTTACACGATTTTTATGAATAGTTTCATTTTTTCCCTTATTTAATATTATTATATTTGGCCCTTGATCTTCTACTACTTTAAATGGGCCGTTATACAATTTGCTAAATTTTTTTCCCGTTTCATTTTTAATTAAAACTAAATCATCTTTCTTATAAACAAATGGAAGAACATTTCTGTCATATAAGCTCTTATTTGCTAACTTACTTTTTAACAAATGCTCTCTTGCTTCCTTATGCGCTAACTGTAATCTATATCTTAACTCTAACATGTAGTTGTTTGGATTATACAATGGATCCAAAGTATCGCTTAAATTGCTAGGTATTCGACATTCTTTACCGAAAACGAGCTCGAATGGTGAATATTTAGTTGAACTATGTATAGTGGTATTGTAAGCGAAACACCAGAATGGTAGCCAGTGGCTCCATGTGTCTGCGTGTTCGTCACAATAAATTCGTAAAAATGCTCCAAGATGTTTATGCATATTTTCAATAGCACCGAGTGATTGGTGATGGTAAGCCATCGGTTGTAATTTTACGATTTTTAGTAATTTACATACCTCTTGAAATGTCGACGACGTGAACTCTGTGCCTCTGTCGGTGGCGATGACCTTGGGTATACCGTACCTTAATATGAAGTTGTTAACTAAAGCTCGCGCCACGCTGACAGTGTCCTTGTTACGTAATGGGTATGCTTCAATATACTTACTAAGTTCACATTTTATAGTTAGGATGTAGGTAAATCCGTCCACATCGGTCTCTAAAGGTCCGACTACGTCCAAGAATATCTTCTCCAAGGCCGCTGTAGCTGTGGATGTTATTTGCATTGGTTCTCTGTTTTCCCGCGAATATTTCATATGCTGACATTTACTGCACTTCCTAACGAAATTTCTAACTTCCTGCTCCAGCTCGGGCCAGTAGTATTTTCTCTTAATATTGTTTATCATTCGACGTATACCGGCGTGTCCACACGTTGGCAATAAATGGTAATCGTTCAAAATTATAGTTTTTTCTTTTCTGTCAATTATTCTTTTTACATTGCTGAGAATGTTTATGCGTGGTCCGGACCACTCTTTATTACTCATTATCTCTTCACTGAGATTCTTTAAAAATAACGCGTTATTTAGTGTCTTTATTATACATACTTCTTCAATATTTATTTTTTTACAAAACACGCTTAACTTATTCGCAAAATCGGCTCGCGTATAGTGCGACATACTTATAGCTAAGGTTTATGTATATAATTGACTTTTCTTTTATGTATGAAAAACATTCGTGTTCCATTGTAATTTTATTCTTCGTTCGTAAGTTGTCTAAATCCGAGCTCGAGATAAAATCTAACTCAACGGAATTGTTCGGTTTTCTTAATATTTCCGAAATTGTTAAATTGCTTTGCGTAATGTTATTCAATTGCAGTAACAAGGAATTAGCTGATTTTTTTGGGAGTAAATATTTTTTTATATCAGAGATTAACTCTGTCACTCTGTCGTAGTTCTGGCTTAATTTAATTTTTGCATTTTTGTTCAGTCTAGTCTTTAGCACAAACGAAATCAACAATTTCTTGTTACTTGCCTCTTTCAACATGCTATCCATCATCTCTATACCCTCAATAATTCGTTCAGTTGTGTCCTCTTTACCATCATACAACGGAATCATGGAACTGACCTCTTTAAGGTCAAATTTTTCCGCCATTGTTGCTTGTTTTCGGATTTCAGAAGTATCACTAACGGTGTAACTTAATATTTTATTATAAACCTTATCTATTTTATCGCATATCACATCGGAAATATATTCTGAGAATCCTTCGGACACTTCTGCTGCACTTATACCTGATTTAACTAACTCTAAATAATGCGAGTAGGCAGCATATATAGTCTTTGCCTCTTTTATTTTTTCGATCCCGACATTTTGGGAACGTCTGGTTGGGCCTAATTTACGTAAATCTACTTGAAGTTGTATCAATTTACTTAAAACATTACTTGGCTCTAGTTCCATACGTACAGAAGAAATAAGTAAAAATTAGTACATAATTATACGTTACGTATTTCCGCGCACTTTCACGTATCACATTTCCACTCACGGCTTACAGCTCGTCAACTCCAACATCGGTCGTCCTGGTGCCGTCCTCGCCCGGCTGCTTGCGGCTCCGTCCCGAAAGTCTTACTCGAATGCGTCTTCCCATATCACTACGGATTTCCTTCTGAATCCATTTATGATGACACTTTTTATATTTGTAGAAGGCGAAGATGAGTACAGCAACTGCGATTATTACTAAAATAGATGTTAGTAACACATTGTTGACGTGCAAGTGCTCCGCATGTTCGGCTATCCCTTGGCCTTCGTTTGAGCCAGCGGCATTTTGCGTTATGATTACTTCCTTTTCTTCTTGTTTTGAATACGATTTTCCCATCGCGCTGAATAAACCAACTGTTTAACTGCAAACTTATAATCGAAATGTCCTTGATGACAATATAGTCCTCTTTTTATTTATATTCACAGAAATGTTCGCGTGTGCACTTATTTCGTCACTGTTAATTTTGTGAATATTGTTCTTGATTAGTTGATTGATAGATTTAATTGCACAACACTGTTTTCGCGAGAGTCCGAGCGCTAATAATTTAATAAATCCATTGCATATTGAAAATGCTGACGCGCGCGGTGCCGCGGTATAGACCCGGCGTGCCGCGTCTCCCGGTCACGGTCGCCATGTGCGGATAGGTGGGGGTCAGGTTCGAAGGGAGAACACGTCCTTTTTACTCAAGCGTTTTATTCCGACTGTCTTAACCTAGATTACAATTATCTGCCCACTACACGCAGTAATGGTGTGTTTTTGTAGTTTTTAATAATTTTATATTGATATATTATGTATACACTTTAAGTTAGTTGGTATACATATGAAGGGTCCACGGAAAGAACATGTCTAGTCACTTTGACAACATTTCGAGATATTGTGGTTTTAAAGTTTAGAATGATTCAATTACTCGTAACCATACTATCTTCCCGATTAGATGCTTCTCAAGTGCAAAAAAGTGGTTTTATATTAATGTTTACAATTATAGCAGAAGATGCAGGTAATAGTTCGTAGAGAGCTCTACATTTTGAGATTCAAATCTCATTTTTCGAAAATATTGACTAGACATGTTTTTTCCGTGGACCCTTCATATGGGCCTTTGTTGCCTGATGTAAATTATGAACGTTATTTAATTTAATGCCGTAATCATCATTTGCCGTAAAAATAATTTACTTTGGAACCGTAACATTTTCATAACAAAATATATAAACGTGGTATTGAACCCTGTAGGTTAGAGTAAATGCTGCCAGTTTCTGAGAAAACCTAATTAGGCTGGTTTAACGCTTATATTCGTAAGTTTGCTTTATTTTAAAAGATTAAATAGAGCAGAGTACAATAACCTCCCTCGGGAAGTTTTTATTATTATTCACTAAAATGCTTCTAAATCACATTTAGTATATCTTCGTAAAACGTAAATAAATATTACGTATTCATCAGTAGAGGTTCTCCGGGGAGGTGTAGACACAGCGAAGCCTAGGTTAATTCCCGGGTTTTACACAGACGTTTGATAATTTAATACAATATTAGAGACATGAATCACGAGAGTCCCCCAAGGGGCGACCCTGGGCCTGTACGTGTTGCTAAGAGCTTGGGTTTAGGAATAAAATATGAAGGAGTACTTGCGTGTGGTATTCGTTTTTAGGGTTCCGTAGTCAACAAGGAGGAGGTAGGGCTGAGCTGTAGGCTACTATCGGGGTCCACAGGTGGTGGATAGTGGAATGGCCATCAGATATGATGGTTAGCTGCGAATATATAGAATAAGCAGTCCCCAACCACACAGCGGCGGAACCAACAGGATGTAGCGGGATAACCGGTGGGGCGGTTATCTCATCAAAAAGTTACAATATCTAAAGACGGTTCTGTGATATGGCGAGTAAATGCCGCCATTAAATAAGCATTCCCTTGGTGTTAGGCAGCAGTGGCACCAGTACTGGCAGGGGGCCGAAGATGGGATGTCTGGATGGGCCCTTGACTAGATATTAGGAGGCGAATACCCTTCGGTTCCTGAACTGCGGTGTGAAAGGCAAGGGGGAAACCATCACACTATTCCTCCCTATTATGGAGCAATTTATGGAGATGTACAACAACGAAAATATGGTTCTTGACAACGGGCTTCCACGATGTAGCATGCCGTGGCGGTCCGAGTCCGGCAGGGTCAGGAGCAAGGCTGACTCGGTCGTCATCCTGCGAAATCCTTGTAAAATTGGGACGTGGAATGTGAGAACGATGTTACCTTCGGGGAAATTAGAAGAAGTCAAAATAGAGATGGGAAGACTAGGAATAGACATATTGGGTTTATGTGAGACGAGATGGGAAAGTAGTGGAGACTATTGGTCGGATGACTATCGAATAATACATACAGGAGAACAACGGGGTATCAACGGGACGGCGATAGTTTTAAACAAGAAATGGGGCAATTTAGTGGAAAATACAATTCATTTCAACGACCGGATAACAGTTGTAAAAATTAAATCCCAGCCCAACGATATCATTATTGTACAAGTCTATATGCCTACTGGTAGCTACTCTGATGATGAAATTGAAGATATGTACAACAAC
Organism: Epinotia demarniana; assembly: GCA_945867215.1. Classification (NCBI taxonomy): domain Eukaryota; kingdom Metazoa; phylum Arthropoda; class Insecta; order Lepidoptera; family Tortricidae; genus Epinotia; species Epinotia demarniana. Next base: position 20,737,076 of record OX244278.1, on the reverse strand, counting down.
TTGGACACAGTCTTAGATGCAGTACAGGACAAGGATAATTTGATAGTGATGGGTGATTTCAATGCTGTGGTAGGAGAAGGAAGAGAGGAAAATATTGTAGGGAATTTCGGATTGGGAAAAAGAAATAAAAGAGGTGATCGACTAGTGCAGTTCTGTAAAGAAAACAATCTATTCATTAGCAACACAATGTTTCAACAGCCAAAACGGAGATTATACACCTGGAAAATGCCTGGCGATATTGGTAGATATCAAATAGATTACATTATATGTAAAAATAAACATAGAACTCTTATTCAGAATTGCAAAACATTGCCTGGAGCAGACTTGAATACGGACCATAATTTACTATGCAGCTCACACAGTTTTGGAATGAGAAGACATAAAAGAAAGAACAAGCCAAAGTCCATAGATCTCACTAAGCTTAAGGATATAAATAGTAACGGTAAAGTGCAATATAGTAACAAATTAGGTGATAAATTAGTGCAATATAAGAATAATAAAATTGACGTTATTGATGAACATAGCTTAGAAATAAGGTGGAATAATATACGTGATGTAATGATAGATACTGCAGAACAATGCCTAGGAAAGGAAAAGATAGTACCTCGAAAGGCATGGATTAGTTCTGATATAATAGACTTGATGATAGAAAGACGAGAATTTAAACATAAAAATAGTATCGAAAGTGTGAATAAGTATAAGCAGTTGACAAATAGAATAACCACATTGTGTAGAGAAGCCAGGGAAGAAGAAATAGTTAAAACATGCGATAGCATAGAATCCTTAATTAAGAAGGGGAATATGAATCAAGCTTACCATATCATCCGTCAATTAGGAAAAAAGAGTCAGACAAAAAGTGCTGCTATCCTAGATGAACAGGGTAACATTTTGCTAGATAGCAAGGATGTTGCAGATCGGTGGCAAAGATATTTGGAGAAGTTATATGACGGTGAAGGCTTAGCTAGCAACGACATAGAAAAGGAAGAATTAGTAGAAGTAGATGATGCTGGTCCAGAAATAATCAGAAGTGAATTTGAAAAAGCCCTTTCTAGTTTACAAACTGGAAAAGCTGCTGGTAATGACAAGATTTACGTAGAGTTCATAAAATACGCAAACTGTGATATACTTAAAGATGAAATTTATGAATTAGTTACTAAAATGTATAATATCGGTCACGTCCCTACTGATTTTTACACTTCTAAAATAGTTACTTTACCTAAAAAGGCGAACACTTTAAAATGTGAAGAACACAGAACACTAAGTTTAATATCACAAGCCAGTAAAATATTACTCAAAATTATACAGAATAGAATTAGACCGCTAACTGAAAACTATCTAGGACCTGACCAATATGGATTCAGACAAAACAAAGGGACGAGAGAAGCAATATTAGCCTTAAGAATGATTAATGACAGAAGAATGGATTTAGACCAGGACACACACATAGCATTTATAGACTTAGAAAAAGCATTTGACAAAATTAATTGGAAAAATATGATGTCAATCTTGAAGGAAGCTGGATTAGATTATAGAGACTGAAGAATTATTTTTGAACTCTACAGAAATCAAAGAACTTTAATTGAAATAGGAGAAGAAGCTAGAAAGGCGAAGATACGGCAAGGAGTTCGGCAGGGTTGTCCACTTTCGCCTCTTATCTTTAATGTGTTCATAGAGTGTGCCATTAGAAAATTAATAGAGTCCGGAAAAGGGGGGGTTCATTTCAATGGGAAAAAAATTCAATTTATTCGTTTTGCTGATGACATTGCGGCTTTTGCAGAGTCATCAAATCAGTTAGAAGAATTAGTTACAGATATGAATGCAATTTTTGAAGATTTTGGACTTAAAATAAACATTAATAAAACAAAAATGCTAGTAACCTCAAAAAGGCACTCAAATTATAGACCAATCACTTTAAATAACAGGACAATAGAGCAAGTCGACAAATTTAAATATCTGGGAAGCATAATCACTAATAACTCCAGATGTACACCAGACATTATCGCGAGGATAGCCATGGCGAAGCAGGCTTTCAATGCCAAGAAGAGCCTGCTCAAAGCCAGAATAGCAGGCCATATTCGGAAGAGGCTTATAAAAGTGTACATCTGGAGCATAGCGTTGTATGGAAGCGAAACGTGGACAATGACACAGCGTGACAGAGAACGATTGGAGGCCTTCGAAATGTGGTGCTGGAGGCGAATGGAGAGGATTAGTTGGAAGGATAAGAAGACGAATGAGGAGGTGCTTGAGAGAGTGAAAGAGAAAAGAACGTTGTTGAAGACCATTGAGAACAGGAGAGGCAGGATGTTGGGCCACTTGTTACGACACGATGATTTTATGAAAACCATAGTAGAAGGGAAGATAGAGGGAAAGAGGAAGAGAGGGAGACCAAGAAGATCTTTTATGGACCAAATAAAAGAAAAAGTAAACGGCGCGTCGTATCAAGAGGTCAAAACAATAGCTGAGAACAGAGAGGAATGGAAATTGCTCCACCGACAAGATTTTGAATCTTAAATATAATGAGTCAACAAGGAACCCTTATAGTTTCGCCATGTCCGTCCGTCTGCCCATCACCGACTTTGCTCAGTTACTCTTACAACTATAAAACTGTGATTCCGCATGGGTATACAAATCAATCACGCCGACAAAACAGAAAAATGTGTTTTTTATATGGTAAGTACTTCCCCTACACGTAAAATGGGGATATAAACTATTGTTTTAGATAAACCTACATGCATTGTGAGGTATCGTGGGTAGCGTCTTTCTTAAATCAGTAATTCGTTTGCGAGATATTGGGCTTTAAAGCCCTAATTTTTAATCGAGTCATGTAACTCTCCCATTGCCAGCTAAATGGCTACTACTAGGAATGTGAAAATAATCGTGGCTGTAGTACATATAATCGAAAAGGAAAACTATGACGGCTTAGTAGGCATAACTATGTACCGAGTAATAGTCGACCTAGCCTTTTGGGACATTTAAGGGAGCTCCTATACAAAAAAAACATAATTTTTTCCGTTTTTATCGACAATGGTACGGAACCCTTCGCACGCGAATCCGACTCGCATTTGGCCGGTTTTTAATACTAGGTACAGCAGGCAGCATAAGTGCATGGTCAATGCAGAAATAGTTTGGCTTGGCGACCGAATCCTACGCCATCTATGTGGCGCGATGGTGAATATCATTATAGATGTCAATGGAGACCTCAGAGGATTTGCAAGATTTAACTAGATGGCGTTGTTAACAAAAAAATAAATAAAAAGGCACATGATCTATTTTGTTCTCGTCATAGTTTTTTGTATTTTCTTGGGTAACATTATTATTCAGTAATCTTGCCAATAGCATTTATGATAATGGCGGATTTATACGACGTAATTGGAATACATTTCCGATTTTTGTTTGTTCGCTTGGCTTTGTTTATTTATTCTTTTGTATCCTTGTGTTTCTGCACAACGAGTAAATATTCCAAAGATAATTCCAAAAACACTTTTTCCCAACATCATGGTTGGGAGCGGATTTGAACCTGAAACCTTCGGCCTAGGTTGATAATGACCTGTATAGTTCACCACTGGGCCACCGGGTTAATTGACAGCATGGTTCAAATTCACTATCAGTTAATTTGAATGCTCAAATATTTATATTCATTACGACTAGGATTCGTATAATAACTAAAGAGGGTAGATATAGATGATATGAAACTACCATATTTTTTTATAACAAAGATTCACTGCGTGTTCGTTCGTCAGCCGTTTCTAATTCGATTCCCTATTTCACTTGCGTTTTTCATCTTTTCCTCCGTATTTATACATTTAATGATGAGTTCTCGATCTAATATTGATCTTGTTAAAAGGGCGCAAATAATATCCTTATGTAACGAAGGCTACAATTTCTCAGAAATTGCTAGTGAAACCGGTGTAAACGTAAGTAGTTTTTTTTTATTGTTTTAATAGACGCCGTGGTAACTATTCGCTTATTATACCTATTTATTAACTGTCATTGTTGCAGCGAAAAACGGTTGCTTTATGGGTACGGCGATTCCAAGAGGAAGGATCTTTGCTACACCGGCAAAGAATGGGTAGACCTCGTCTCATTGATACCGCGCAGCGTGCAGCGATGGTGACCGAGTACGAAGAAAATGGGTTTATACCAACAAGTCACTACGCTGGTTTATTCCATACTAGTGTAGACACTGTTCGTCGTGTGCTTCATGACGAGGGTTTGCACTATCGCAGGCATGCCGTCAAGCCGTTGCTTACAGAAGCACATAAAGCAGCACGATTACAATTTGCCCTAAGGCATTTAAATGATGACTGGAGTAATGTTATATTTAGTGACGAAAAGTGTTTTAAATCGAGTCAACACGGACGTTTGAGTTTATGGCGTCGCAATAATACGCGGTATGATAGTGGTCACGTAGTGCCGAACATGGAATCTGGTCGTATAAGTGTCAATATGTGGGGCTGGATGAGTGCAGCCGGTCCGGGTGAACTAGTGAGGATGCCGAGTCGCGCAAACAGCGTGGATTACATGAATGTCCTGGAGGAAACTATGTTACCTACCGTCCGAAATGTGTATCCAGAAGGAGAATTACCTGTGATATCTTTTGTGCAAGATAATTGCCCTATACATCGTTCGCGTAATGTGCGGGAGTGGTTTGACCGTTATACAGATAACTTGTAAGTAGTTTCTTGGCCTGCTAGATCGCCGGATCTGAACCCTATTGAAAATTTGTGGGGTGTTATTGTGCAACGCTGGGAAAATCACAATGAACGAAGCCCAGAAGCGTTAGAGGCACATTGTATAAAAATATGGGAAAGTATTCGTGGTTCTAGTTTATGTGAAAGACTCATTGAATCCATGCGTTCCCGCTTGCAAACTGTTATCGACCAAAGAGGAGGTTACACTAAATACTAGCTGAAGCCGTAAATTAAGATTTATTTATTAAGGTAATGAAAGGCCGGGTTAACAAAACAAATGTTTGCTAACAAAATAAACAAATTACCAAAGTAAGTAGACCTTAGCTGTTATTATTAAACTGCCGATTGTATTCTTTTTTGGACTATTAAAAAAGTGATGGTGAATTATTATTACTTAAACAACATAATTATTGAGAAATGTTATTATGATGTTGTAACGTAAGTAACCATGTCAGCCCGAATAACATTATTGTCATTATTGCAAATATCAATCACACGCCACGCCACACTATACAAGCGTTCGGCTGACTTGAATTATGAATGTTATGATTTTAATTTTTAACCCGGCCTTTAGTTAATAATTGTCAATAGTTTAATATGTATTGGGGTAAGGCTTCAATCTTTTTCCGATTTTCGGAAATGAAACTTAAGCCTTAAAGCTCAATAAAATGGTAGGAAATTGCTAACTATAAAACTGCGTTAACAATTAGATATCTACTGTAGTTAACTGAATAAAGATAATTAAAACATTTAAAAACGTTTTAATCCTTAAAAACTGAATAACATTTTTATTTAAAGACTATCATTCACTGTTATTTACAATTTCAAGAAATGTATTAAAAAAAAAGGAAAAAGCTACCTTTGCCTTACCCTGGCTGGGAATCGATCTTTGGTTCGTCAAAGCGCAGAGTTAATTGAGTTAATGTGCTTAACCACTAGGCTACCGACACTTATCGATTGCATTGGAATAAAACATGCACATACTATAGTTGTCACACTCAAATACAGTTCCTGTGTATTAGCATTTGCTAGACTTGTTAATAATTATACCCGTAAGAGAACACTTCTGATGATTACAAGTGTCACTTAATAGTGCATTTAGTTATATTATTCTATATCCAAAGGTGTATCAACAGCAACGCCATCTAGTTCACGCTTTGTGAACGACGTGCAACTATGCGAGAGCTGTATGTCAAATGATCCAAACGAAAGTAGACCGTAAGGTGTCCATGCATTTATGCAGCCGATAGTACGTCTACGCTAAACAATCGTCCGGCCTGTCTGGTGGTAAGCGGTAGTCACCGCACCGAAGCCTATGCACGCTTGTAACTGCATACACTCCTTTCTTAAAGAACCCCATATATAATCCCTTGAATAAGGCTCATTCCACAACCGGAGCGTTTGAGAGGAAATTCCTCTGGTTCGAAAAATATTTAAGTTTGACCGAGTTGGATCACAGTCATCCGTTGAAAAAGCGAGTCTACCCTACCATTCAAGGAATTACATTCTAATTTCATTAAGAGTTATATAAAATATGAGGGAACCTTCTCATTCCTCTTAAAGGATGACGAGCGGTCGCCTCGTTCAAGCGGTCACCACAGTATTAGTTATAAAAAAAAAAAAATTCATTTATTTCGGACCATTAAAAAAATCCATATCTTGTTAGTAACAATTTGGTACTGTGGAGCGGGTAGCGGGGAATCAGAGATACAGCAGCCGGTTTACACGATTTTAGACTTTATTGACACTCAAAGATTAAAAGGTACATACATTCGAACGGTTCCCGGACTGTTTAGGGTATTCAATCTAGGTTGAAGTACACTAAGACAGTACTGGACTTTATTAGTACTAAGACACTTAAAAGACTCAACGAGGTGAGTGCTCAAAGCGTGCAAGGTACTATTTTCCCTAATGGCGGAATACAATAACTCCCCGATGGTAATCTCACAAACCCTGTAATGGGCTCGGAGAGGCCTGGCGCGGCTGTGCCGCTTTTGGCGGGATCGGGCGCCGTCCGCTGCAACGGACGGGTGGCTGTGGTGGGCGTAACGCCCGTCAGGTCCGGTGGTGCTGCGGGATCTTCTGATTCGTCCGTCGGCGCGGTCGAGCCCTGCCGGGTGAGACTCCCTTAGGAGAGGCCCGGCGAGCGACCTGCGAGCCGACGGCGCTACAGGAACGTCCGCGGTCAATCCGGTGGGTCTCGGGGGGGGCTAGCCATCCTGGTACAGAGCGGCCAGTCCCCTAAGGATGATGGGGGCAGGGTTGGCTCCTGTCCGCAGAGCGCCGAGCACGTTCTGCAGTATCTCCACGCACTGCTCTATCACCCTATCCCTGGCGCCATCTTGGCTTGCCGGTAGGGGGGGGGAGGCAGTGTCGTGGGGTAATGTGGGCGGCGCTGCTGCAGAGGGAGCGAGCGCTGGGGCGGTGCTGGTGCTGGCGGCCGCGGGCTGGGCGGCGGCGGTGGTCGTCTGGGTGACGGTGTCTGTGGTGATGGCGGGCTGCCTTTTGCCGCGTCCGCCCCTCCCTCGGCGGCGGCGGCGCGGAGGTACCGCGTCGTTCGCCCTCGCCATGAGGGTGTTAGGGGCGTTTTCGGTGGCATCCACCGAGCGTGGCTGGGGCACGGTGATCCCGCGGCGGTTTGTGAATACAATAACTCGATGCGATGCTTCGGACGTCATGATTCTACGGGAAACAAACGATAGCGCGTTCTATTTCGATGACGGCGCCATCTAGGGGTGTTCGGCGTAGACGGAGCGTGTACATTGGCTTTAGTATGGGCGATGCGGTACTACTAGCGCCATCTAGCGGCCTATGGTGTTACAGTCTCCCCCTCTGTCCACAAAGTCGTCTCGACGAGTAGGACAGTAACAGTAGTCTTTGTTATTGTTTTGTCTTGCGGGGTCTACCACGGGGTCCAGCCACTTTCTTCTGTGTAACTGGTTGCTTCCTAGGTCGGCCCCTCTTCCTGATCGGTATAGTGGGCTCTGGTACCGTAGCGTTTTGAGATCGATATGGAGTTAGAGCTGACGCATGGTAGATGCCAACCGGAGCGTTAGATTCAGTGGTAGCGATCTGAAATGAGCTAGGGCCATGTCGACGCAAAATGACATATGGCCCATCGCGTCGTGGAGCGAACTTGGAAGTGAATCCCTGGTTGGATTTGCTTAATACATGGGTAGTAGCCAATACCAAGTCTCCAGGCTGATAGTTGGGACAAGCTTGCCTTTTCTGGTCGACGAGTTCTTTCCTTTTTTCTTCTTTCCCTTCTTGTATTTCTCGTGCTTTGACCAAGGTATCAGCCATTATTAGTAGGCGCGGAGTGATTTCATTGACGAAGTTTTCATTTCTCACTATCTCGCGAAGATCATGCTTTACATCATCCGGCGTCCTTAACTCGCGCCCGAACGTTAGAAAGGCAGGCGTGTAACCAGTAGTGCTCATCATAGCCGTATTCATCGCGAAACGGATACTAGGCAACCTTTCAGACCACGTCGTGTGGTTGTCTTCAACGAGTATAGCCAATTGTGTTTTCAAGTCTCGGTTTCGTCTTTCTACTGGGTTTGTTTCAGGATGATATACTGGCGTAAACCCATGCTTGATGTCCAGACAGTAGGTCAATTGTTGCATGACACTGCTGACAAATTGTGTGCCGTTGTCACTGATAAACCGGCGGGGCGTGCCATATCGCAATATAATCTCTTCTAGCAATATCTTCGCACATTCTTCTGCGGTGGCTCGCTCCAATGCGAATAATTCCACCCAACGCGAGGCAACATCTTCAACGATAAAGAACCAGGTATGGTTTCCTGCAGTACAGGGTAAGGGTCCGAATAGATCGAAAGCTACTACCTCGAAGCGTTGATTATGAGCTGTGGTTTGGAGTAAGCCAGCGGGCTTCTGGTTAGAACATTTGTAACGTTGACACTGCAGGCAGTTGCGAATATAAGCCTCGATGTGCTTCCTCATCCCTCTCCAGAAGTAACGCTTTGCTATGCGTTCAAATGTCTTCTCTGCTCCATAATGACCAGCTATTGCTTCATCATGGTATGCAGTGATAATATTTGTCTGTTCTTGTTTCGGAATGACTAACTGGCTTGTATCTACGTTAGAGTCTGGACTATAGCGATATAATAGGCCATTGTTCATATAGTAGCCTTTTCCACTCCAGTATCTGGCGTTTTCTTCGTCATTACTCTCTAAGCTGTTTACTATTTTCACTATATCTTCGTCCTTGTGTTGTTCTGTTCTTATGACTTCTTTGCTTTTTGCAGGCATATCCACAATTACCGTGCAGAGCCCACAGTTGCCTTCTGTTTCAGGGTCACAATTGGGACGAGACAAAGAGTCGGCAACAACATTCGTTCTCCCTGGGATATATTTTATGGTAATGTCGTAAGGCTGCAGAAGTACAGCCCATCGAGCTAATCTCCCAGTTGGAGATTTCAAAGACATAAGCCACTTGAGTGCTTGATGATCCGTCATGACTATTATCTTACCTCCTTCGATGTAGCCTCGAAATTTGTTTACGGCCCAAACTACGGCTAGGGCCTCGCGTTCAGTCGTGGAGTAGTTACGCTCGGCTTTGGTCAGGAGGCGACTGGCGTACTCTACGGGATGCTCTGTCTCTCCCTCCCCCTGGACCAGAACTGCTCCGATTGCGTATCCGCTAGCGTCGGTCTTGATTGTATATGGCTTAGTGCAGTCCGCTTGGGTAAGGATTGGAGAAGACGCCAGAAGTTCACGAAGTTTGGCAAATGCTTCTGTTTGGGCTTCCTCCCATTTCCAGGCCGCGTTCTTTCTCGTCAAGCGCGTGAGTGGTTCAGTGACCTTAGCAAAAATCGGTATGAATCGCGGGTCACCCCCACTTAAACTAATATCGTTAGTGCTAATTTCATTACACCTAACAACGTTCGATATAATTTTCATTAGCCCTAATATTCGGATAACTAATTTTATATGGCATAATTATTTGCTGCGCCTAATTTCAAACCTCCTAATCATTCCTAATACTAAACATCAAGTGTGCTAATATATTGGAAACTAATAATCATTTTTCCTAATGACTACTAAGCCTAATGATTAATGTGCCTAATGATCACTATGTTTAATGTTCACTACACCTAATTTCGTCACACCTAACTATCACTTGACCTATTAACTTTTGGTCTAATGTTTGACTAGTACTAATTAATGCATCCCTGATGAACAGGCTACTTTATACCGCGGAGTATGTCGGGGCCGTCCCATGATAGACGTCCTAATCTCGTCAAAATGGGAGCCAATAATGCACGGCCAAATAATGTATGGCCCGATAATCCGTGTCCAGTTTTCGTGGACGTGGATTATTGGATCGTGCATTATCAGGGCGGACGAAAATGGCATGTCATAAGCGAACTCTATCTTAGGTCGGTTAGGTTAGGGTTCACTTGTGTCCCTCAGACCAGAAATAGACACCCCGCGCAGCGGGTTGGCGTCGACTTGCTGTACGGCTATCACAAGATGGCGCACGAGCTCTCTCATTTTTTCGCGCATGATACTTCTCTGTCTAATAAGAGTGAGCTAGATAGACATCGGATTACCCACCTATTCTACCCTAAGGCAGGTCAGTGTAGGTACGACGACGAGCGAAGCGAGGAGGAGTGTTAGGTAGAACTGCGACCCTACAGCGAGTGAGCGAATCGAGCGTGCCGCGGCAGCGGCCGTCGAAGCGCCATAACCGACATTATAAGAAAAAAAACAGTGAAATAAAATTAGTACTACTGACAATTCGGGATAATGACATTAGGGCTAAAATACTTAGGCAAAATGAAGATTCGGGTTAGTGATTTTAGAGACATTGATAATAAGGTGTAGTCACTATTAGGCATTGCAATATTAGGCCTAGGAAGAAATCGGTCAAGTAAAATTAGTCTTAGTGAGAATTCGGTCATGAGAAATTAGATATTATGAAAATTCGGGATACTGAAATTAGGGCTAATGAATAATTAGGAGCAATGAAAATTCGGGTTTGTGATTTTAGGGTTAATGAAATTAGGGCTAGTAAAATTAGGTATGAAATTATTAGGGCTAACGGAGGGGAACCATGAATCGCCTATACCAGGAGCACATCTGGACGAAAGACATCAAGTGCTTGAGATTTCGCGGGGGCCTCATATCCAGTATAGCGGCGACTTTCTCAGGGTCAGGCTGCAGTCCTTCAGCAGTGATGTAATGCCCTAAATACTTGACTTTCTAAAGGCAAAACTTACTTCTCTCGATTTGCTGTCAAGTTGAACTCTTTAAGCTTGTCGAAAACATCTTGGAGGTCCTTAAGATGATCCTCAAACGTTGAGGACATGACAATCAAGTCGTCAAGATACGCCAATAGCTTATTGTGGCCAAGCGAAACCCGGAACTGGTCCATCATTCGCTGAAAAGTGGCGGGAGCATTGCGTTACCCGAAAGGCATTCTTGTGAAGCGATACATCCCGAAAGGACAGACAAAACTTGTTTTATCGTGATGCTCTTCCTTAACGCTTATTTGCCAGTATCCGGCGCGCAGGTCTATGGTGCTCATATAAGGTGTCGGTTTAGCATCGTGGAGCAAGTCATCAATCCTCGGCATCGGGTATGCGTCGCATGTTGTTACCGCATTGAGTTGCCGGTAGTCCACGCATACTCTTGTGCCACCGTTCTTCTTGGGTACCGTCACGACGGGAGCGGCCCACGGAGACGAGCAAGGTTCAATCACCTTCTCTTCCAACATATTTGCTACCGCATTTCTAAGTATCTCGCTCTTCGTGGGAGATAGACGATATGGTGGTACTGCGATTGGCTGGTTGTCCCCAGTCTCGATTCGGTGCTCAAAACCTCTCACGGGTTCTCCGTTGGGTACGAATATGCTTTGATTTCTGTCTAACAAATCTTCAAGAACTGCGACGTCCACTGATGAAATCGATGTAGATGGAAAGAGAGCCCTCTCAAGGTCATCCATGTCACCCTCTTCGTCGTAATCTTGCAGGGCGCGACTTGCGTCCTCGTACAGTGCGTTGAGTATTGGAGAATAGTTCCCAGGGTAGATGAAATGGCGCCTCTTCTTAGGTGGCGATGGTACGTCCACCTTGATGAGAGGACCGTATGGGCGCGCTGTGTTGCTCTCCTCAGGTAGTGATGGTGACATTGACAGTGACAGGTCATCATCGGGGGTAACAGCAGCCACCGCCACATTATCTCGAAATCAGACGAAACTCTCTTCGTATAGCTCGTATACTTGAGTAGGGTTGTCAAGGAAGTTCCAGGTGCACTGTGCCAAGCTAATATCTATGTGTGCGTCCTGAATAAAGCCTACTCCAAGGAGTGTTCGGTTCCTGCGAGACTCCGGAAGGACCAGCAGGGTGGTCACCACAGTGCGATCACAAACTTTGATAGGTGCCTGAGTGATTAACACATTTTGACTTCTGCGGACGCCATCTGCCAGGGTTACTCCAACTTCACATTCCTTGAACACATAGCCCTTCTTACGCAGCTCGCAATATAAGGAGTAGGAGGCGATACTTGATTTTGCGCACGTGTCTAAGTAAGCTACGCCGGCAACTCCTGCGATCTCTATGAAAATTACCGGCCTATCCCTGGCATCAATAGTCGTGTCCGTCGAACAAAAGCCAACCTCAGCTTGCGGGCGCTGCGACTTATTCGCGTGGCATGTGGTACAGTTGCTTCTTACCACGCCAGGGGTACCGCAACCATAGCATTTGAACTTAGGTCCCGAAGATGCCTGTACCGCTTCCTCCAACTTCGAAACTTGGGTGTTGGTCTTGGGGCGTTCCTTAGGCTCGTTATCCCTGCGAAGCTTTCTACAATCTTCCATTGAGTGCCCGAAACTTCTACAGTACCGGCATTTTGTTTTTTTATTGAATTGAGGCCGGGTATATTGTTTAGGGTCCGCTGACTTTGGTTCGGTCGCCTCGCCAGAGTCCTTTTCTTTTAACAGTAACTCCGCCGCTTTAGCTGACTTCAGGAGCTCTTTGAAATCCTTGATATCCTCTCGCGCAACCTTGTCCCTGATTTCAAGGCGCAGCAATCCATATATTATGTCTAGTTGCTGAAGTTCGGTATGCATGTGTGACGCACTTGGCAGCTGTGAGAAAAGCATCCGCTTGCGTCGCACGAAAGCCTCGGTCGTAGTCCCTGTGGTTTGTTTCTCTTGGGTGATGTCCATGTAGATTTGGTAAGGTTCGCGCATGGGTGCGAAGTTCTCGCGTAGGCGTGACTCAAAATCAGACCAAGTCGTCACATCGTTCTTCACGCCAAGCCACCATACCCCAGCTTCGCCTTTGAGTAAAATCGGCAATTCACTTAACGCTGTGACGTCACCGATGTCCGCTGTACGCTTGAAGATATTTATTGCTGTTAGGAATGCCAGGACCACCTCCGCATCCTTTTCACCGCTATAAGTATACCTGCAGGCGATAAAAGATCCCTTGGTCGGTTGTGAAGCAGTAGGCATACGTTCAAGGAACTGCGCGAACTGTTCTGCTGACAGCATTTTGGTAGGTCTTCTTTTGACTTTGATAGTAGTGATACGTCCAGATCGAGTAACAAACGTTGGGCTTCTTATCCCTGAAACCTGTCTTGCGCTCATTAAAATAGGTCTTGGGTCGTCTAGTGACTAAGTCGCGGCGCGTAGCTCGTAGCGTGTGACGTGTCGAAGCTCGTAGCGTGTGACGTCACGAAGCTCGTAGCGCGTAGCAAATTACGTCACGAAGACAGGCCGCACGGAGGGGCGCCAGTTGTGGAGCGGGTAGCGGGGAATCAGAGATACAGCAGCCGGTTTACACGATTTTAGACTTTATTGACACTCAAAGATTAAAAGGTACATACATTCGAACGGTTCCCGGACTGTTTAGGGTATTCAATCTAGGTTGAAGTACATTAAGACAGTACTGGACTTTATTAGTACTAAGACACTTAAAAGACTCAACGAGGTGAGTGCTCAAAGCGTGCAAGGTACTATTTTCCCTAATGGCGGAATACAATAACTCGATGCGATGCTTCATACGTCATGATTCTACGGGAAACAAACGATAGCGCGTTCTATTTCGATGACGGCGCCATCTAGGGGTGTTCGGCGTAGACGGAGCGTGTACATTGGCTTTAGTATGGGCGATGCGGTACTACTAGAGCCATCTAGCGGCCTATGGTGTTACAGTACTTAAATAAATATATTAGTTCTATGCCTACAACTTAAATGATGAGAGGACCAGTGCTTAACTAAATTGCTGTCAGGAGACTGTGGCGGCTGCCGCGAACCCTACAGAGCGTCGCGGCGCAGCGCTTGCGCAGCGTCGCATGAAACCCGTCTACATGTGCGTCCGCAAACATGCCCGACGCGCTGCAGTACCGCGGCAGCCGCAACAGCACCCTGAACGCGTCATTATATTGTACACGCAAGGCATTCATGGCACGTTGCGTGTACTTCGACCACAAACTGCCGGTGTACAGTGATGTACAGTACGCACGAAACAGGGTTATTTTGACTTGCGCTGTACATCGACCGAACCTGCGAGCTATCATGTTGGCTCTAACGGCCAACGCCCTTCGCTCCCTCTCTATATCGGCGTCGTCCCGTAGGTCGTCAGTTACAATTATAGCTTTCCAGACAGTTGGAGACCATTTAGTGTACTTACAGTATATCGGTACGAGTCCCCTTCTCTTTAAATTGGGATGGCTGGAGGGTGCGAGTCCCACATACCCCCATAGGTTATGTCAAGTCAGCATCAAAAGTAACTGCGCAATTGACGTCTTCAAAAGCTCTTATTCCCTTTTAATAAAGACTTTTGACGTTTCTTCGTTTGCCCAGTTACTTATGATATGTTAAATTGGCCTCAAATCATATTTCGTTCATTAAAAAAATAGTTAGAATGCAAAGCGACGAACCACCATATATACTTCACAAAATATCAGTGGATATGTATATTAGTATTGGAATTATTTTAATCACTGTAAACCGTCAACAATTTATGACGTTTATGACGTGATGTATGATTTTCCCCTAATGTTTTATGAGTTTTTAATTTAATTTGATGAAATTAACTTCAAAAGATAAATGCCCTTACCGGAATTCGAACCCAGGACCTCTTGCTTCGTAGGCAGGGTCACTACCAACTAGGCTAAAGCGGTCGTCAAACACAAAGACAATATTGAATATATATCAAACAGTAAAAAGTAAAGTATAAAGTGCCCATGTCATAAGTGTTGCCACGACGGACTAGATGGTTTGCCTTATCCTGTTTAATACTGCAAATTGCAAAATGATTATCCGAGTACTAAGTTCTTGCCTAAATATCTCTTAAAAAGTAAGACTGCTAGACTCTAATGTATGACTATCCCGGCCACTAAGTACTTTAAGAATGATTAATCAACATAAGTAATTACTCCATTTGTGAAGAAAAACTTCTCTAGGGATTAATAGTTGGTTCGTCATTTTAAAAACTCGGGGAACATGCAGATTTATAGCGGATAATGTGGCCGGAGACAGGGATAAAACTTAAGTAGTCTTGGTTCAGTTTTCATTTATGTGCACGTATGTGCATTTATTTATCGTTTTTTTTTAATAAAACGACGGTGACAAACAAGCGTACGGTCCACACCGCAGCCTATAGACGCATGCAACTCCAAAGGAGTAACATGGGCGTTGCTAACCCTTGATATCTTTGAGGGTTCGCCGTGTTGACAGCTGAAGGAACAAATGCCCTCGCTCTCAACACAACGCATCCTCGGGAGCTCTGGCGACCTTGCTCACCAGCAGGAACACGACACTACTACAGAGCAAGTAGTAGTGTTATTATGGCTGTAGTCTTCTGCAAGGCGGAGGTACTTCCCCAGTTGGGCTGCTCTACATTCGAGCGGGATGACATTTCGCTGTGCTCTACCTAACCAACCTACCTCTAATGTCAAACAGACAAATCGTTATGATGTTAATGAGGTCGCAAAGTATCGCGTTAAGGGCGCCAATTATTACACACACTCCTGCACGGTAGAGAGGTGTCGGTGGAGAGGGAAGGCGGTGGTAACAAAATTGCCTCTTTCAATAGTGTAGTGAGGGCACCTGATGGAAAGTTTCTACCTATTTTCCATCAGTACTTAATCATAATAAAACTGTAACATAACACCCCGACCTCGGCATACCAACCTGCACGTGCCTTGGACTTTGTACCATCAACCTTGGGCACAGTTTCCACTCATATGAACCCTATGAACCCAAGGAAATGTATTAGTATATAAGGCATGCATTTTCTCTCATTAAACACAGTTATTACCAGAGTCTTGACTTGTCATTACCTACCGAGAACTCCTAACTCTTCATGGCGATCCTTGCCAGACGGCTGCACCAGGCAGCCGCGCTCCGCAGCAGACCATAGACGCCGCCGCTACCCCACCAGCATCAACCAGCATCAACCAGCATCAACCAGCTCTATTGCACCAACCAGAACCAGAATCAACCAGCTTCACTGCACCAGCAGCCAGAGCCAACACCAACCAGCTCCACTACGCCAGACCGATTGACCGAAGATGACCGACAAGGTCCAGATCACCATATCACGTATGGGCACCAGCATCACACTAGTGGGCCCTATTAAGCTGGTCCGGGATCTTCAAATCACGGTAACACCTCCACCACAGCTACCCGATACAGGCTCGTCAGCAAAAAACACCGCTAGCAGCAGCGTACCATCAGACCCAGAGACCGCTCAACGCTCCACTACGGCAGCCATGGGGCGAGCAGAGGACCACACGCCGGGAAGAGGAAGCCCCATAAAATTCCCAGGACGAGGACGAGGATGGCATAGAGGGTTACGGCGATGATGCGCAACACCGTAAACCAGAAGAGCGCCACCACCCCACGGAAAACACGCCTGCCTACGCGCACTGCAGCCACCACAGCTTCAAGGACATCGAAATCGTGTCGTATTTGTTTATTATTATTTAAATAATCTCTATAGTAACTTCATTTTTTTACATACATATAAAACGTAACGAAATTTTTTACGAATATTTCAGTAAATCTTGTATTAACAATTACACATTTAGCTAGTTATTAGAATGGCCATCTGATAATTTAGCGAAAGTTTAATTGATAATAATTATAAAATATTAAAATTTATACGATAAATACGTAGAAGAATAAAGTTCACAGTTAAGAAAAATCACAAATACAACTGTAAAGGACAATGAGTTAATCCAGTCTATGAAATGGAATGTTTTAATATTATTTTGGATCATTAATAGTTATTTTAAAAAATTCAATATAAAACAAACAAAATAATAATAATGCTAAATTAAAATCATTGTAGACAAATATATATATTGTAAATTTTATCACGAATTATAGACACCATCAAGTTATACTCTTATGATAAAAAAAAACAGACTCAAAATTATAGATAAACGTTACCAAAACCCGATTAACTCAAAGTGCTAAACTTAGAATAGCGGAACCCCGCGACATCATACCTAAGAAAACAGCGACACATCCTCGCCGTTGCATCTCTTTCTTTTCGTAATTAAGAACTATATTCCAACTTATAGTCATACGAACAAAGTGCGATTTGCAACAAATGGCACTATGCACATATGGTTTATGAACACGGACGTCAGCCTAAGCGCATAACATACGCGGATTAACAAATGAAGCAAAGGTAACGACTATGTATTGTCCAATAATCCCATCAAGTTGAATGAATAGTTTTTTTTTAAGGATATATAAAGTCATGTACTGCATAGCGTGACTCATCTTGTGTGTCATACGAACGCGGGATGAAATTACCGCGCCATATGTTAATCCACGGTAGTAGTATATACAACATAATATTGGAACTAAAACTATTATACGGGTGTCCCTTGTTTTGTCGACAAACTTTTCATCGAATTTCATTTCATCGAAAACGTTTCAAGTAACATTTAGTTCACGAGGTATTGTTTGGTGTAATTTTATTTCATGACCAGATCATTCCAATATTTATTATTTCATAGAATAACTGTCCAGGGAATATTATTTGGCAAACGATTCATTTTGTACGAATTTTAAAAGGCATAATAACAAAACAACGAATTCCATTTGTTCGAAATTTTATTACAAGATTACAAAATAACACAAAAAAATTATAACTTTATATTTTTGGCTATGGATTTTACTAACTCAATTTCAGAATACTCCGCTTGATGCTGTAAAATTGTGTCTATTGCAGCATCCTTGTCGAAAAACCTCCTTTTCTTGTTTTTTGACGGGGAACCACACAGAATTTTTTTTTTTCTAAGCGGGGTGACGTCGACACGCTGGCGGTTAGGTTAGGTTTAGGTTAGGTTAAAACAACCGTAAAAATTGTATTATAAGTAGGTTAGGTTAGGTTTGACTTGCGTCCCTCAGAGCGGAAATAGGCACCCCGCGAAGCGGGGTGACGTCGACACGCTGGCGGTTAGGTTAGGTTTAGGTTAGGTTAAAATAATTGCCGTGTGTAAAAAATATGAGTTCAAACATGTTCTTAGAAATCACAGTATTCATAAAAAAATATGATCACTGCCTGTTATGAAGGAAATAGTTCTGAAAAAAAATTAGTTCAAACATGTTCTTAGTAATGATAGTATTAATAAAAAAATACCTATAAATAATTTGCGCGAAATGAAAATGGCAGCCTTGTAAGATGATATTTTCAAAATTAGAGCGCAGACTTAAAATTGCCGCTTTCTCAAAATCAAGTATACAAACTTTCGGATGTATATTAATTTCATTGTCTACTCCATATTCCACAATTAATTCAAACATCATATCGTATGTTTTTTTGTCCTTATGCGTACATAAGCAAAAGAGTAATGGGAAAGTTTTTTATTTTCCTTAAATACATTTCCATGTATGGTATATAGTTGTTTAAAAATTAAGGGTGCTATCTTGAATGTGCCGTCTAATATCCAATAATCTGATTTACTCAATGTTTTCATTAGCACTGTGGTGGACATGAGTAATATTCTCTTATTTTTATCGAAAACTCGATCTTTGATTACAAAATTATCACCCATAATCTGAGTGTTCGCCGCATCCAGCTCAAAATCGATACTATCCGGCTCAACTAGGGACATAGCATTTTTCTTTTTTTTTACGATATACGACTTGTTTCAGGGCCGATGTAGATGGTAATTCCTGTAATATAATTTGATCCACAGTTGATTTAGCGTCTTGAACAATATTGCATGATTTTTTATCCGATGACCTTGATGCGCTCTTAAGGGTTTGTTTAAAATCAGCTATGTCTTTCCGCAACGGCTCAGGGCCATGGTTATGATCATTAGCCCGCTTTGTTATGATATGCTGACCATCAACATTAACTATTGTATTTATAGTTGCGTTGCACTTGGAAATGTTATTGTGATACAATTCACAGTACCAGTAAAAAGTATGTTTCGTACATTTATTTTTATTGTACGTAAATCCTTCCACAAACAGTTTCAATGCTCCTCTATTAGATTTAAACACTTCACAACCAATATTTTCTTTCGAATTACTCATTTTTACAACAATAATAAATAACACAATAACAACAAAACAACTCCAATGAATAGTTATGTGTCAAGATCAACAACTTAAAATCTCAAGTACCCACATTTAGCGCGTGGATTCCTATTGCATCGCGTTCCGTTCTCAATATAATGCCATAGATAACTGTGTATGACAACTATCTTGAATTTAAATAATAATCCTTGTAATAATTTGTATTTTAATTAAAAATACTTGAAACAATAAATCACGAAACGTTTTCCATGACTTAATTCAACTACTTAATGAATCATCAGAGAAGTAATAATACGCGATTTAAAATTACTTGTAATGACCATTCCACGAACTAAATTGTCGACGAAATGAAAATACATGAAACGTTGACTTTGAAGTGAAATTCGACGAATTGAGTGTCGACAATTTGATGATAAACCCTATTATACCAAATGTAAATCGAAAAACATGCCGCTTGATGACGAGACAATAGTAATAAGTAACTAGTAAGTAATCATATGGTTAAAATTACGGTATCATAATTACTTTGCAATATGCATTTTGAATCTTATAGCTTCTTAAATTGATTTCATAATAGCACGAGTAAATTAAGCCACGCGCGCGTCCTCCGGGCACGCGACAGCTGATATTATAGACCGAATTACAAATTAAATATAAAGCTTCGTGCATTGTTTTTAGAAACTTACATTCAAATTTCATTTTTTTTATCAAACCAATATTAACGATGACCCGTATCGAAATTGTTTTCATAGTGCACGAATATTCAGAAATAATTAGTATAGATCCACATACCTACAAACACGGAATTTTAACCATACCGTAGTATAATTATTTGTAGTAGAATGTATATATTATATAATAGATTCAATTTCTCTTTACTCGGTATGTGTCGGAGAAAGCTAAGACATGTAAGTTTTCACAGTACGATTAGACTGATCACCTAAAAGTAGCCGAAATTCTTATATGACGACGTTTTCAAAGAGAGATCGTGCGAAGTAGTAATAGAGAGATAAAGTGAATCATATCAGCACGGTACACCAGGGCTACAAGCCAGGTAGGAAATCTTTGGAACCTGATCATGATTTGATCGAGCATCAATCATGAAGGCCTTTAGACACATGGTAAGCATAGAGGGTTAACGTAAGGCGTGTTAAATGAACTACCTGTTTACACATATACCTATATGGATATGTCTGCGCGCTATATAAATAACAATATCTTGTACCCTGAGGATTCCTCCCTGAGGAAATAAATATGGGGTCGGCCGACCAGCAACTATTAATATGACATTGTACCAAAACATACATTGTGCCATCCTTGGCGACATTGTGTGTCAAGCCCAATACTCTATCGCGAACGAAACGAGCTTTCCTCGTGCGAGAATTAGGTGCATTTTGCAAAGCACACCAAAACAAAGAAGTAAAGGTGTTACAAGAGTAACAAATAAAGATGACAGACGCGTCATATAAAACGATTATCACTTATTACCCACTAGCGGTTACGCAGGAATTCGAAGATTAGTCGTATATATTTTTTTAAATTTATAAAGATAGGTAATTAATACTTCCATAGTTTCGTCATCCAAGCGTTCATTCATGTATAACAAAATATTATTATAACTTGTAATTCATATTATGATAATGTCCATATTGTTATTTTAAACTCAGTGGTCATATAATACTACTTAATTAAAGAGTAATAATAAGCATTTAGAAATAAATCGATATGACTTAGAGAATAATGTAACATTTAGTTTTAAGAATATTTAGGTTTACAGGACACCCTGTGTAAAGAAAGAATAACCATCATTACGATCACATAATCAATCCATTTAGCTATAATACGATATAAAATATAGTATATAGGATATATATAAAATAACGAGTCACACTCAAATAATCGGTAATCAAACTCTTTATACACAGAACCATAAAACGTCATTTAAATTCCAGATCACCTTTTTAAGTCCAATTTAAATACTATGTAATATCAGGGAAACTTAATAGTTTACACAATCAAAACTAAACCCTATTGCTATTAACAATAAAACTCAAATTAAAAACTTACCACTTCACAGCAAACAGCAACAAACAATTTGTTTGTTTGTTTGTTTTGTTTTGTTTTTTTTTTTTTTTTCCCGTGGGTAGTCAAACAAACAACAAGTCAAAATAGTAGAGCTGTATTTTAAAATAAAGGAAAAATAGTATTTTACATTTTCTGAATGTAGTAACCACTTCCATGTGATACTTACTGCCTCATTGCTGCCCTCTGCTAATATCCACCTATTTCATCACTTTTTTTTGGCATAACAACACAAGTTCAAAGGTCACTTTTAGTGGACACGCCTTTCTGCACACAATGGACCACCTAGCACAGCTGCAAAAGAGCATGGACGACATGAAGGCCATGTTTACTTCCCAAATGGCCGCTTTTGAGAGTTCCGTGGCCAACCAGGGAGGGGATTTGTTGGCGGGTGGCTACGGCACCTTCAAAACTCTGCTGTGGAAGGCCGTCGAGACACTCCAGGAACAAATGGGCTTCGTTTTGAAGACTTTGGAGGAGATGGAAACCCGTTCTCGAGCTGGAATTCTGCTGCTGCATGGTGTTCCGGAGGTTACAGGTGAAGACATCACAGACACAGCGATGGACATCATCAAGCAGGACCTCAAAGTGGATGGGGTCTCGGCGCATTCCATGATGGCCTGCTACCGCCTTGGTAAGACCCCTATGCCTTCAAAACCACGGGCTGTGCTACTTAAGTTCAGCTGTCACAGGGCTCGGAACGCAGTGTGGACCTCGAAGAAACTGCTCAAGGGCTCTGGTAGAACTCTCTCTGAGTTCCTCACTTCTACCCGGCATGCTGTGTTCGTGGAGGCTCGCAGGCTGTATGGCGTCAGAGACAGCTGGACAAGCGACGGGCGTATTGTGGTACAGTGCAGCGATGGAGTGCGGCGGAAAATAACGTCGATGGAAGAACTGCGGTCGTTGCCTGCGCCTGCGGCTACGGAGGAGGACGGTCCTGCGGCGGGGGCAAGTGCGGGGTCAGCGGGTGCTCCGAGGGTGCCAGGTGCTGGAGTGCCTCCTACGCAGCCGCGTCGACCCAAAAACCCTTCCCGAGTTGGCGCTAGCGTAGCGGCACGGCGTGGTGCCCATACTTAGTATCCTCTTATGTGCTGTTCTTATTCCAAATTCCAATCTAGATCATTTTTATTTTATTTTTTTGTACGCGGTACACCTCAAAATATTTATTCGAAATGTCGTGCATCACTTGTCATTCTTGTCAATGTCACTAGTAGGTTAAGATTTGTTTGACATTTTGTGCGTTTCGTTATTGCACAGTAAAATTATATTGGTGTATTTTTCTAGGTGCATATGTTTATACTGATGGTGTGTCCGTAATTTCAGTTTTCTTTGCGTTACTTTTGTTTTTTTTTGCCATTTGTTGATGTAACTCTTATTTTAGCTGGCGAGCGATTGAGGCAGATTGCTCTTTAGTGTAATTAGTAGTTTGTTGATTTAGCTAGTAGCTTAGGTTCTTTTATTAATTATTTATATTTCTGTATATATATATCTATATATTTGTATTCAACCGTATTTACAATGTCGGACGTGTTTAATGCTAGTTTGGACAGCGAGTTTTTTTCACTCTCTTCTTCAAGTTTTTACGATTCCTTGAGTGACGCATCAGATATGCCTGATCTTAGTGAACGCTTGCACTGTACTTTTAAAAATTCTACTAAAAACTTCAATGTCGTTCATATAAATGCGCAGAGTGTGCCGGCTCATTACACTGAATTGCTTGCATCGTTCAGCTCCAATAACAATATACATGCAATTCTTATCTCCGAGTCATGGCTAAAGCCCTCTCTTCCTTCAACTTTATATCCCTTGCCTGGGTATATTCTGATTCGTAATGACAGGATTGGCCCTAGCGATGGCGGTTCGGGAACTGTGCGGGGCGGCGGTGTTGCCATATATATAAAAAGTAATTTCGCTTATCAAGTAGTTGCTCAGTCGCCATCAGTCTACTCGAACTCTTCCGAGTATCTTTTCTTAGACGTGACTTTACATCACTCCAAAGTTCTTCTTGGCGTTTTTTATAGCCCTTCATCTCAAATTAATTATTTTGATTCCCTCGAAAATGTTTTAGTCAATATTAGCTCCTCCAGATTTGGTTCCTTCGGAAGAAAATCGCCAGAGGTATATTTCCATACGTAACTGCTGCAACAAAGTCTGTAGGGAAGCAAAACGCCTCCATATCCACAAATCAATAGAGGAGTGTCCCCCTTCTAAGTTGTGGAAATTTTTAAAGTCTCTTGGGGTCGGCAAAACTCAGCAATGTTCTTCCAATACTCTTGACATTGACGCTATTAACAAACATTTCAGCACGTCGCCGGTTACTCTTGACCCATCCATTAAGCAATCCACTCTTTCACTTCTTGCCAATATTACACACCCCGACCTATCTCCCTTTGAATTTGGTTTGATTTCACCGCAGGAGACGCTTGCCCTTTTCAAATCTATTAAGACGAAGGCAATCGGTGACGATGGCCTCAGTGTGGATATGCTTATGCTCGTGGCGGATTTTATTGTTCCTACCCTTTCGGATATTATAAATTTCTCCTTGTCCACTGGAACCTTTCCGGCATCGTGGAAGTATGCTCACGTAATTCCTCTCCCCAAAATCCCTAATGCTGTATCTTTCACTCAATACCGCCCTATTTCTATTCTCCCAGTTTTGTCAAAGATCATTGAACATTATGTTAATCGTCGTCTCCTTTCTCATCTTAACAGAAATTCTTTGTTTAATCCTTTCCAATCCGGATTCCGCCCCGGGCATAGCACGGTCACCGCTTTAGTTAACGTCACCGATGACATTCGTCTCAATATCGAGTCCAAAAAGCTCACTGTCCTTGTTCTTCTTGATTTTAGCAGTGCTTTTAATACGGTAGATTTTGATATTCTGCTAGGTATTCTCCGCTTTCTTAACATGTATGAAACTCCCTTATCCTGGTTTCGCAGCTACCTCTTTGGCAGGCGCCAGCGCGTTACGTTCGATGACAAGATGTCCGAGTGGTGCGAACTCTCCGCTGGCGTTCCACAGGGCGGGGTGCTTTCTCCATTATTGTTCTCTGTTTTTATAAATAGTATCACCGAATCCCTAACTACATCATATCACCTTTACGCAGATGACCTACAGATTTATGCAGCGGCTACTATGGATGATGTCTCCGCATTAATTTCGGAAGTCAAACGAAACCTAGAATCTATACGCTGCTGGGCGTGTAAGTATGGTTTACAAATTAATGCGAAGAAATCGCAAGCGATTGTTATTGGTAGTCCTTACTATGTAGATAAGCTCTCAGAGGTGGTGGTGCCTGACATTATTTTTGATGGAATTTCTATTCCTCTTTCCTCTACTGTCCGGAATTTGGGTATCATCATGGACCAAACGCTTTCTTGGTCACCCCATATAGCTGAGGTGAGTCAGAGGATCTTTAGATCCCTTCACTCCCTAAGACGTCTCCAGAATTTCCTTCCTCTTCGTACCAAGTTGACCCTTACTCAATCTCTTTTGCTTCCTCTTCTGGACTATGGCGATATTGCGTTTCTGGACCTCAACGAGGAGCTACTTGATAAGCTGGAGCGTCTACAAAATGTATGTATCAGATATGTATTTGGTCTACGCAAGTATGATCATATCTCTGAATTCCGCTCTAAGCTTCGATGGTTACCGATTCGCCGGCGCAGGGATGTGCATATCCTGTCATTACTTTTCAATACACTGTTCAGCCCTACTTCCCCTCCTTACCTTTCTGAGCGGTTTAGTTATATGGCAGACGGCAGTGGCCACCGCTTGCGGTCGAGTACTAACCTTACTCTTGCTGTACCGTCTAGAAAGACGCGAACATACTCCAGATCTTTTACTGCGCGCGCTGTTAAATTGTGGAATGAGTTGCCTTTGTCGCTGAGACAGTCGCAGTCTGTTGCGTCACTTAAGATGAATTTGAAGAAGTTGTGGCTTTCCAATGACTTGTGAATTGGTTGAATATAGTATTTATTTATTTATTGTATATTTGCGATATATATGTAACATATGTTCGTGTGTATTATATTTTATATTGTATATTAATGTATGTATTGGCATGTTTTTATTTGTCTAGAATTAATACTAATTAGGATTTGCTTTATTTTCTCTGTTTTTGTACACGGTATAAGTTTGCCTATCTCGTTCTACCTACCTTCCTCTCAATTGCTCTAAGGTTAGCTGGAAGAGATCCCTTATAGGGATAAGTTCGCCTTTGTACTTTGATCTATTGTGTGACATGTATATTCCTTGACCTGTTATTGTGTACAATAAAGTGCTTACATACATACATACATACAATATACAAAGCTATAGTCCATCCTTCAAAATTTCATGTAGACTGCCTACCCCGTTTGAGAATAAAGGCGTGAATCTTTTAATCTATTTACACACAGTTTAACACATCAAAAACGGAAACAAACCGGAAACGCACACTAACGTACCTAACCTAACCTAACCTAACCATATAAAATTATTTAACACATTAGTAAACTCAACATTTGTATTAATTACTACAAAAAAACGCTCAAACATAGTTAAATCCAACAAGCGAACAGAACAAAAACTAATCTGACCATAACTTACACCGAGACGACCGAGTGATTTAAAAATTTCACGAACTGCAATAGGAACACCCACGGAGTTTTGATACGCTAGAAACAATGTATTCGTAATGTAAACAATCTAAGTAGAAGTAAGACATTGTAAAAGAGACAGAACCATTTGACCGCATACCTCTATCCTTATAAGGAATGGCCATCTCCATTGTATAAAGGATGTTCAATGATAAAATAAGTATTATAGGTACTAATCACTCGACATGAAACCAAACACCAATGCACAAATGTACCTACCACATAAGTAGTAACACAGTAAACAGTTTAAGTAGTAGTAAAACACCATAGTTATGTAAACCCTAGACCTAAGTTAATCTAAGATAAGTTAAGTCAAAAAGATAGTATTCATTGTATTCTACTATTTTTTGACTCAAAAAAAAGAGGGAAGCTGTAGTGAGGGCACCTGATGGAAAGTTTCTACCTATTTTCCATCAGTACTTAATCATAATAAAACTGTAACATAACACCCCGACCTCCGCATACCAACCTGCACGTGCCTTGGACTTTGTACCATCAACCTTGGGCACAGTTTCCACTCATATGAACCCTATGAACCCAAGGAAATGTATTAGTATATAAGGCATGCATTTTCTCTCATTAAACACAGTTATTACCAGAGTCTTGACTTGTCATTACCTACCGAGAACTCCTAACTCTTCAATAGATCTTTAGAGAGAAGTGTTTACTATGACTAATTATAGTCTCGTAATGCATGGGGTTTCTTTGCAAAATCAGGTTGAATGTTATGTACGAGTATATACGCAGTAATTTTACAGTATAAAGGATGTGTTAACTACTGTAGGGTTGGCACCACCATCCATTTTTTGGAAGAACACCATCGATATCTTAGTCAATAACGGTGATTACACGTTTTACGAACCATTACAATCATATAAAAATTAACGTCGGCTCTGTTGAAGGGTGGGCCCATTCAAATCTGCCCATCGTTTGTTCCAGTCCTTTTGATAGAATGCTCAGATATACAGTGCTGCAATAGCCTATGTTACGCCCACGGGCGTAATGGTTTTTTCTAAAATTGTAGTTATCTGTCACTCATGCGGCAGTTACAACGCAAAGTGGTTTTATATCAAATACGATGTCTGAAAACGTATTTACAAAAATACAGTTAAACTTAAAAACACTGCTAAAACACGTTTAACAGAATTATTTACAGATTTAATATGTAGTTATTTAATACCTATGTGAATTTTTTTACAGTGTTTTCAAATCGTGGCTGTATACCGAAGAGTCTTTGCCATACGCGCCTCACGTCAAATTCAACAAAATGGACAACTGACATGTTGCAGTTTTTATTACGATTTGTATTAATTTCATCTACAATGTATTTGTTTCCTCGCAAATGTGATGAAAACCATTGTGTATAACACGGGCGTAAGAACTCGAGTCATCAAAAGCCCTCTGCCTTCGGCGTCGGGCTTCTGATAGACTCTTGTTCACAATATTCCACTTACGCCCTTCGTTAAACAAATGTACTATTAAAATGCACCTGTTTATTTCGTGACCTTTTACTTGTATTGTAATTTTTAACATTCGCTAAAATGCTCATTACAAGTGAATGCTCCAGTGTATTAGCACCTTAAATCCCCCAGTACAGTCACGACGATAAAGCTTGATCTCCGCGGTTACTAAACGGCTTAGACAGCGAAACGGTGTGCCGACTGTCCCCATAAAGACAATTCGACCCTTGGCAAAATCAGTTAAATTGATATAATCAGTTATCAAGCGACATGTGTTATAGTTGCAGTGCTTTATCTGACGTATATAATATATATAAAAAATACCACGATCACTACACGTGTGCCTATAATTTGAGGGTTCCCCTCAATTTCTTTGGGATCCCATCATCAGATCCCGACTTGATTGCAATGGGACTATATCAGAAGTAAGTATACTCTTTTAACCCGTCAAGTGTCCTGTAGACTAACGTTAGTCTACAGCAATTTTGTACTTGTGTACCTACTGATTATACTTATAGAGTTAAATTTTGAATGGAGTTTTGGCTTTGGCGGGCATTTGACGGGTTAAATAAATAAAAAAATTGAAAATCGGTTCACAACTGACCGAGTAATCGGCGAACATTACACAGAAAAATATACATACAGTGCGTACAGTAGAACATAGAACCTCCCTTCTTTTTTTAAGTCATTTAAAAGTAACCTTATTCCCCGTACATGAAAAAGCTACAAAACCAGCAGTCGCAAATTCGCGAAACACTGTAGGTCAGGTTTGCTAGGTAGCTTCAGAATCTGATCCCACAGAATAAGTAATAAGTGCAAACCATCCAGGAATAGCAGCCCCGCTGTGTTCTGTCAAGTCATTCGAACTTCGCAGAAAATGACAGGTAATGCTACCTAGTGAGGTAGGGTACAACGAAATGTCATCCCGCTCGAATTTCGAGCAGCGCAACTGGGGAAGTACCTCCGCCTTGCAGAAGACCACAGCCATTATAACACTACTACTCGCTCTGTAGTAGTGTTGTGTTCCTGGAGGTGAGCAAGGTCGCCAGAGCTCCCGAGGATGCGTCGTGTTGAGAGCGAGGGAATTTGTTCCTTCAGCTGTCAACACGGCGAATCCTCAAACATATCTTAAAGGCCGGCAACGCACTCACAACACCTCTGGTGTTGCAGGTGTCCATGGGCGGCGGTAATCGCTTACCATCAGGTGATCCGTCTGCTCGTTTGCCTCTTATAACATTTAAAAAAAAAAGTTATGTCCGTACATATCTAGGTAGCATTACCTGCAGTAGTATGGCATGGGACCTGGTATTGTCTCAAGCCCCTAAACATGTTGAAATAATATCGAAATGTAAAATCTATCTCAGATTTTCTCTAGCCAGAGCAATATTATAAAACTATTAACCTCCACCTGCGCTGTGACCAGAAATGTTCCACCAACCACAACGAAAATCACTTATTAATCAAGGTGCGGAGTTCAGTTCCGCTGATTTGATCCAGCAAATATCTCAGAGTACTAGTATTTAAATAATAGGAATAAAATACTAGCATCATATATGAGCCAAGTTTTGTTGTATTGTTAACAAATGCGGATTTAAGTGCCATGGTTTATACGTAAAACACTTGAATATACTGGTAATTATATGCCAGAGCTGTGCAAGTTAGCAGAGCGCTGTGTGACGAATAAAAATCACAAATAGGAAAATATGCGTTGGTAGCCAATGCTCCTCGGAAAAGTTTCGAATGTTCCAAAATTACTTCCATGGAGAGTTCTTAGAACTTTAATTTCACCAACACCGAAAATACATTAAGAACTCCCTGCACCGATACATCATTTACTGTTTACAAATATACAAATGTTTATTGATAACACCGATGTTATATGTCGGGTAGGTTTTGTTTGCTTTTAATTTCGGTTCTAAATGTATTTAATGGTTTTCATTTTAAACAACGACGGTGGTGAACAAGCGTACGGTCCTCCAAAGGATTAACACGGGCGTTGCCGACCCTTGATATGTTTGAGGATACATACCTACTTGAAATATTATAAATTTCGAATTCGTAAGTTTCAGGAAGAACTTTCCTGATATTTTGAATATATTCTGCAACTTGTACATTGCCATTCCGTTATCATTTTTTTACCTTTTAATTGATGTGCGATATAACTTAGTACATACATATAATCACGTCTGTTTCCCGGAGGGGTAGGCAGAGATTAAGAATTTCCACGTGCTAAGATCTTGCTACTTGGGGGCCGGTGACAAGCCATTCTTGCTTCATTCACTGTCATGACATTCTTGATACATGCTCATCGGTATTGAACTTATTTGACTCTATATCAATTCCAAAACTACTGCTGAAAATGGCCAACATCGGTATCCGAGGACTTCCACTACAAATTTTTAAAGACTACCTAACCAACCGCACACAATGCGTAAAGATAGACAGTACGATTAGTGACGACGAAACCCTCTGCTACGGTATTCCACAAGGCAGTGTCCTAGGACCTACTCTCTTCCAAATTTACGTCAACGATCTCTGTAAATTAACGCTTCCAAACTGTAAAATATATAGTTACGCCGATGACACTGCATTTCTTATTCAGAGTGAAGACTGGATAACAACGCGCCTGCACGCAGAACACGCCCTAAGTGTGGTAATGTCGTGGCTGGCTAACAATCAACTAACACTCAATGTGTCCGAAACAAACTTTATTACGTTTGCCCTGAAAGGATCCCGTCAGCCACTGTCGAACACATTCTTCCTCAAGGCGCATAACTGCTTGAACCCCTCCCCTAACTGTACTTGCCAGTGTCTTACCAGAAAAAACTGTGTTAAATATCTGGGGGTTTATATCGATGACAGACTAAACTGGCATGCACATATTGATACCCTTATCCCGAGAATAAGAAAACTTATATTTGTATTTAAAAACCTAAGACAATCGGCTGACCAAACCGTACTTAAAACAGTATATTACGCGATGTGCCACTCTCTCATTACTTACTGCATCACAATCTGGGGCGGGTCAAACAAAACTACACTATTGAGACTAGAACGTGCACAGAGAGCCATACTAAAAGTGATGCTTAAAAAAGACTTTAGATAACCCACCACGCAACTATACAAGGACGCCGATGTCCTAACATTGAGACAAGCGTTTGTCCAGCAGACTGTACTTCGGAAACATAAACAAACACCATTTCATCCCGACAGTCTCAATCTATCAAAACGAAGAAAATATCAGGTATGCAAACTAGAAAACTATAGAACCACCTTCGCGGCCCGTCACTATCGCTACATAAGCATCCGCCTTTATAATCTGCTGAACAAACATCTCAACATTTATCCCCTAACATATTTCAAGTGCAAGGGTAAGGTCAAAAAATGGCTACAACTCCTCGACTATGACCAGACAGAAAAATTACTCAACGGCATGAAACAATAATTGCACAGTTCTACATACTCATAAACATCCATACACTTACCTACACAAATTACACTGACACACACACATACACACACACACTCATACATACTTACGTTAACTACAACTAATAAATAATAATAGATATAAATACTTACCTATGTGTCTCGCCCTGATTTCTGACTTTGTGTTCACATTGTGCATTTTATTATAATGTTCTTCGCTGCACTGAGGGTAAGAGCACTAAGTAGTTTAAGTTTAGGCTTAGATATCCCGGCCCGTAAAATACAGCTTGCGCTAGTTTACGGGCTGGAAGAGTAATTTAAGTTAGTTCCTACATCCTTTACAACCACTTGTTCATACTACAACCCATCTAAATGTACGATCGCAGAGAGGGAAGGACCCTGAGATACAGGTTAACCTAGTTCGGGTGTTCTGACCTCAAAGCAACCGAGCATACTTTCGCAGGAAAGATGGGATAGATGTACACCTCTAGCTGTAAGATATGTAGTATAAGGATGCTGTACCCACTGATTTATTTATTACTCTTCAAATAAATTCATTTTCATTTTCATTTTCATTTTATAACAGCATATTACCGTCCGTAGTATTTATACTTAGTATTTTGCACTCCCCTTGCCAAAACGTATTAGCTGAAATCCTTAATGTAGACGTAACAGGAACTCTGAGAATTCAATTTGGTGTTGATTTAACCGTGGTGTTTACTTATAGCTCAGCTTACTGTTCCAGCGGGTCAATCTGAAAGTTACGTTTGGCATTCCAATTTGATTTCAATATGTTTCGCGAATACAATATCACGGGTGCCGAGCTATTCTATCAGAACGAGAGCGCAACACATAACAGCATTATGTTGAAATGCGAAACGAAAGTGTCGAATTGCTGACCTTGGTTATAATAAGAGAGGAAACGTGTAGTGTTTGTAGCAATTTCACAGTGCGCATTAAAGTTGGGTCTGTTTAAGTGTCTTAGAATTTACCATCAACATGTGAAGAAATTATCCTAGGTGGGTGGGAGTGGAGAACTCTGGGTTGGAAGGTCAGATGACTGTCGCTTTCGTAAAACTAATGCCTATGCCAAATCTTGGGATTGGTATCAACGCGGACCCCGGGCTCCTTTAGGGCCCAACCGGGAATAACGCTAGGAGGATGATGAGGTGAAGAAATCACCCCGAGTTCGTGCACGGCCGCAAACCACACCATAAAAAAATGACAATAAAATTTGTAGCCACTGTATTTACCTACTTTGACCTGCTACCAGAATGTAAATAAACACTTTTGATTTCATTTGATTTGTTTTGGAATCAAATACAACTCTGTCCATATTTACAATAATGTAAGTTCCATTAACGAGGAAAATACTTTTGAATTGGATCATTCTCAAATTTGTAACTGTATTACAAAGCGATTACTATTTTTTCGCGGCATTTTATCCTTATACCTAATCAATTACCTAATGGCAGCTGAGGGAAAAAAATATGTTATACAGGAAATGCTTACCAAATATTCCTAAAAAATAATATGAAATGAAATAATTCATTCGAGACGACACAAAATAACGAACACAAAGTATTCAACTAAAAACAATATTTAAATTTTAAAAAATGTAAGGAGCTCGCATTCCCTGGTTTTTTCGGTCGCTGGATGATGAAATATCTCAGGATCTACTTATGCTACGGATTGGAAAATAGATATAGTTGTCTAACGAGCCTAACGTTCATATTGTACGGGCAAGTGCATATGCATGCGTGGTGGGAAGTGCACAAGATTATCATTTAGAATTAATAATCTTCATAATACGTGAGGGCGGAAACGTCGCACTCACGTAAAGTTTTATATATATTAGCTAAGCATTAGACAATAAATTCAGTTATTAGTTATCACCACAGCTAGTTCTCGAATAGTCCAGGCAATGAACTGACAACTTGTATGGAAAAAATGCCAATTTTGGAAATAATTTATAATAGCTTATTTTTTCTGTGTAACGGATTTATTATCAATTAAATAGTCACCCAGCGACAGAATCCGACAAAATTTCAGACATCAAAAAAATGATAAATTAACTAGCTACAGAAAAGTCGGAAAAAATATGAATAATTATTTTTATCTTTATTTTGATTCATTTACATTTGCTCTTTAATATTCATGATAAATCGTGCAAAAAACGACAACGCATGTTTTATTTAAATCTACTTAATTACTTCCGGGTGGAAAGTTTGCCGGATTCTTGAATAAAGCATCTTAGAATAACATTTTGAAATGAAATCAACAAAAAAAACGCTATAATAAATTAATGTTTTTCAAAACCGTATTTTGCCTGGAGTAGAAGTAGTTGTTTCATTCAGAATCCCTGCTCGGAACTTTCTATATCATTGTTAAGGGCTCGCCCTTACACATATTATATATGGAAAATGTTTTTTTTTATCAACTTAAGGCGCTGTACTCATGACGGTACTTTGTACTATTCGTTGCAAGTATTTTTACAGAATTAATAAAAGGAAAGACGGGTATATTGTATGAACGTTTGTACGGAACTCTTGGTGCGCGAGACCGAGACTTGTGTTGTGGCTAGTTTTTTCTTTTTTTGAGCTCAGGTTTACGCGAAAAACGCCCTTTTTTCCTATTGACAGGATAATATTAGATTTGATCTTGATTTTGATACGATCTGCGACAAGTCTACTGGACTGAAGGTTGTTTTAAGATAAAGATTACCGAAGCTTATCCGATTTCACAACAGTAAGTAAAGCTCTTAAGAAGCTTACAATTTGTTTTAATTGGAAGCTCGTTTAACAAGATAGGGTTTCGATGTCTCTGTAATTCACTAACGATAAATATTGTGAATATATTGATTAGTTAAGTTTTACACTAAAATTACCTGCAAGCTTAAAGGTCGATCTTGATTCTCCTACGTAGAGGCAGACGTACCTAGAGGTTTTATATGGTGTACTATTTTCTGAACTAAAAGCTTTGAAATTGACTTTGAATAATTAATAATTTTAATAAGTTGGTATTTAATACATTTCTTTTTATATAATATATTGTATGAAAATAACAGTAAAAAAAATAAGACCTATTAAAATATATTGCAAATATCTCTTTGAATAATAAAAATGGTTGGCGTACAAATGTTTCATTTAGTAAGTAATTATTAATTACGTTTTATAAGATCATGTTTTGGGTTCTGAAAAATAACAAAATAATCGAATGAGCGAGCGGAGCGAACGAAGTTTTGTGCTTCAGCTGGGGTCGAAAATCGTTTGTTTATCCGGTGCCTGTCCCACTGATCTTCTTGAACGTTCTCAACCGATTCTCGTAAAATTTTATGAGTGTTTTTTTTTTATATTGTCTCTCCATTTCTATAGCTCACTGAGCCACTAGTACCTAATATACCTTGCCAGAAATCATGATTAGACATTAGAGGGAGATAAGAAAAACCGAAACTGGTGACCTGGACAAGGTTGCGGGAGTCTGCTGGATGCGGGTGGCGCAGGACCGGTTATTGGCACTCTTTGGGGGAGGCATATCTCCAGCAGTGGATGGCTAACGGCTGATACGACGATGATGATGATGAAGAAAAATCGGACAAGTGCGAGTCGGACTCGCACGCCCGTCCTTACAAATTTACAAATGTATAGTTTTCTGATTTTTCCCTGTAATAAGGCAATGTTTCTTGCCATATTTCATAGTTCTAGGTCAACGGAAAGTACCCTATAAATTTTGATTCGCTTGAGAGTGTCGTTTTTTGCGGCATAAACGGTCTTTTCTTATTTTACGTTACCTTAGCAGGTTTATTTTTTTACAGCTTAAAGGGAGGTAGACTTTAGTAGATGGTTTTAGTTTCCACTCAATACCTCCACGCGTTCCCGAGATAAAGGGTCTTGACAGATAGACAGACATATAGACAGAGAGACAGACAAACAGTCACAGAGAAAGACTGACATACCGACTAAGACCTTCTTTTCCTTTTGAGATACGGAACCCTTAAAATGGTTTAATATATGTGCGGCTATATATTTTGGAGCCGACAAATATAATACTGAATGAACGAATAAAAAAGGGATGAATGACATGCGAGAAGACCAATGACACCTTCATTGGTCTTCTCGCATGTGAAAGAGAGAGCGTTAACAGAGCCCGAATCAAATCGACACGCGTCCACTAAATTAGACTTCCCTTATAAATATTGAAACGAGTTTTGGTTAGTTTTATTGGCTTTCAACTCTGTACGCGTCCAATGTCATGAATTTTAACTGTGTTTTTAAAAAGTTTTGATTATTTAGAGGGATTAAAAATAGATATACCGGAACGAGCCATTGCGCCTCACCTCATCCGTCACGCCTCAAGAAATCAGTTCTACCACTTAAGGCCTCCACCCACTGAATGCGTGTCGTGCGCAGCGCGTGTGCTGCGCCGGCCCGCGCAAGTTGTAAAGCATTGAAACTACACTTCAAACACACATCGAACGCGGTCCGAACGCGGGCCCGCGGCGCTAAAGTTACTTGGCGGCGCGGCCGCGTGGCGTGCGCGTCGCGTGTGAAGCGCGGGCCCGCGCGTGCCCGTGCAAACAGTGTGATAAAGATAATGAGATACATAATTAAATGTACTGATAGTGAGAGAGATATGACGCGTGGGCCCGCCGCGTACCCCCGCGTACCCCCGCGTTGCTACATGCCGCCCGTTGCGGTGTGAATATACCGCGGGACCGCGCCCGACACGCGCCGCGCACGACACGCGCCGCGCACGACACGCGCCGCGCACGACACGCGTTCGGTGGGTGGAGGCCTTAGTAGACCTTAGTTTATAGGAATAGCGGCGTAAATATATTATACTACCTTCTGCCCGCGACTCCGTCCGCGTGGAACTCGTTTATATCGCAGTACATTTTCCCATTTATAATATTACGGGTAGTATGGATCCCCACCACAAACATTACATGTAAAGTGATTGCCAAGACTCCCTAGCTCATATATAGCTTTCAGCGTTAATAAGATATCAGCTCATAAGTAGCCCCAAGCTATCCTACACAGCGTAACTCTACCACTACCAGCCACGCTCTACAAATTCTACATCTTTGGCTAAAAAGTATAGCTTTGTTGGGCACATCCCGGTCGCCGTATAAACTCTCACGCGTGTCTATACTTTTTAGCCAAGATATAGAATTTTTAGAGCGTGGCTGGTAGTGGTAGAGTTACGCTGTGTAGGATAGGAAGATTGGGGCTACTTATGATCTTACTAACGCTGAAAGCTATATATGAGCTAGGGAGTCTTGGCAATCACTTTACGAGTACATGCAATGTTTTTGGTGGGATCTCATTCCTTTTTGTAAGGTAATTATTTATAACAAGGAGTCCCAACCTATATACTGCCGTCATAACGAAAAAGGGCACATTTAACATTTGGATAAACTCGCAAAAATTGAGATTGAATAATTTTTTGTGTTTTACTAAATAAAGATATATAAACGTCCAATTCTAATATTTTTTTGGATGAGGAAGTTTTCGTAAACAATAAACCTGCGCTACTGTGTACATACATTTTTATTGTGATTAAAGTAATTAGTAGATAAATCGAATATATAATTTTTACTTAGTAAATTAAATTGAGCGAAAATACTATTGCAACATATAAAAGGCATAACTAACCAAATGAGCCTTTTGATTCTAACATATTCAACCCATTGGATATCCTATTAGGAAAATAAGGCATATTTCATTACTTATGCCTTTATATTCTACAATTTAAGTAAATAATTTCACTATTCTAAAGATTTGATAGGCATCTATTAAAATCTAAAACAACTTACGAAGTAAATATTATGCGAATGTCTGGTGACATTTTTTGTTGCGAGTCGGTAGGTAGGTAGTAGGTTTTTGTTTACGCAATACGTTGTGATATTTTATAGACACTCAAGAACTGTTAACAACGCACCGACTGATGTAAGTAATTTGAAACAACCCTCAATCGCAAAAAAGCAAGCGTGTTTCTTTAAAAAAGAACACTGAAGTATTTTGAAAACTCTCGTCAGCCAAAATATAGATACGCTACAAAACAATTGATGACATTCAACGTATATCCATACAGCGTAAAAAAACACAACAAATAAGGTAGGGTTATATTTACTTACTAACAAAATTGATATTTTTTATCCTGTAATTCTATTTTATTGGATTATTTATTGTGCGTTGTTGATTTTGTTATTTAATATAAGTTCCGACGAAAACACTGACGAAGCAAGAGACGAAAGAAGAAATATTGTGGTAGTTATATTTTTCTCTAGTTACGGTACCTTTCGTTTCTCTAGAAATTAAAGTCTGATTTCTTGGAGTTTTTATTTAATTATTTCATTGCATGTTTGAGAAAAGATCTATACAATCCTAGGCGTGAAAAGGGGTTGCCAGCTTCATAACTATTTGGACTCGGTATGCGGTATGCTACGTCTATATGTACTCGGCCGGCAAGCCCTTACTTCCCGGCCTCTGTAGTAATACATGTACTATTGTTGTTATTGTAATTGCTGTAATATCCGTTTTACTTTCTTGAATGTTGGACATTTATGTAAATTCATGGAGATGTATGTATTTTTATTTTTTCTAGGTCTGACATTCTATTATATTTGACATCATTACGTACAATATCGTTTTAAATTGGTAACTGTTTCGGGTAACCCTACCGTAGGATACTTCCGGAACCCGGATGAGCGTAGAAATAGCACAACTGACGCGTTTACTTTTTTCCGTAATCAGTTCACCTTTCAGTGCATTAAATAACAAATACATGTTCCAGTAGTTGTGCCTTTTATTTTAAAAGCGAAAAGCGACTCAAAATTGTTAAATACTAAACTGAAATGGCACATGTCGCCTCGTTTATGCCTTTTTAATTAAAATCACTCAAAAAAGTGCCTTTTTAACTAAGTGCTACTTGAAGAAATAATTAAGTCATAAGTCACAATTGTAAATATGTGCCCTTTAATTTTAATCGTACAACAAAATGCCTTTTATTTTTAGTAAATATGGATATTTAGAGTAGTTGTGCCTATTATGCTTATGGTAATTCCTAAGAACTCCATAGGAAAAACAAATAAAAAAATAGACAGATGCGCCTTTTTTTCCGCTTTCCGAATATGTATCTAACTCAATTTCACAAAAAATGTTAGATGTGCCCTTTTTCGTTATGACGACAGTATTAGTATGAGTCGTTTTCGCCTGCGACTGCCTTTGCCTCTCATTGTTATCTTTTTACGTGTTCTAATCGTAGTTATTCTTACAAACATTTATCACATCCTTAAATCGAGCCTCAAACATGGCTATATCTTGTGGTGCAATGCTTGCAGGTCGACAATGCTGATGGGAAGCTTGTTGGTTATCCTCGCGGCGGCGCTGGCGCTGGCAGAGGGCGGCGCCCCCGCGTCGCCCGCGTCGCCCGTTCCGCCCAGCGTGACCGACGAGACTCTTCTCTTAATCACCAATCTGGTACTCACCCCACACATGACCAGTAATCCAAACGAGGCTGGTCATGTCCACAACAATAATCCAAAATCAAAAGAATGCCCAGAAGGTACTACACTAAAAAGGACTATGCACGGACTACAGTGTGTTTAAGATTTCAATAACTAAAAACGATAGTAAAACCAAATCAAAAAGCATACTGTAATGGAATTATTAACTGTGTTTGTCTTACTGTCGATTTTAATGGTCATTATAATTTTCAAAAATATTTCAGTATTTCACTATTGAATAATATGTTTTTGTGATCAATGTCTTTACTTACAATTACAAATATTTTTCTTAGTGAACATCGAAATAATGCCCAAGCAGCGAACGATACACAAGTCCTATTATGAAGTGGTCACTCACATCTGTAAGGTGAAATATTGTGGAAGCATAATAGTTAGGGAGGCGAGGTAGCTAAATGGCGTAATTCAACGGCGCCATCGAGACCTATCAAAATCGAAAGATAAAATAATTTCGAAAAGAAAAGCTCGTATGGTAAAAGCCATTTTAGCGGTGGGTTTGGCGTGTACGGTTTTTCAAAAATGTTAAAAAAAACAGTTACTTGGGCAGGCCCCAAAGAAGCTCCCTTTAAAAAAACTGACGATTTTGGCGTGACGATAACTTACGATGAATTTTTGAAAATGCAAAAAAATAAAGTTTTTCTGAAATACTCGAGCGCGCCAGATTTTCATAGGGGAGGTTTATCTCGGTATCCTGAAAGCATATTTTCTTAATCTGACAAAAATGTTGGTGGGTTCTCTTAATCTGACCGAAAAAGGTTATTGGTTTCTTGAATTCTATTGAATAATATACATACATGAATAAAACTGACAGATGAAGTTTCACATTTTGACATCTAGTGTTAACGTCAAATGTGACGTATTCGTTCAGAAATCATTCGAATTCAATACGCGGTAAATTTTAAGTTTTGTGACAAGATGAATTTGAAGTCCTTTTAAAAGGTATGCGGGCGTTAAAAAGTTAAAATTGTCATTACGCTTGGGCCGGAACCACTACTCATGCGGAGACCTTCTGATAGGTCATTGGGCGGCAGGAGGTTATTTAAACTTTTTTTTTGTAAAATGTATCGTTCGCGACTTATATGCCGCAACGCGTTTTTCGGAAGACGAAATGGCTCCTCCACACTTCCGGTCATGCGGAAACCGGCAGATTTTGTATTTTTAGTAAGTGTTAGATTATATTCTTCAAAAAAAAATAAAAAAAAATCGCGCTCGAGAATGCCGGATTAACGTTTTTTTTTACAAGTTCGCGACCCTATAACTCGGCGGCGTCAAGGACTTATCGTCAGAATGGTTAAATTTAGTCTTAAAACACTAACATCAATCCCCAATATCTTCATCTGACGCGCTCGAGTATTTCAGACTATCGATTTTTTTTTACTAATCTGATCGTCTATCCTATGCGCGCGTCACTACATATAGAGCTAAATACTTTACAAGGTTGTTCTATTAGGTCTAAGGTATCTCTCATATCTTAAACTGCCACGCTCGAGTATTACCGAAAATTCCCCTATTCGCCTCCCTAACTATAATATTAAATCATTTTTTAATAAACATTGTGTACTTTACAATATCCTACGTTTTTTTTTCTACATTTGAGGTGGCAAACAAGCAGACAGCCTACTTTCTGGTGAACGGATAGTGTTAAAACTAGTTCATCCGTAGTTGCGATTTTGGCAGTTGTGTTTGTGAAAACTGTTCAAGTTTTATAAATAAATTATAAATTGGGAGGTTAATTACTTAAGGGATGCAGTTGCGGGAGTGGTGGGGTTGAGTTTATGAAGAATTCTTTAGATATTTGAAACACACGCCAATGACGCTCACACATATATTGCTGTACTACAAGCTTAAATCGGTCTTCATCTTTACAAAGATAACAATCAAAAAACTATAACCAATATAACCATTATTAGATACATAACCGTTGTTGTTTTAATTTTACAGCAGAGTATAAAATATTTACGATAAATTGTCTCGAGGTCACCCCCATAGCGTTACAGAAACAACACAGCGCATAACACAGCGCGACCACTGACCCGCGTACAAGGCGGTCCTCACGCTGCCGGCGCCTCCCGCCGCGGCGTGCGGAGCGACGGTCCGCACCGTTGTATGGCAATACTTCAGTTTGTATATAAATTCTACTCTGTACTTCTCACCGCACCGTACCTCCGTCTGGCGAAAATTGTCCGCGGCTCCGCACGCCGCAGCGGGAGGCGGCGTGCGGAGCCTGAGTGAGGCACGGGACGAACGGGATGAAGACGAGGGCGAGCTCCGGACTTCTGAAAGTTACTTCTAGAAATGTCGACACGCAAAACACTCAGAGGTCACAGTCGCTTACTTCCGTATCTACGTTCTATGACGACCGCTTTAGCCTAGTTGGTAGTGACCCTGCCTACGAAGCAAGATATCATGGGTTCGAATCCTGGTAAGGGCATTTATTTGTGTGATGAGCACGAATATTTGTTCCTCAGTCTTGGATGTTTTCTATGTATTTATATATTTATGTATCTTGATAAGTATGTTTACCGTCGTCGTCTAGTGCCCATAGTACAAGCTTTGCTTAGTTTGGGACTATGTCGATTTGTGTAAGATTGTCCCCTATTTTTGTCTGTCATCACCCTCAAAATACAGAAAATACTGGATTCAGGTATTATAGGGCTGCTAGTATGATGACTATCCATCTTTTATTTAGTCTGATTATCACATGGACACATTTGTCTACGCACTATAGCGAGTGTGCGCATGCAACACCAGTGACGGAGCACACAGTAACCATCTAAGCTGTAACACACTTCGTCAAAAAACCCACACCAGCAATCAGCCACAAGCTTCATCAGTAGCATACAAATTTAATAATATGAAAAGCAACAAGCTTTGTCAAAGTCAACCCTCTCAGGTTGGCGCATTTTACGGATCCCCGGGATGGCAGGTACCTGGCGCAAAAGTGCCTAAAATGCTCGTGACATTTCCCCGCTGCACTGCCGATAAAATATGCTGGACCAGGGCTGGCTCGTAAGCCCTGGGGCAACCTCTCTTTCTTAAATGCTGACCTAACTTTTTAATAAAGATGTTCCCTTCAGAGCACCAGGGGCCACCTGTCTCCACCGCAATTGGGACGAAGTCGTAAATTGGTTCCAAGTTTGCATACTTGAGCTTCGCCGCACTCTCGGCAGCCCCACCAGCCCTACGGACCGTGTGGTTGAGATGCGACGGAGCGAACGTGCTTACGCACGTCGCATCCCAAATGAAACTGCGGCCCCTCTCCCATGGAACCAGTGTTAACTCGTCCGGTCTCTTACCATCCGTTCTGCTCAAACCTTGAGGCTCTAACGCAGGGCAGATTTGCGGACACCAATGTTCCACATATAATGTTATTTATTGAATGGTGTCTTGAAAACCTACCCGCACAACGCCCTCAACTTAACCATGGTGGCCGTTGGCCTCCACTGTAGCTCCACAAATGCACTGATATCGTTCGAATACCGAACAGTATCAGATCTTAGTGCAGCCCCAATCCTAAGGGAATCGTTGTCGAGAAGCTTACCCAAATGCGACGATGGCAACGCATGCAACCAAGCCCCTGTTCCGGCTCCCTCACTGCCTTCAGCGGGGTCATATCAACTCCAACAGCTATACTTCTAACAGACTATCAAAAGTCCTGTTGCATAATAGGTCATCCCACGCTCTTTGAATTTTTATATCAGTGCGTTGTGCATGATTAGGACACCTCGCCCTCAATCCAACTAATGCTTCCTCCAAAAAAGGAATCTGAACATTGCCACCGTTTAAACACAAAATGAAAGCGACAAGATCACTAGAAGCGTAAGCAGAAGCAATAAAAGCCGCAAGTCGAACACCATGCACTTGACGAATGCCAAGTTCACCGTACCGAATACGCAGCGCAGCCTGAATCCATTGTGAATCATTCAGGCTTACATTTACAATAACCTCAATACCACGACGCAAAATCCGGTCGAAATCTAGCACACACTGTTGAAACAACCAAGAAGGAGCTGTCCGCAAGGGTTCTACTAAATAGAATAGAATATAATAGAAGTTTATTGCCACGCAACATACCAGATACAGAAGCAAATATAAAAACACACTAAACAGAAAAATTAAAACTAAATCTAGTATATCTGTGCGACAATAGGAGTGAACTCAGCACTTGCTGCGGCACAGCCTAGCTGAATACAGCGCTGGTTTTCAGTTCACCCCTAGTTACAACCAGTTTACAATTTGGTGGATGCTTAATTGTTACAGAGATTTTAGGTAGGTAGGAATAC
This sequence comes from Epinotia demarniana, assembly GCA_945867215.1. Lineage (NCBI taxonomy): Eukaryota > Metazoa > Arthropoda > Insecta > Lepidoptera > Tortricidae > Epinotia > Epinotia demarniana. Next base: position 20,694,423 of record OX244278.1, on the reverse strand, counting down.
AAAAAACGTTAAAAAATACATTAAAAAAATGAGAAAAGGTCTTAATGGCCTTTTAAAGATATTTTAGGCAATAATTTAGACTATGTTGGTGGCTGGGGATATTGCCTAAGAAAATATGTTGTAGGTCGAAGATCGTTTATTGTAATAGCGGATACAATAACACAGTCGTAGTGGGTAGCTAGGAGAAGGTGAGAACTCGACTCGACTAGACCAGCCTGCTTGATAGTTAGTTTTTAAAATTAATTAAATCGTGTTTCTGTGAAATGTGTTTGATTGAGGTAAAAGGGCGTTGAAACAACAACATTCGAAATAAAAATACATGAACCAAATATTATACTAAAGTACTTTCTGAGAAACGATTTTTTTTATGAAATTTCTGTCTGCGAAACAAATATATACCTAATTACCTAATTACCATTCTATTGATGTCTTTTATTTAAAAAAAACATTGAATAGTACTTATTTATGAAAAATAGGTTTCGTTCAAGTAAATGGAACTTGAAACAATGATATTCGAACTAAAAATATAAGAACCAAATATTATATATGAAACATTTTCTGCGAAACAAAATTCTATTAAATTTCTGTCTGTAAAACAAGGGATCACCTTAAATTATTCATTCATATTTCAACGGAATCTTATCAGAACTTGTGACGTACTTTTGCACTTTTAAGTACATAATTGAGGAATTCGATAAGTTATCTGTGGTCTCCATCATCAATTCCTCGCCACAAAATTTATGATTCCGGATGTAAATACACGAGTTATAACAGAAAATACCAAAATCACTACACGCGTGCCTAATAAAATTGAGGAGCTCCCTCAATTCCTCATGGATCCCATCATCTAACTGAATTTTGAAAAAATGGGACCCACCTGGAAGTATACACATAAGAAAAAAAAAATATTTTCGAATCGGCTCATCAAGAATCGGTTCTGAGGTAACAAACATTGAAAATAATAAAAAAAATACAGCCGAATTGTGAACCTACTCCTTTTTTTTTGAAGTTGGTTAAAAACTAAACGCTGGCGAGTGACGTTTTGAAGTTGTTTTCGGAGTGCAACGGCACCATGAGCGAATTTGACAGCTCGACTTTGAGACAATCGAAATCTATTCAAAGCGCGTTTAACTAACGTAATGTAAGTCATTAAATCAAACAATAAATATCTGAGGACTAAATTAAACAACGTTTAGAGCCTGGGCTTCCACTTGATTAACCTTTTTTACATACTTCTTACATTTCCATGTGTGATGACTTTTCAACACGTCAGCCACTTAGAGCGAGCGCGCGAAATACATTTATGTAACAGGCACACTTTGGGGGTGGCCCACGTCCAGCAGTGATATAATGATGATCAAGGCGAAAAAGTTATACCCGTACAAGCCTCAAAGTTAAAATGGATACAATTCAGTTGAAAGTTAGAAAGTGTAACAACGTTAAACCCTGCGAGAGTATAAAATAACAATTAGGGACTAAGCACTTAGAGCGGTTGAAAACTATTCAACTTCGAGTAGGAGTATTGTGAGTGGTTCTGCCTCCGGTGGGGATTGCCTTCTTGCCATGTGTGCGGCGAAATGTTGACAAAGGCACAATATGCAGTATTTTATATTTATTTAGTCGTGACGTAGGTACTAGAAGAAAAAATTACATAGTAAAATCTGGGTAATTTTATTCGTGTATAAAGATTGACACTAAGTTTAAACGATTCCTAAGAAAAACCCAAAAAATACTGAGGATAATGGTACGTATGGTTTTTTTAAACGATCAAGTGTCCATTTGGCAATCTAAGCGATATCATTAAGCCCTCGTTTAAGTACAAAATACTGCATACCGATAACATCCGCCATACATACGCGATAGTAGCCCATCTCAATGAGACTGGTGTCATATGTACATATTATTAGGGGCTCCCATACGCCAATGACCTTCGGTCTGAATCCCTCAGTTTTCTAATGTTTTTGTAGCTTATTAATATTAACAACAACAAAAAAGCTAAAGAATCTCACATTAACTTCAAAGTTCATTGTTTTCGAGATATTTGGCATCAAAGTTGACCAATTTTAGGCCAAAACACTGGTTTTCGGGCCATAACTTTTGTGTTAATTAGTTTAAAATTAAAACCTTTACATGTTTTTAGAGACGTCATAGTCGAACCCAAATATGTAGATTTCATAATTATATGAATAACGTTAGATTAATAAAGTTAGATCTTTCATGCCCACAGAGATACGAAATAAGTGTTTTTTAGACAATGTTTAAAAAACTCATAAAATATGAAGTATTCGTTTCATTCAAAATCCGGTAGACTGAAATAGAGATAAAAGATTGAAGAATCGATAGCCGTTTGACTTATAATTCTATCTGTAGTGCAAAAGTAGGAGATACGATTCGAAACTTGTCAAAAATCGATGAAAACCTCGGGTAGCTCTTTACGTATATCATCCGGAATCAAAGGCTTAGCTGTCATCCAAATTATAGTAGCGTTCAGATAGGTACCAACCCTGTCATCTTGTAATAGCTATATAGATACATTATTTATTTGGCATTGGCAACAAAGTAAATAAAAAGTAGGTACATAACAGCAAAAAACCAACAAAAAAATGACAACAGCAATGGCGGCATTTCGTCATGACGAATGGTTTTTTTTTAATCAAAGACAAACGAATGAAGTTCCTATACTCATATCACTCGAGATCAAAATGTCGTTTGGTTTATATTAAAATAACATACCGAATTGACGTTTCGTATCGATAAATGTTTTAATATCTATGGATACTAGAATAGAGACCCGCTTGAGGTTTGACAGCTGTTCCAAATGTAAACTCATAACGATACAAAAATCTGTACTGTAATAACATTACAGTACAGATTTTACCTACTACCACAGACAAGAAAGTTCTCCAAGTAAAAGCGGTTATAATAATGCTGGTCATTTCCTACGGTTTCTGAACGAATTTTAGAGCACTAATGATATGTTCGTAGATATTATATTATAATTTTTCTTTTAATATTTCACCTGCCTGATGCGGGTGGCGCGGGATCGGTCACTTTGGCACTCTTTGGGGGAGGCCTATGTCCAGCAGTGGACGTCTTTCGGCTGATATGATGATTTCACCTGCACCGTGACGCGACATACTAGCAGAATATCAGTGCTTGTTCACACGAGCAAAGCAAAACTCAGCTAGTACCTTTTTGGCGTTATTACAACGCACAGTATGTCTTTAATTTAATTTAATAGTACATTACGTAACTAGGGCGGTGAATTCGTGAATGCCCCAGATTGCAGGTGTTTGTGGCCCGAACCGAAGGTGAGAGTTATAAATATGCGCTCTGTAATAGTACATTACGTAACTAGGGCGGTGAATTCGTGAATGCCCCAGATCGCAGGTGTTTGTGGCCCGAACCGAAGGTGAGAGCTATAAATATGCGCTCTGTAATAGTACATTACTTAACTAGGGCGGTGTGGCGTAATAGTACATTACGTAACTAGGGCGGTGAATTCGTGAATGCCCCAGATCGCAGGTGTTTGTGGCCCGAACCGAAGGTGAGGGCCATAACTATGCGCTCTGGGGCTTTACGAATTACCGCCCGTGTTGAGTACAAAATTTTACCTCTTCACCTGGCCACAATGCGAGTTTTCCTGTACGCGCAGCGTGCAGTAAAACTCGCATTATGGCCAGGTGTGACGTAATAGTACATTACGTAACTAGGGCGGTGAATTCGTAAATGCCCCAGATCGCAGGTGTTTGTGGCCCGAACCGAAGGTGAGGGCCATAAATATGCGCTCTGGGGCTTTACGAATTACCGCCCGTGTTGCGTACAAAATTTTACGTCTTCACTTAAATACTTTACGTCACACCTGGCCATAATGCGAGTTTTACTGCACGCTGCGCGTACGGGAAAGCTCGCATTGTGGCCAGGTGAAGACGTAAAATTTTGTACGCAACACGGGCGGTAATTCGTAAAGCCCCAGAGCGCATATTTATGGCCCTCACCTTCGGTTCGGGCCACAAACACCTGCGATCTGGGGCATTCACGAATTCACCGCCCTAGTTACGTAATGTACTATTACGTCACACCTGGCCATAAACATACTGTGCGTAGTAATAACGCCAAAAAGGTACTAGCTGAGTTTTGCTTTGCTCGTGTGAACAAGCACTGATATTCTGCTAGTACGTTGGGTCACGGTGCAGGTGAAATATTAAAAGAAAAATTATAACAAATAGATGAAGCGTGCGAATAATATCGAATAAGTACAATAAATATGACAAAATATAAAGTGTAACGCCCTGCCAAAGGTTTAACTTCGGAGGGGATAAGGAAATTAAACAACAAAAATATGTATAAAAATATTCGGGTTAATGTTATATTTTGAAGATTGCGGGGTTTGAACCCCCAAAACCTCTGCTCTAGCTACTCCCAGGCAATAATATATAAGGTTGTGAGCTCGATGTCCGTAGAATATTCCACAAGATAAAACTTCCATTTTAGTCACCAGAGAGAGGTCAACTCAAATTGAATTGCAAGCTAGCGCTCATGGATCGCTCCACAGCGTACCTATTTGAACAGTTCGTCAATTGAAGTCACTATCTGCGCATCATCAGCAGCCCATAAATTCGACTGCTGCTGGGCACAGGCCCGTCTCTAGAATGAGGAGAACTCAGCTGAGACGAACTGACGACAGACTGAACGACAGCAGAGACCGGCCATCGCGGCACTCTTTGGGGGAGGCCTATGTCCAGCAGTGGACGTCTTTCGGCTGATATGATGATGATGATGATGATTGCTGAGCCTTTATTGATTTATCGATTTTCCTTGTTGACACCAGAAGACACAGGGTTACACACACAGCCAGCAGATTGCGTATTTATTCAACTGCCATGAGTTCGGGAATGGTACCTGACAGTTAACATTAAATTTGACGTGTATGACATCCCCATGTCCATTGTGCATCTCTTATTATTAACTTAGAACCGTAGATGTTGTGTCGGTCACGCGCCCGGCGGTGTGTTCTTAGTGTTGTTTGTAAGTTTGGAAGGTAGTATCTGTAGGTATATAGGTAGTTTTTAGTTTTAAGTTTGTGCCTGTTATGGTTTGCAGTTTCTTGTAGATATTGTTTTTATTTTTGGTGTGTATTTTATACCACCTATGTTATCGGCAATTAGTTGAGGGCCCCTTCGGGGACCAACTTAGTCGAAGTTATGAATGGAAAAAAATAAGTAACTTTAATACAAATAATAAGAATTCTTAAATGTGGTCTCCTGTTTCACAAACACTGGTGAAATTTTGACTCATAAAAGTGCCACTGCAGAATTAAAAAAAAGAACATTGACGTATTTATATGGTAAAACTGTCACGTTAAATCCCATTCAAATCGGGGTTAGATAAAAAACCGTATCTTACGGTCACTGTTTGATTACTTGCCACTGCACCCTTTCGCCTCAAACTCTTCCATTACTAAAATAGTTTGCCGTAAAGATATTTAACTCCACTTTGTTGTGACTACGAGCCTCCAGTTCACAATCTGTCTCAACTTGTCTCACCATTCACTAGTCTTATTTGACTCCGAGACAAGCAATACCTAGTATTGCAAACAATACCTTAAATCATAGCCATAATGTCACTACCCGTGGGATATGTAAGTTCGCCAGCGCTCACAAGAATGACCTGTGTAAGGGATACAAGTGCGGAAAGTAGGTAATTCCTAACGAGCGACGTGTGTTTTTAACTTAACCGACACGAGTTGGGAATTACCGATCCACAAGTGTATCATGCAACATTTCGCAATGCATCATGCGAGGAAATAATAAAATATATATGAAAAGATTAAATGTCATGAAATCTAATAAATGTGTAATAAAAATATGCCTAATGACGAAAATATTATTAAAATATCTCAAAGAAATTACGAAGCTACAACCGTCTTATTGTTGTTATTAGAGAGAAAAAACGCTATATAAGGGATCGTGACGTGATCGTCGATTCTCACGTTATAATAAAATGACAATCGTTTTATATGAAGGTGCGTTATCTTCGTGAAAATAATCATCTAAATCGGTTGAGCCGTTTAAGCTTAATGGAGTATTAAACATCCAAACAATCAAAAACATAAACATCAAAACATCAAAACTTTCTCATTTATAATATTAGTAGAATTAATAAGCTTTATGAATAGCCCAGCATCCAGTCACAGTTAGAGTGCCCTAACTAACAGAATTAAATTCCAGCTTGTCCTGGCTTCATTTACATTGTCCAAGTAAAACGGGACGAGATAAATGTTGTTATAGTGAAGCGAGCGCGTGAAACACGATGAAATGTATTATGATTAAGTAGCGAAATTGATGAATAAAATTGAGAAGCAAATGGAATTCCTTAAAGCACTATTTCCACCAAACGGCCCGCATCATCGGTTCGGATCGGAAAGAATACGAACGGATGTGGCGACAATCGATCGTGTCCGGCAGCATGTCGACGCATACGATCAAGCGGGAAAAGCCGTTCGCGGCCGAGAATGTCGACGCACACGATCGGCACCGTTCGGTTGCTTGCGAACGTATCCATACCCAGTTAAATATGTAGTTTCGTTTGGCATTGACAGCCGAAAGGTTCCGATTGCACACGACGACAAGCGAACGGGGCCGATCACAAGCGAACGGAGCCGATCGCGTGTCGCGGCATACTTTCAATTACGATCACATGTCGCGGAAGTCGCCCGCGGTCAAGCTGTTGTGCGCAGCTTGGTGATGTAGACTTAAAAACAGTACATAATATATGAGTCAGTATCGTTTGAAGATTATACAATTCTTCCCGTTCCGTTTGGTGATAATAGTGCTTTAGGTGGTTCGCTTTCCATACAAAACGTTATTTGACATTATCGTTTCCTGTTACACTATTCGCAGAATTTTGTAGTCACTTAGAAAACATTCATCGAACTTCGTTAGATCGCTCATACATTTGCTCGAATTACCTTTTACACAAGAATCAACTCTAAAAATTTTACTCCATCATTTTATTTGTCTATCAACATAAGTCCGTCATGAAATCGCCTTTACTATAGTTTTGGTTTAAGTTCCCAAAATTCTTAAATAGAAAATGGAATGACCAGTGTCACTATACTAATACGTTTCAAGGCATAATAACATCGAGGCGCTCTATTTTGCATCTTGTATGCGTCAGGTACGACGACGAGCGAAGCGAGGAGTAATGTTAGGTAGAACATTCATTTTATAAAATATAAGTAAGTAGTTGCTAAGCTAGCTAAGCTAGTTTTAATTTATTTTAGAATGTTAAATAATGTTTTGTATTGTTATATAATATTGTGGAAAAAAAAAAATAGTAGAAATTGAATGAATTATGCAAAATGTATTAATTAACAGCAAGTTAACATTGTACGTGGGATAATGATACATGCAAGGTAGCATTATCATGAATAACTAATTATTCTATGACACGTAATTTCGATGAATCGTTACGCTGCGATTTGAAACAAATTCGATACGATTAACGATGAAAAGTTGATCGATTATATAAAATGCAATGAATTAATGATTACTTACCTATGTGACTAGAAAAAAAAGTCATGAACCTCGTGAAATAGTTTTCGGCGACATGAAAATCGATGTAAGCAATAAAAACACTTCTTACTTGATCTGCAGGTTTGTAGAGTAACCTTAACGTTATCTGGAAGAGTTCGCTCTCTAGCGATAAAATCCCTAATTATTTGTCTGTATACAGTGTTCTTATGTTGAGGTGTGCATCAATAGTAGTTTATGCGACTGATCCATAATGAGAGGCCTTAAAATACATAATAGGATCAGACGAGTGTTTTAAGGCCTAATTATATACAGTTGCATACACTATTTATCTACACACTTATCATAAGTAGTAGTAAGTAACAGCAAAAAACCAACAATAAAATGACAACAGCAATGGCGGCAATTCGATCATCCGTCATGGCGAATGAAGTCCCTATACTCATATCACTCGAGATCAAATGTCGTCGTCGTAGGCTTCGATTTACATGCTTATATCTGAAGTGTTTTATACTGTATGTAATCAAATTCATGCCTGAACAATAAATATGGGTCATCAACTAAGTGTAACCGTAGCTTTTTTATTGTAAGTGCAGCAGGTTTTATCTGAGAGTAAAATAAAAAAAGTTTGTCTACTTTCATACAAAATAACCTCTTCCAAACGAGTGCAATTATCACAGCAACTATATGTTTTGAACCAAACAAATTAGGTTTCTTAAAATTCCTATTAAGTATACTTTTAGTTAAAACTATAATATAACCATCAGTTGAACAAAAATCACATCTAAACATGATTTGAAAACGGTATAAATTAAGGTCATGATTAGTATAGAGTGCGGATCGTAGTGACGTCACGAGGTATCATGTGGGCATCCCTCGGAGGGAAATTCCCGGTCGGTTAGGTCCCCCTCGGAGGGGTTTGTTGTGATCGTTACCAACTTTAATCGATTTATTTACTTTCGGGCCATTGATAATCCATTTAAGTTCATTTTAAACAAATGTATGATAACTAACGGTAATTTCAATAGCTAATAGTAATATTAAATTATTAGAAAAGCGCTAAAAAACGTGTTGCCAAATTTTGACCATGAGTAGGTATGTCATGTTAGTCACGGTTTTATTACAGTTAACCCGTTGAAATAACACTTGTTTCTATGTAATTCTAAAGATTACTCACATGTCTACAAAAACTGTCCTTCTGGCACTACAATTCAGCACTAAACCCACTAATTTTCACTCGCGAACACCGACCGTGTCAAACGTGCCACTGACTATTTTAGACTAACGACTAAATTGATTTTTTCCTCCATTGGCCATTGAAGTTTTCGCATGCTAGCTGTCTCACTGAATTGGCTATACGTTTCAATGGATTAAAGCGAGATCGATACACAAATGCCGGTTTTATTTCTAAAAAAGTAAGCAAAGCCATCACGCCCCTCCGAGGGCCGCTCCACCGACCTGCAGGAAAAAATATGAAGCCCACAGAGGGATGAACACAGCTGAAGGGTTAACGGCTGTTCCTGTAAAGCAGCTGTTTTGCAAAGACTTTTTTTATTTGGGACCTTCGAAATATTCACTTAAGAATTTAAAAAAAAACATTGTTTACCTTTATTGTTTCAGTTCGTCACCGCGCACCGCTCGGAATCAAACGCAACTGACTTGTGCCGTTACAAATAACAAAAAGTTGAATCAAACAAACAAAATGTATGTAAAAAAGGAAGTTGCGTCACAGGAAAATGAAATCCGAATGCAGTCGACACAGTGCCTTATATGTATTGTGGTAACGTTCGTAATGGGTTGACGCAAGTCGGGCTTACACCGTTTCGGAATCGTAAAATTAACGTACTTGGCAATATCGAATTGACCTGATTATAAAGTGGTTACCTATTCGTTTATTTTGCCTTTAGAGTACGAGTTTTTTTGGCACACGTTTTGATGGGAATATTTAAATATTTATTTGTATGTTTGTAAATACTTTATTTGACAAGACTCAAGTAAAAATAGAGGCTACTGGCGTACTGAAGGCGAACTTATCCCTGTAAGGTATCTCTTCCATTTATCTTTTGAGCAATTTAGTATATTTACTATATTTTCATACTGTTTCAATTTTATATAGAAGTAGGTACGGTACATTCATCATCATATCAGCCGAAAGACGTCCACTGCAGGACATAGGCCTCCCCTAAAGAGTGCCAAAGTGACGGGTCCTTCGCCACCCGCATCCAGCGGACTCCCGCAACCTTTACCAGGTAATCAGTCCACCTTGTGGGGGGCCTACCCCACTACAAAAAATATCTCCGTAATAATTCTCGGCATAAAAAAATAAAAAAATAAATGTTTATTCTCTTTTTCTTACATACTTAAAGCTAAATACAAATACAAATCCGCCAAACCACAATGCGGACCAAAGTAGACCTAAGATGACCCTGCGTCGCCCCGTTGACTATACTCGTCGATACGTGCTCCGCCGCTCACCCACAATGGCTACAATTACACCAAAAATTTATTAAAACTCTGGTCCTAGTTTGGCACCTGGTGCATCATCACAGACAACACTCCTTTAGGAGGCGAGTGGGAACAGGAAGCATGTGTTCGTATCACTTGTGCGTGTTCATGAATTCTACGCGGACAAAGATGGCAAATTTGATCTGAGCAGGGCTGTCGATATTTCTACAGTAAGCGCAACTAGCTAGTTCTAATAACGCTGTTAATTGGGTTCAGGAAAACAGAAAATTAGCCGCCTAATTAAGAACAAAAACAATTACCTGTATCAAGCAATAAATGGTTTGACATTAACTATAAAAGTATCAGTTACTTCATAAGAACAATTTCATTTCAGCTAACACTAAACTAAAACATTCATACTTATAATGTACTTACTTATTATATTTTTTAAACATACCTCATATTTCTTTAGGTACCTAGAGGCAATTGTAAAAATATGTATTGATTTTTATCCTCTCATAGATACATATATACATATATATATTATGTATCGAAATCTTAATTCTTAACCCGCCGGCATAAGAGATGATGATGGGACAATATTTATGAATAAGTATATTATACACATTGCCTACCGTACATTACCAGGTTTTATAGGTAGGTACTTGACTGTATATGGGCAAAACAGGAATGCAACAAAGTTTGACTCAGGAATTATCGCATGACTAACGTAGTATATATAATACTATATTTCATATTTGACTGTGTATGGGCAAAAAAGGTATGGAACAAATTATGATTCAGGAACTATGCCATGTTTTAATTATCGCTCGTAGCTAATGGCGATAAACATGTTGAATAACGATTTATACTATCCTCAAGTAAACAATCGAAGCGGAACTCAGTACCTACTACTACCACCTGTGATTATTGAGAACACGCTTTACGTTACTTTACTCGTGAGCGAGTAAACGCGCTTGGAATAGATTTCGATGGTCACAAAGTCGAGCTGTCAATTTCGTAACTCATGGTATCGCCACAAAATAGATAGGAAGCAATAAATTAATAATAAGTACATACCTAGTGTTGTTTTAGATGAGTAAGAAGCTAAACGAATGCACCATACTCCACGCATGCATCTATCCACCGATTTAAATTTCATTTCATTCATTTCATTTATTTATTTGCATTCATGATCACACAATTTAAGTATATACATGAACCCGAGCGGGTGTCGCAAAATGGTACAATTTCACATAGCAAATAATGTTCGTCAAAAAAAAAAATGTCAGAGAATTTACAGTTAATATAGTTACACAAATTAAATCACAAAAATTATCGAATTACTTAAACGTATTAATTTATATAGCTAGTATTTATAGGTTTAGAAATATATCGTTAATACTATAGAAACATCCTTCCATCAGGAGAACTTTGAGAGATTCCTTGAACTAACGGTGATCTCGTATTAATCTTAATTCGCTTGGCAGTCTGTTACATAAGCTTACTGCTTGGTAACGTACGCAGTGTTTAGCCACTTGCAACTTGGGACAGAAGTCGTTACCAACACTCTTTTTACGTGTTGCCAAGCGAACTTGTCTAGCCTCCTCCGTTTCGTCTAGGTTTTTTACAAAGCAAGTAAGCAGTACGTGCACATACAGACTTGGAAGGGTAAGAATTCCCAGTTTGGAAAAATGCTCTTTGCAAGAAACCCATTGAAGAATACGCAACATGGTTCTGATCGCTCGCTTTTGTAAAATAAAAGCTCTATTTATATTGTATTTATAGCTATTGCCCCAAAACCTAATGCTATATCTTAATTTTGACTCAACTAGTGCAAAATATACCATTTTAAGGTGATCCGTATTGAGTACATCTCTTAGACTCCGGATTGCAAAGCAAGCGGAGCTAATACTATTTTCTATGTCCTGCAGCTCGTGTTTCCAATTAAGCTGTGAGTCTATACGTATCCCTAAGAACTTAACGACTTCTACTTGAGTAATTTCAGTCCCATTCATATTCACAGACAGATTGTCTTTTGTCTTTGAGTTAGTTTTAAAAAGCAGCACGTTTGTTTTTTCCATATTGAGCTTCAGGTTATTTACGTCAAACCAGGACAGAAACGCTATAAGTGCTACATTGATTTTAGAATTTAGATCGGAATCGCTGGTCAGATCGACAAGGTCACGGACAAATCCACACACTACAGGTACATTCGAGTCAGTTCAATTTCATCAGCTTCATAGACATGAACGCCCATCGAATCTTAGGCTCTAGCGCAACAATCATGGCGAAACATCTCACTTGTTTCTATAACAAATTTGATATTTTTGATGAATGCCTACACGGGTTTTGTAAACAAAAATCAACAACATTAACACTTTATAAATGTATCCAGGAAACCTTAACTATAATTAACAACTGAACAACTAATTAACAAAAATAAATAACATGCATTGGGTTGGTCCAGGATATGAGCAAGGCATACCATCGAGTCGAACACGATATTCTTTTAAATAAGTTTTACGGAATAGGTGTCCATGAATGAATGAAAATCATAACTCAAAAACCACCAACAGATAGATGAAATAGATTTCCTTGATGACGATAATAAAACATGAACAAAACACCGTTCATCGACAATAAACACAACATGCTCTTTTCCACAAGGAAGCCTACTGGGATGCATTCTGTTTAAACAAGTAGGTATTCGTGCTTATCACACCAATAAATACCCTTACCGGAATTCGAACCCGGGACCTCCAGCTTCGTGGGCAGGGTCACCAACTGCGCGTTTTGATGATTTTATATTTTTTATCATCACGTTGCGTCTAATTTAAGTAAGTCGAGTGAAAAAGTGTAGTGAACATGGTTTTAATACTTTTGGAATAAATTTAGTGAATTCACTTTCGAGTTTGTATATCTATTTTATATTCCATTTTAACCGTACCGTATAATAAAACACTTTAATTTGTTATTTTCTTTAAAAATAGCTATATAATCTATGATTTGTTACAAATATGACAATTATTAATTCTAATATATGCGAATGAATGTTGTGCTTGGTTATTATTGAAATGTAAATTTTGTATTCTCTATATTTCAACTATGTTACTTAAGGAACTCTGTAGTTTACATTTTGTTACCTTGCCTTAGTAAATAAAAAAATTAATAAATAAAAAAATAAAAATAAATGATTATCAGAGACTGCTGGATTAACTACGAGTGATTTCTGTCTAAAAACCTGTCGCTGGTCTTTATATGAGTAAACAAATGCGGATCTTATACCAATTTTTCAGTGGCAAGGTATTCTCAAACGAATTGTTTTGAAAGTGTAAGTCATAGTAAAATAATCTGACCTAGACAAGGAGGAATGTGTTTCCGAATGAACTCGAACACCACAACTATGGTAGCCCAGAGGTTCAGGCATGCGGCTGTCAAGCGACAGAGGTGGCTCGAATCCCAGCTTGTAGGTATAATGAAGTTTTCGGCACTTATGAACGGAATATTTACCTTTAGCTTTTCGGTGAAGGAAATCATCGTGAGGAAACTGGCCTAATCCCTAGCCTAATAATAAGGTCTAGCTTTCCCTCGGGGTTCCAATGTCAGATGGCAGTCGCTATCTTCAAACTAGAGCTGATGCCAAATCGTGGGATTAGGTGTCAAAGCGGACCCTGGGGTTTAGGCCACATTCGGGAATAACGCTAGGAGGATGATGACTCGAGCAACACACACAGTACGAAACTCGCTAGCGATTTAGGAACATTAATCACGAACAAACCATTTGCGTGAGCGCGGTTCAATTTTCCGGTCGATCGTCGCCACTATCGGCGGTCGCACGCGCTGCCATGAACGGTTTCTGGGTTCACCAGTGACGCAATTATTTTGCTAATCAATTGCATAACGTTTACGAATGTACAGTCAGCATCATATAGTTAGTAGCAGTCAAAGTAGCCAAATATTTCGTAATATGCCTTTATTACTGTAACATACGGGTGTGTTACCATATTTGGCTACTCTGCCTGCTACTAACAACAGGATGATGTTAAATATCGTGTTCTGTGAAGGATAGTGACAATATAGTCGTTCTAATGCTGGTTCGAAAAGTTATGTAATTGCTCCTCCGGAGGCAAAAATTTTAAATGATACTGGACAAAGGCCATCGAATGGATTTACTATCATCCCCTCATAAGTTTCCTGTTTCTGAAAAAAACTGTTATCAAGTAAATTAAAATTCAGCGAAACATTTATTCCATGAAATGTTTGCCGGAAAAACAAGGGTTACACCCTTTAACCTATATCAAGTAGGTCAATTTTACTTTTAGTGTGTAATAAAATGTTAGAGTAATTCAGGCGGGTTAAGGGGATGCCTTGATTTGAGTCGTACACGCCCCCAAGACAGAGACACGCTGATGCCTTCCGCCCACGAGAAAAAGAGATGTAACTCTCTTCGGGAATCGCTGTTTTGGACAAATTTCGATAAATACCTGACTTAGTGAAGTTTTATTAAAATTTCATAAAGTGAGATTTTAAATGAGATAAAATACTATAGTATTTATTTATTTATTTAAAATTTATCGCACATAATAAAACTTATCGTACAAAAGGCGGATGTAATGCCATATGGCATTATCAGTATTAACTTGAATGAGTAGTAAAATAATGTATCGTTTGAGTAGTCTGAGTAAAAATAGGAAGTTACAGACCCAACTTTGGCTTTTTTATTCTTAATCTAGTCAGAACGGCGTTCCAAAGCACGCGATAATTTCCAATGCACCGCCTTAATTTTCCATAGGTTCGACCAATCATTTCGAGTTGTCAGTCAAACAAGTAAACAGTAATATTGTGCATGCTGCTGTATGGAAGCGCTAAGCAGAGTATCTTAGGTCCATCGAATGGATTTAACTGCCATTCAGGTCAAATGGAAAATTGACTAGTAGAAATTGTTAGTTGAATCTGAATAATGTATATTAGAAAATACTCGACATTGAAAATAGTCCAGCCTGAATAATATTTACCCTCGTTTTACCGACAAACGTTTCCTTAAAAAAATGTTTTGCTTAGTTTTAATTTCATAGTAAACAGTTTTTTTCACAAACAGGAAACTGTTCTGGGTTATTTTAAAGGAAACTTAAACTAAACTAATGGGTTCTACACAATTATTACCTTTTAGCTTTTCCTAAAAAAATATCGGCTATTTAAAAAATATAATTTCGATGAAATGAAAAATCGGCGAAACAATGCATCCGGCGAAACGTTTGTCAGGTAAGATAAGAGACTCCCGGAAATACAACACGAAATTACCATTTTCAAACAGGACCAAAAGTAATACCATCTATACTAAATGTTGTCTAATTTAAACTCATAATAAAACTTACTATGAAAATCGACTATTATATAAAAAATTCATATAAGACTTGTTTCCGATTGGTCATATTTTTGGAGTGTACGTACTTAATTCCATATGGACGCATTTATTTCTACCTATTTCTACATTTCGTATTGACGATTTTCCATTTGTGCCGAATGATAATAAATCGTCGAATGGCATATTTGGCAGGCAGTTAAGCCTTTAATCTCGGAAGTAAAGCCCTTGCTTGATTCGGAGAAGTTAAGCCTATGTCCCCGGAAGTTATGCCTTTGTTCCTGGAAGTTGAGCCTTTGATCCCGGGTGATAATT
The DNA here is from genome assembly GCA_945867215.1 of Epinotia demarniana. Taxonomy (NCBI): domain Eukaryota; kingdom Metazoa; phylum Arthropoda; class Insecta; order Lepidoptera; family Tortricidae; genus Epinotia; species Epinotia demarniana. The sequence goes on along the minus strand of OX244278.1, from coordinate 20,678,763 downwards.
ATAACACCAGTGGTTAACCCATTTGCATTTGTTTTTCGCTCTTTTCAGACACAAAGCGATCGACAAAAACAACCAGGGGGCTAGCACAATAGACGCCGCACCGCGACGCGAGTCGAGAAAGATCTATCCTCCTTTTCTAATGTGTGTGAATGAGACAGGAGACGCTCAGTCACACGCGAAGTGACTTGTCAGCATACAGGACTGCTACGGGTCATCACGTTACTTTACAAACGCACGTTAGGACCACTCAACTGTCACTTTCCCGTACAGAAAATGAAAATCAGATGTACCTGAAGCGCGTGCAATACGTTAAGCTGTGTCTACGCTAGGCGAGCCGAGCACGAGCCGAGCACGAGCGGAGCCGTTCTGTTCGCGGCGTCAAATGGCGATCTAGGCTTGTAAGTCGGTCCACACTAGATGAATAGTGGCTCGGCTTGTGCCCGGCTCGCCTAGCGTAGACGCAGCTTTACGTAATCACGTAACGCATTTTACCTTCGAAAAGTTACGTTATCAATCCTCTAAACGTTAAATTGATTTAATTTTAACGTTTATAAAGTTAAGGTTTATTTGTTGGTATTAAAACAAAACATTTTTTTGCTGATTTCTAATATCTTTTAGCGGAAACGGCAAAAGAGATATCGCTCAGGGAGCGAATTCCGATGCGATATATTTATGCAACTGATTTAAGAAACTTCGAACGCTATGCAAAGCACGTCAAATTCGACAGGAGTGTTGCCAGAATCTTATTGGCCTACGCTTGCATACCACGACCCAAAACTTTGCGGTTATTCCATCCATGTACCTATTCCGGTACCGAAACAATTTTGGGGACAGTGCCCTAAGAATGGCGTTTCCTCATTGGTATGTAAGTTGTACATTACAGGGGTAGATAATTAATTGAAACGCGGCGATGCGTGGCTCGGCAGCGGACCCGCAAGTGCACTCAATAATTAGGTAATAGATCGTTCGCCGACCAATCACGCTAAAAGGGTAGGCAGAGCCATGTATATAGGTAACGTGATGTGATGTAGCATATGTAATGTTCTGAGTGAAGTGTGCACACTAAAACGGAGTCAATTGCACCATTTTGCCGCAGTTTTGAGTGGTCAATGGAAACAAAGGTATGTTGGCAGTTTTGGTGGCCATTTTTAAGCATGGATTTTGGTATAGAAAACGTACATATCTACCTGTTTTTTATATGATATCATTGGAAACGATCGCGGCACTGTAACAAGTGCTTTCTCCCGGCTATGTGCCCCTTCAAAACACTGTCGCAGAAAATTGTCAAGAAAAAATAAGAACAAACTAATAAGGTCAGTAATGAAGCTAAAACCCTGGGAAAGCTTTGGATATGAAAGAAACAATTGCCAAATGCTATTATACTCTTTATTTCACAGAAGGCACCGTAACTGTAACGGAAGCTGTATATATCTTACACCAATTTGCATGTCATGGCGAGACCAGTCAACCTTTCAATCTATGAATCCTGACCTATTTCGATTGCTAAGGATAGAGCTGGGTCGTGTAACACTAGGTCCAAAGGACTGGAATCTCTACCATGAGTAAGTTACACCTTTATTACACTGTACTTCTTAAATACTAATATGGCAATGGATTGGCACCAGGGATAATATTTCTAACTATAATTATTTACACAATTATATCTTTATTTTAGGTACGCCTGTTTCGAACTGGAGCGAACACACCTGAATTTACTGCTGTGGAAGGCGACCGGACAGCAGGCGGACCTTGAAACTGGGTAGCTTCCTCCGTCTCGCTAGAGGGACCCGATGCCGAAACTGCAAGACAAGAAGCATTTCCAACAAACAAACACTTTCTTAATCCTTCTCCTTCTTTCTCATTTTTTCCCGTTCACTGAAAATAATTAAATTGGATTAATTAGTGAACGGTGGGTACCTACTACACACCGACATGAAACCTTCACAAAATGGGTAAGTTTATCTTACCAATAGTGAACTATATAACTTTCATAGTTCCTCCTATCGCGAAACTCCCTCCTCGCTGAATTCCTCTCCTGAAAAGACCAGAGAACAGATTACTACCTAATTCCTCGTGTTTCGCGCCACGCGGAATTACACTCAATCCATCACAATTAATACTCACGGTTCTTCTCCCTTTCAGGACACCGGTACGGAATCAGCTCCCAAAATGGTGACCACCAATGGGTCAGAAATAAGATTTCTTCAGAAACCTGATGCTGCTGTGTCAGCCGCGAATTCAAAAATGGCCCCATGAACATCTTGGGAAACCCACTGGCCCTCAGGCCTTATCTCTGGTATTGCAGTGGAATAAATTATCCAATCCTGAATACTGTCTTTTAATTTTTTATCTCACCTAATTGAAACCTGCTACTATTAATTTATATGAAAATTAAATTGGGGATTGCTAATTCTTTGTAATTTCCTTTAATTCAGAATTAGCCCCATTTTCAAACTTGGAATTTGTAAGTTCACTAACAAAATTCTATATACCTATCTAGATCTTGATTGCTACCAAGTTGCATTAAAAACTCAATTTTATATTTAAAAATAGGATTTTTCCCTAAGCTGACAACACAGACCACAGGTTCATTACAACACAATTAAAGCTGTTTAAGACTTCTTTTTAGATGCTGTGTTGATGTTTAGAGGCAGTGCTACACGATGCCAATAAATTAAAATATTACGCCGTTACAATACATCCCCCCCCGATGAAAAGGTTCAACGCAGGTGAACCGCTCGCTGTCCTCAGCGACTTTCCGCACCTGCCACAACAACTTAAAAAAATAACAACCAATATTTAGAGAAATGGTAAGACCAATTACTTATCCTAAACTTCAAACAACCAAAAAAAAAAAAAAAATATATATATATATATATGTGGCCTATAAGGCCGAGGTTGATCCCCTGGGGATCACTAACCTACCCCAAAACGTTACCACAGTCTCTTTTCTAAAGAGAAACCAACCCGTCGGGTTACTAAGAAAACAATTTAAAAGAAAAAAAACAGAAAGGATCCAATCGAACCCACGAATAAGTGGGAAAGTTAACCTATACTAACCTATTTGCCTTCATACCGGTAAACATTCCTTTAGCCTTTGCATCACAACCTAAAGTTGTGCTGCAGAAGCTAACTCAAACTGCCAGGGCCTATGTTCAGCAGTCTTCAACACAATCTCCGCTTGCCCGGGCAAAAGTCCATATCCGAGAAAATATCCCTGTCCCAGATTTAGGGCATAGGGTATAAAAGAATGAAAAAAAAACTCTTTGTCTCCAAGTCTCAGCCGAAAGAGAAATATGTTAGCTAAAAAAAAAAAAAAAACAAGCACCATTTAGGCACTTGTCAGGCACCTGACCACACGTAGACAAAGCAAGTGCGCAAAAGAATTTGTACCACTTGGGTACTCATCAAAGGAGGCGAAGCAGGAGACTACACGTCACCGACATTACGTAACAGGATATAGTGCAAGCATTTATAAACTAGCCTATAAATGTGACACTAGTGTGCACACAGGCCTCCTCTCATGGATGAAAGGGGAATAAGGTCATATTAAAGATTAATTAATCCGATCCTGGTATTGAGCACAGGTTGATCGCACCTAACATACTTCGCAGTCAAATTCCCATTTACATCATTCATTCGTCATCTAAACACACATGAGTAGTAAAACAGTAGCTCCTGTTCACCACGTACCTTCCAAAATTCGTGATTAAATATTCCAAACACTACTTGCGATTAATAACCGTAACTAAGATGTTCACATTTGGCAGTAATAATTAGTTAACTCTGGCGGCACGGCGACGGCTCGTATTGAACTCGGGGCCGTACGTCCAGAGATAACATTACTCTAGGCGTCCGTGGTTGTTGGCCCTGGCGGCACGGCGACGCACTCACAAACACGAGGCCGTACGTCCAGGGACAACTTCACACCTATAACCCTACACCAACTGCCTACTTAAAATCTTTAACATGCCACGAGCCAATCGGATGACCATCCATCCTTTCGAGCTCATAAACTAAAGGAGACAAAACCGCTTTAACCCTGCATTTTTCATACTTGGGCGCAAGTTTTGACATTCTAAACTTTGAAGCGTCGCTTTGTACATACGTACGCTTCCAAACAATGTCCCCAACCGAGAACTTCGCCGAACGGCGTCTTAAATTGTAATATTTTGCGTTAATTGCATGTGCTTTTAATAAACGTAACCTAACCTGCTCAAATATGTCTTTCAATATTCCAAATTGACCTGCGTACTCATCCCTAGGAACAGCTGTGGTGTACTTTTGATCGGTGTCCTTATAAAAGGACCCGTTGATGACTGGTTCTCTAGCGTGAACTAAAAAAAATGGAGAAAACCCTGTGGACTCGTTTACTGCACTGTTTATCGCAAACCTAATCTGGTGCAGTTTTTCATCCCATGTTCGGTGATTGTCCTCTACGTAGGACGCTACGGAAATCATCACTGTCTTATTGTACCGTTCAACTAAATTTACTTGGGCGGTATAACGCGGTCCGTAAAATAGGTTAGGTATATTGTATCGTTTTATCAACTGCTTAAACTCTGATCCCGTAAATTGCACTCCGTTATCAGTGATTACGGTTTCAGGCACACCATGTGTTAAAATGACGTGTTCTTCAAAAGTCTTCGCCACCAAAGCGCTTGTGGCGCGGCGAAGCGGAAATAGCAGTGTGAATTTCGAAAAGCAACATGTTACCACAAACAAAAAGGTAAAACCTCTTCGAGAGCGCGGAAGTGGGCCCACCAGATCGATGCTAACTACCTGCCATGGGCGATGACATACCTTTGGCTGTCCCATCAGGCCTGCAGTCGGTTTTTGGGAGTGTTTATAGGCTGCACAGGTATCGCAAGCCTTTACATACTCGACCACATCCTTATACATTCCCGGCCAAAAGTACGTTAACGCCAGCCGGCGATGAGTTTTAAAAACACCAAAATGAGCTGCAGTTGCTTCGCAATGGTTTTCCTGCAAAACTCTTTTACGGTCACCCTTTCTTACCACTTCCTTCCAATCAAACTCTCTTAATAAGTTATACTTAGACTGGCTAAGTCTAAATAACTTTCCCTCCTTCATGCAAAAATTTGGAAAATTTGCGGGATGAGTTGTGCATCCACTTTTAATTCTGTCATACCATTCATCCGGCTCATCATTTACCACATTAGTTACGTTTACTGCGTCAACCGTCATAACCCTAGACAGTGCATCAGGCACAACGTTAAGCGATCCCTTCCTGTGCTCAATATCAAAATCAAATTGAGACAGTCTGCAACCCCAACGAGCTAACCTACCTGACGGGTTTTCAAGTTTCATAAACCATTTTAATGACGCATGGTCCGTAATTACTGTAAATTTTCGTGACCCTAAATACGCTTGAAACTTCTCAATTGAAAATAATACGCTCAACGCCTCACGCTCCGTTGCGCTGTAGTTGCACTCGCTTTTATTTAAGGAGCGACTGACATACGCGATTGGATGCTCGCGTCCTTCGATAGTCTGAGAAAGCATTCCACCGATCCCATAAGAAGACGCATCACAGTGTACGACGAACGGCTTACTAAAGTCCGGAACTGCCAAGATAGGGGCCGTCACTAGGGCGTTCTTTAAGGATTTAAACGCTTCCTCTGCTTCCTCAGACCACCTGAAGGCTGGTGCGTTTTTACCCTTCGACGTGAGTTTATTCAAGGGCGCGGCTATCGTTGAAAAATCACGAATAAACCTACGATACCACGAGCACGTGCCCAGAAAAATCTTTACCTCACGCGAAGTCGTTGGTGTTGGAAAGTTCAAAATGGCAGCCACCTTATCAAAACTTAAATGGATATTTAAAAACTTGAGACATGTGGTGCCAAGAGAAGTCCCGGGTCCGAAAGACCACAGTAGAGATATTTTAAAAGAAATCTATACATCATTGGTGCTACCTATATTAACCTACTGTTTGCCTGTTTGGGGAGGCGCTGCAAAGACTCGTTTTATTGACGTAGAGAGAGCTCAGCGAGGTATCCTTAAGATTATGTACTTTAAGAAGATTCGGTTTTCAACTGATAAACTACATGCAATGTGTAAGCTGCTCACAGTTAGGAAACTCTATATCTTAACCTCAGTTCTCAGAAAACATAATACCACATTTTTTGACCGCAACCTTCTTTCAAAGCGAAGGAAAGATATTGTCATGCATTTACCAAAAACTAACACCACTTTTGCTAGTAGACAATATACCAAAAGTTCAGCTCATTTATATAATACCTTAAATAAAGAACTAGATATATACCCAAAGCTACAATACGATATAAAAAATAAAATAACAAATTGGTTGGAAGATAAAAACTACGATCAGGTGGAAGACCTGCTAGAATACATAACCTAATAGCCAAATTAACACACACACGCGCGCTCGCGCACACACACACACACACACACACTCACACACACACACTCACTCACTCACACACACACACACACTTGCACGTGCTCACCCACTCACAAACGTACAACATTCTCAATAAAAAAATCAGACTATAGTCCTAAGAAGTAGAGTAGAGTTTCTAGTAAGTAGTAAATAAATTGGTAGTTATGGAAGAGCGGTGCCTCCTGACACAGGTTATTGTACAAATAACCTACAAGGAGACGCCGGTCACTGTTTTTGGATTGTAACCAGTTGTTAAAGAAATAAAGAAATTTTAAATTTTAAATTTTAAATTTAAATTTTAAATTTAAATTTTAAATTTAAAAATTAAATCAGGATCAGTACGCAAGCCGTACTCGTCTACGACATATCCGAGGTATTTCAGCGACTGCCTGAAGAACGTAGATTTGGTAAAATTTATTGTTAAATTTGCCATTTTCAACTTCGCCAACACACGGTTCAATAAAAGCAAGTGGGTCTGGTAGTCTGACGAACAAATTACGATGTCGTCTATGTAACAAAAGACTAAACCGTTTTCTACGTCACTGGTTAAATTATGGTCAATCAGCGTGTCCATGAGACGCTGTTGACGAGCAGGCGCGCCACACAAACCAAAAGGCATGACTTTAAATTTGTATAAGCCTCGACCATTTACTACAAAACTAGTTTTGTCCTGCGAGCTCTCAGCTAACGGTATTTGCCAGAAAGAGGAGCTTAAATCGATCGACGACAGGTATTTCGCCTCCTTTAAGCTGTCCAGAATTTGCGCTATGTAAGGAATGGAGTACGAATCCCCCTTCGTCACCGAATTTAACCTCCTACAGTCTAGACAAAAACGCCAATCACCGTTAGACTTTTTCACTAATAAAGCCGGGTTACTCCACGGACTCTCGCAGGGTGTGACTACATCTAAAGCTAACATACGGTCGAGTTCGGAACTTAAAACTGCGCGTTTCTCGGCTGACAAGGGGTATTGTTTCGTTTTGATAGGTAAAGCGTCGCCAGTATCAATCACATGTTCTATCAAGCTGGTTCGGCCTAGACCTTTCTCCTCGAACGAAATTTCCCTAACTTTAGCTACTGCGGCATCCGCGAGTTCCTTTTCGGCCGTTGACAAATGGTCGTATGATTGTATTGTGTGCACCTGTCTTGCATCTAACCCATTGCAATTAAAATAAGTTTCAGGTGAAGCCATATAATCAATATTTTTAAATATTTCCGGTGCCAGATGAAAGGACTGCCAAAAATCCACTCCTAAAATAACGTTTAAGACAATGCTGGGTATCACAATAAACTTAATTACATGTGTTATGTTATTAAATGTAACGGGGACAAAGATATACCCTATTGTCTCAACCTCAACTTCGTTTGCCACATTACACTTCGGTGACGTGTGCATTTGGTTCAACTTAAACCCAAACTTAATGAAATCCAAATGAGATTGGTTACCTAGAATAGAAATTCCGGCTCCCGAATCTAACAAACCGTAAATCTCAAAATTATTTACGTTAACCCTTAAGTAAGGTCGAATATCCTCTTTATTTGTGGCAAAATAAACCGTTGCGATTGAGGAATAACTATTAAACTTATCAATCGAATTTAATATATCGCGTTTTATTTCATCGCTAAAATCGCTACGGTTCTCAATCAGTTTTTTGAATTTTGCGTATTTGGTTTTTGAACGCTCCCCTGCTGCGCACACGATTTGCCGTTATCTGTCGCGTCACTTTGACAATTCGGACCATTATTTGGTTTTATGTGCTGCTTTGCACGTTTGCAAAAACGGAAATTATGTGCAGTGCCGCCGCATTTGTAGCAAACTGGTATGCTGCCCGAGGACCCTGACGTACCTGGAGCACTATAATGATTGCCTCGACCGGCCGATGAGAAATTGTTAGTTCTTCGCGAACTCGAAGTGTCGGGTTTCGGGTTATGCGCATTATAGGCCGCATTCCCGTTCACTGCAACTGCATTTACCGAGGACGATTTCCCTTTGAAGCCGTATTCACTGCAAAGTGTACTAGAAGTAACCTTGGGCGGTTCTGCAAATAATTTAACCCTCTGCAATGCCCCTTCTAGCTTCCTGCAATTACTTTTAAGCTCTGCCACCGTGTTAATCTCCAGTAAGGCTAACTGTTGGGTAAATATTGGGCGAATGTTATGCAATAAAATCTCCAACTTTGCCTCCTCTGATAAAGCCGTCCTCAACCTACCAAACAAACCAGACATGGTTGCAAAATATAAATGAATTGGCTCGTTATCACCTTGTGTTCTTGACTGAATTTCCAATTTTAGTCTATGGTCATAATCACAAGGCTCAAACTCATCCAAAAGCAAATGCTTTAAGTCATTCCAATTGTTCACAGATTCCTTAATACCACGATACCATATCAGAGCCTGATCGACAAACAAATGTGGAGCTGCTCTAAATAACTTTGAACTTGGAACGTTATTTGCTTCCCTCAGCTCCTCAACACGCTCTAAAAATGAGCGCGGGTCTGTACTACCATTGAATTTGACTCCCCATTTGGAAATACTTAAGTCTGATGAACACTGTAATTGCAAATCTCTAAAGTCGCTTGTCATTGCTTCAGGAGTGACGCCAGACACTGCTGATCCTGGATTAAAACTGTCTACCTTAACCAACAATGCCTCCAATCTGGACTGCGAAGCTGCCTTAATAGCCAAATGCTCAGCGCTCAATTCCGGTTTTATCCGGCCCAACCGATAGAACAAGTGGTGTGCTAAGGCCCTTGTTCGACTCGCGGTGTATCGATCTTTATGCCTAGTGTGCCTATCCACCAAGGAAGATAACTCTGAAAGCTTCTCCGAAATCACGTTAAGGTCGGTCTCTGCTGAGAAAGGAGTGTCCAGTATGACCTCGCTTGGAGCCTCAACAATAAGACCTCGCAACTGCTTCCTCAAACCTTCAACAGTTGTTGCTGGTGTTTCAGACCGAATTTGTACCTCATAAACAAGTTCATCTTTGAGCAAACTATGAAACTGAATTTGGCGTTCCATGTTTGTAATATTAATTGATGATAAAATTTTATCCCTTTGCCTTACAATGTAAGTAACCAAATGTCTGTGTAACCAACAATGTTGATTGTAATAAAGCTAAATAGTGCTACTGATTGTTGTTATTCTAGTTCCTAAGTGTATAACTATATGATAATGTATCTCAAAATACACCGTAAGTTTTGTTGTACAACATAAGAAACCAACACTGAAAATGTATAAAGCTATCCTTAATGCAGAATGGATCTAAGTTTTAAATATAATTCTAAATCTACAATTGTTAATTTTGAAAAGTAAATATTGTTTTGTACACAAGATGGCTGACAAAGATTTGTCTCAAGTTTTGTTAATATTCTCAAAATAATCAGAAATATTTCAACCAAACGGCTGCTTAAACAAGGTTTTCCGCCTGAAACATGTCAAATGGACATTCGGAATTTCGTAACGTCGCAAAACGAAAAAAGCTTAAGTACATGTGTCAAAATGCTAGTGTCAGCAAATTATAATAACCTCCAAAATTTGTCAATGTGTTATCAAATAATACTAAATACCAATGAAATAATACTAAATACCAATGAAATACTGCCTAAAACCAGCCACAAATGTGGTAAATAGTAGGGGTTTATAAATAAAGAACACAATTATGTACACAAGGTGAGTTCACAGGTGATTCCTATACGAAATTACACAAAACCTCTAGTGCCATAAAACTTTCCCTGGGTGAAAATATATCAAAAAAAAGAAAGATTTAACGTTGGGCGCCACTGTAACAAGTGCTTTCTCCCGGCTATGTGCCCCTTCAAAACACTGTCGCAGAAAATTGTCAAGAAAAAATAAGAACAAACTAATAAGGTCAGTAATGAAGCTAAAACCCTGGGAAAGCTTTGGATATGAAAGAAACAATTGCCAAATGCTATTATACTCTTTATTTCACAGAAAGGCACCGTAACTGTAACGGAAGCTGTATATATCTTACACCAATTTGCATGTCATGGCGAGACCAGTCAACCTTTCAATCTATGAATCCTGACCTATTTCGATTGCTAAGGATAGAGCTGGGTCGTGTAACACTAGGTCCAAAGGACTGGAATCTCTACCATGAGTAAGTTACACCTTTATTACACTGTACTTCTTAAATACTAATATGGCAATGGATTGGCACCAGGGATAAAATTTCTAACTATAATTATTTACACAATTATATCTTTATTTTAGGTACGCCTGTTTCGAACTGGAGCGAACACACCTGAATTTACTGCTGTGGAAGGCGACCGGACAGCAGGCGGACCTTGAAACTGGGTAGCTTCCTCCGTCTCGCTAGAGGGACCCGATGCCGAAGCTGCTAGACAAGAAGCATTTCCAACAAACAAACACTTTCTTAATCCTTCTCCTTCTTTCTCATTTTTTCCCGTTCACTGAAAATAATTAAATTGGATTAATTAGTGAACGGTGGGTACCTACTACACGCCGACATGAAACCTTCACAAAATGGGTAAGTTTATCTTACCAATAGTGAACTATATAACTTTCATAGTTCCTCCTATCGCGAAACTCCCTCCTCGCTGAATTCCTCTCCTGAAAAGACCAGAGAACAGATTACTACCTAATTCCTCGTGTTTCGCGCCACGCGGAATTACACTCAATCCATCACAATTAATACTCACGGTTCTTCTCCCTTTCAGGACACCGGTACGGAATCAGCTCCCAAAATGGTGACCACCAATGGGTCAGAAATAAGATTTCTTCAGAAACCTGATGCTGCTGTGTCAGCCGCGAATTCAAAAATGGCCCCATGAACATCTTGGGAAACCCACTGGCCCTCAGGCCTTATCTCTGGTATTGCAGTGGAATAAATTATCCAATCCTGAATACTGTCTTTTAATTTTTTATCTCACCTAATTGAAACCTGCTACTATTAATTTATATGAAAATTTAATTGGGGATTGCTAATTCTTTGTAATTTCCTTTAATTCAGAATTAGCCCCATTTTCAAACTTGGAATTTGTAAGTTCACTAACAAAATTCTATATACCTATCTAGATCTTGATTGCTACCAAGTTGCATTAAAAACTCAATTTTATATTTAAAAATAGGATTTTTCCCTAAGCTGACAACACAGACCACAGGTTCATTACAACACAATTAAAGCTGTTTAAGACTTCTTTTTAGATGCTGTGTTGATGTTTAGAGGCAGTGCTACACGATGCCAATAAATTAAAATATTACGCCGTTACAGCACTTGTAAATGGAGCTATTATCAATACCTGTTTTCATTTAACAAAAAACTTAACAGGAGAATATATACACATAAATATTAATTTGCGTGTGTACATGAGAGATGTACCGTGAAACCGTCCAATTTTGCCCATAATGGTATTTTTGCCCACTGAGTAAAATATAATTTAATATTTGAATTACACGAAAAAAAACTGTATTTAAGTAAGTTTTGATTGTAATAGTAGAAAATAGGTTATATTTATGGCAACACTACGAAGTGCGTTTAGGTCCAACTTTATTTCGTTGGCTGTCACAGCTTATCGACGTGACAGTGTGTTTTGTTGCGGCCGAAATGCGACTACAGTGTTTTCAAAATATTGTGAAATGGCGAAGACAAAGGTGAGTGTTTGTTTTTGTATAATGTAAACACAAGTTATTTGAACATTTACTTAATTCTTTCGGCGCAGTGACTTGCTTAAATAGTAAATTATGATGATGGGCAATTTAAGCCGCAACTTTAGGATCTCGTATCATCTCGTGTCAATTTTGCCTGCACTAAAATATGAACAAGGGTTGTCACTTTTTCATTTCTGGTTTTAGTAAGAGTACCTATGATCAAATATTATGAATACTGGAACTATTATTAAATATAATGAATTTATTTAAATATAACAAATATATTTTGGAGCTAAAGTTTTTTATAGATGCAAAAAAAATTCAAGCATTATCATACAGGTTTTTGACAACCCTAACATCTTAAAGTTGGTTGTATGAAAACCATCGTAAGTTAGCGGACAAGTTTGCCCAATTCTTTTTAGACCAATCTATCGTTATTTCTATATCGGTTGTAATGTATTGAAGCCAATTTTGCCCAAAACTATTTATTGTCCTTATGCATAAGTGCTCTAAGTGCTATAGTTTGGCGAATACTGAGCTTGGGCAAATATGGACTAAAGTGAAGGTAATTTGGCCCCCCATGAAAATATCCAACTGCTCGAAAACCTTTGTAAAAATGGACTTTTTCTTTATTGCAACACAATCCTATGATAAGATAGACTGTATTTGCACATTAAAAAGTATATCGAACTGCATTTTTATTTTAAGAAAACTGAGAAAATTTTTAAAAAACCGGCCAAGTGCGTGTCGGGCCACGCTCAGTGTAGGGTCCCGTAGTTTTCCGTCCGCCATAGTAAGTGTCCCCACTTAAGCGTTAAAAAAATGGGCTATTTGTTACATTGAGTTGACATATTAAGTACAGAACCCTAAAACCCCACAAGCAATACTTAGCGAACAATTTTATTATTAGACAACGAACGACCAAAGACAACTAAGACAATTCGAGCACGACAAATTTTCGACTGTATGGGTGCACCTGCTCCGAGCCCATTCAATCAGGAAAAATCTTAACAGCGCCATGTACAATGTGAGCGTTCCGCATACAGCGACATCTATCGGCAAATTAAGTAAACTATTGCGCGCGAGCTTAAAGTATCGGAAGATGATTTTTATGGCGTAATTCATTATTGCGTGAACCGATTTTCACCGTTTTTACTTTATTTGAAAGCACTTCATTTCATTGTGATTTTGTAGAAATTACATGTACAATCACCTGCTTATACGGTAAAATTACAAACTTAGTTCAGAAATTATTTTGTCATTTTTTTTCAAATACTGTTTAACCTATCAATTTCAAAATAATTTTTCTAGAAAGTTTTTGTAAAGTTCTACTTTCGAGATATTTTTCATATTTTTAAAACTTATAGTTCAAAAGTTAGAGGGGGGGGGGGACACATTTTTTTTTGCTTCTGGAGAGATTATCTCCGAAAATATAAACAATATCCAACAATATATCACACGTTAGGGTTGAAATAAAAAAAAAACACTCCCCACGTTACGTATAGGGGAGGTACCCTAATAAAAAAAAAACACTTTTTATTTTACCACTTTGTCGGCGTGATTGATATACATATTAATACCAAATTTCAGCTTTCTAGTGCTGGTTACTGAGATTATCCGCGGACGGACGGACAGACAAAGCGAAACTATAAGGGTTCAGTCCTAGTCTACTACGGAACCCTAAAAAACAGGCAAAATTGGACGGTTTCACGGTACTACGAAATATAGTCAGCTATCTTGTACCTACTTAGAACAGTTTTTGAGTTCGGGTAATGGTACATTATGTAACTAGGGCGGTGAATTCGTAAATGCCCCAGATCGCAGGTGTTTGTGGCCCGAACCGAAGGTGAGGGCCATAAATATGCTCTCTGAGGCTTTACGAATTACCGCCCGTGTTGAGTACATAATTTTACCTCTTCACCTGGCCACAATGAGAGTTTTCCCGTACGCAGAGCGTGCAGTAAAATGTCCAGGTGTGACGTAGGCGTAGGCGCGATAAGAACGTGCAAGAGTAAACGAAAGAGTTATATTTATCTTCTGAACACAATACTCTTTATTGTACACCTCATACAAACAAAGCAGTCAGAAAGAGAATCATTACAATAACATGTAGGTAGAAGTAGACAACAGGCAGTCTTATCGCTGAAAAGCTTCCAGACAACCTTTGGGTATCGGAGAAAGCGATAAAACTAGATTAATTATGCGGTAGGTGGTGCAGAAATTGTAATTAGCCAACAATCTAAATAATTATATAAATCAACATAGTTATATAAAGCACTATAGCTCTGATATATAATGTATACTCGTATTATAAATATTTTTGCATTTATATTAATAAGAAATAATTGTTTCTGTCTCAAGGGAGAAAAGTAACGGCGAGGACGGAATATATTGTAATCCTGAATGTAGTCGAATATTCTACAATAGAATCCTGAGCGTTGCGAGGACGTGCGTTTGTGGTATATACCTACTAATTCTGACACCTTTGATGAGGATGGAGGAGCACGTGAAGTGCCTAAGGGCAACAAAGGGTATTTATGAATAGCAGGACCAGGGAAGAAACAACACATTTATTAACAAACCCTTGGGTCGGAAAAGGAAAAACTTAATTTGACACTTCATTCGCAAAATACCAATTTTTCCACCGATCGCTCATCCAAGCGATTCATTGCCGAAATTTGCCGTGAAACTGGCCTATCAATACGACCCACCTAACTGAAACCTGTCTTAAGACTTACTGAAATCATATAGCTTTAAGACTTTCTGAATTTAGCAGGTTTACTCTAGTCATGTCACGACGTGTTTGAAGAAGAATGATGACCATAAAAATGTTGTATTACTAGTCTTATATAGCACTAACATAGGCCAGCTAGCCCGATAGTTTTTATCGTCATGTTTTACGGCGAAAATGTACTGAAACGTTACGTAAAAGATAACCATAAAACCTACCGTGCCAGGGCCTCTACACATATATTAAGAGGTTTATAAAGATGTCACGACTTATGGTTTGTTGGAGGTTTAATTTTGTAGTAAACCTTGTTTTAATCCTGGCCAACTCTATTGTCATTATGTAACTGTTATTGTCACTCTTGTCAATGTCGTATATTCTATCCTATGTGCAGAATAAACTCTATGTTATATTTTTATGTATATGTGGTTTAATTATCAAATATATTAGGTTTAGCAACGGAATAAAACAACAATGTCATGTAATTAGATACTTATGTTTAACATACTAAATATCTTACTTTAAATGAGGTTTATTATACTAACCAATAAAGTGTGGCCTCATGTGCTAAATATTAAGAAAGAAAGAAGTAAACATTTTTATAATCCTACTAATATTGTAGGTGCGAAAGTTTGGATGTTTAGATATTTGTTACTCAATCACGACTCAGCGGCTCAATTGATGAAATTTTGCACGAAGATAGTTCATAGCTTGAATTAAAATAGATATTATAAGGCCTAATACATCTTGATAAATGACTTTTTTAAACAGCGTCTGTATGCGAGGGACAACAACTCCCGTGACTATATATAGGCCAAACCAGGATCGACATTTGTTCGATTCCAAATTAAAAAAATAGGATAGTTTTTATCGCTGTTTAATTCGCGGAAAGAAGCTAGTGATAAATAAATATCATCAGTCGTCCATGACTGGGTAAATGTACATGCTCATCACAAAAATGATCTTCCACACCGGGATCCGAACACGGAACGGTTAGCTTCGTACAAATACAAATACAAATAACTTTATTTTGCATGAAATATGGTACAAAAGGTGTTCAGACGATGTTATATAAGTAACACATATTTCACCAGCATCTGGCATGCAAACAATTACTTACAACTAAAGCTAAGCTTACACAATAGTCAAGGCCTATATAATGATCACTTATCTCTGTCAAAAGATGCCATGTAGGTATTCCTCGACGGAATAAAAAGCCTTTTGTAAGAGCCATACTTTTAGTTTTACTTTAAACATTTTCAAAGGCAACTGTTTGATGTTATCATCCAGTCTATTATATATTTTTATGCTCATACAAAAGGTGTTTCTGCCATATAAAGCTGTTCGCTTGCGAGGTATTGCTAGCCTATCAGGGTACCTTGTATTAAAATTAGATACATCTTGAAGTGTCTTAAAAAGTTCTGGGTTCATTTTAACAAACATACATATTTCGTATATATACATACAGGGTACTGTCATTAGCGCAAGATCTTTGAACAATGGTCTGCAAGATGTCATAGTATCAACATCGCAAATTGCTCTGATGCATTGTTTTTGAGCTATCAGCGCTCGCTTTGCATGGTGTGAGTTTCCCCATAAAATGATGGCATATCTAAGTAGGGAGCAAACATAGCCATGGTAAGCTTGTATGGCTGCCTTCTTACTACAAGTTTTTACCAGTCTCCACAAAGCATATACAAATGAATTTATCTTGCCACATACTTTATCAATGTGACTTACCCAAGAGCATTTTTCGTCCAAAATAATTCCCAGAAATATTGTATGACATGATTCTGCTATAGGTTCATTATCGAATAATACCCTAAGTGGCTGTTTTTTACCATTGTGATTTATGAATTGTAAGTATGTTGTTTTCCTTATATTTACATTTAAGTTGTTATTGTGCATCCATGTTACAACTGTGGAGACAGTGTTGTTAATGTCATTATTATAATTATTTATGTCAGAAAACGGGATAACAATCGATACATCGTCAGCAAAAAGTATGCAGTCAAATCCCGTTACATCAGGAAGATCATTCATGTACAATAAAAAGAGCAGGGGTCCTAAGACACTTCCCTGTGGTACCCCGTAGACAGGGTCAACTGTGCTATAGCCGAATAACGGCAGCTAAATCTTTTTTTAATGACTGAAATGTATAGACAATATAGTGGCTCCGTGAGCCGTAGAACACGCAAGCCCGTCCTTTTTCAACATATTTTTGTTAATTCGGTATATTGATGTTAATAATAATAATAAACCATTTATTTCAGGCATCTATGGCCCATAGTTACAAATACCTGAAATACTAACGTACATAAAAAAAAATGTTAGGGGACAATCTTACACAAATCGACCTAGTCCCCAACTAAGCAAAGCTTGTACTATGGGTACTACACGACGATAAACATACTTATATAGATAAATAAATACTTAAATACATAGAATTATAAATTAAAAAACCAATTATTATTTGTAAGTATGCATATGAGATCTTAAATAAGTTGTACAGATCAACATGAACCCTGGAAGGGCAAGCAATTTAATATATATAACATTACAGATTCACATTAAGTTAACATTCTTGTACATTTTATTTACACAGACATAAATTATCAATTGTTCACAAAATATACTTTAATAATAAAAAAGATAATCAGAAGAACACAATACCTTATACTAAAATTAAATACCCACTAACAAAGTCAAAAACTACTGAACTAAGTATCGAACAACCCGCCACGCGTCACTCCAGGTTCAAAGGTGCCCATAATACTCAGCCGCATTGCCGCGCTGAATTTGCTATGGCCAACCTTTGCATGAGAAATGACCCAGAGACTATTATTTAGGCGACGAAACAGTGTGGCTCCGTTGCGTCGTCAAATCTGGTGTAGAATTCGGTTGGTTGCCCCGGAACCACCGAAACACGACACCCTTCGGCCAGAAGTCAGCACACGCGATGGTCTCCTTACATATTGATATTGCTTTGACGAAAAAAAACTGTATAATTAACGAACCTGCTGAAAAAAAATCACGAGAATCGGTTGAGCAATGCGACCTGTAGAGGAGATCAGCGGCAAACCGGCCATCCTGACATAAAAAAATTCGGCCCCAGCAGCAGCATTAGAATTTCGTTCGCTTCGCTCCCTCTTTTGATGATAGTTGTTAAACTCTTTACAGTCTTATTTCTTATTTCAAATCGGAATGCTTGTGCAATTCGATTTTTATTGCACACGTTATTTTATCCATGCAAGTTAATCCGGGATCTAAAGTAAGTGAAACAGTTGCAGTGCTAATAAAAGCCCAGTGGTCCGGAATGATGCCGCTCCGTCCCAACGAATGTGGGGAATGCTCCATTCATCGACACATTGAGCCTGCCAGCAGACGTTGTGAGCAAAAAATAGGGCAATCCAACACGGATCAATCTGGGTAGTTATTCAGAATATTTAGAGCGGACAGCTGCATTTGAACCAATTTGTCCCGCTACTCTGACGCATGATTGTTATGAATAAGAGGTCTATTTACTAAAAAAAGTCTCTATTCGCTACAGTATTCGGTATAACTTTCTGTGTGATGAAATTATTAGTGAATCATGTTTGCACATCCTAGTGAAGTTAGCCTGTAGATTAATAATTATACGAACATTGAGCTCAAACACACTGTAGCCGGTAGCTATGTGCTCAGTTTTCTTTAACATTGTATTAAATTATTAAGATGTTCTACCCTGTAGGACTAGTTAGTTGGAGTTGATTACTATTTATTTATTTTGCCCACTAAGCCTGCAAGAATTGGATAGAAATAATCGATTGACGATTTCGATGGTCGAAAGTCACGGTCAGACATTAGTTGTGTTACGTATTTTTTGTCCAAATCAACTCACCAACTAGCCCACTATGAGCGAAGCTGATTGAATTCAATCTAGTTTGTTTTTACTGTCGATTTTTAAACTCTGGTGTTGCAAATAAATCAGATTGGTTTCCCTTCAGTTGAAATGTCAGGATTGTCGACACTAAAGCCAAGGATTCACTGGGGGCAAACTCCGCGACATGTGGCGCTGGCGACATACAATACAATACAGAATTAGTACATGACAAAAACAAAGGTAAATTAAACATAAACAATGATAGACAACAGGTGGTCTTATCGCTAAAAGCGATTTCATCCAGACAACCTTTGGGTGTCGGTATGCAAATAATCATATGATGATTATTTATCATATGATTTGAGTAGGTGGTTTCACCTACTCAAATCATATGATTATTTGCATACCGACACCCAAAGGTTGTCTGGATGAAATCGCTTATTTTGTGTTTTTTCTGTTTAGAAAAAACACAAAATAAACAACTTAACTATGAAAAAGGCTATACACTTACATAAAGGCATCATGTTAATGATTGTTAAGATTGATAACGATTGTTAAGTTGTAAACAAACAGCACACACAAAGTTGGAATTACTGGTTACGGAAAAAAAAATAGTACCCTTTAGTCTAGTTGTAAAAATGGGAAGAGACTTTAGCACGTTTGATTTCAATAGGCAAAGAGTTCCACAATCGAACAGCTTGGAAGGTAAAAGAATTGTTGAAGAGTATATACACCAAAAAGGCGTAACAGATTTCTTAGAACATTCCCTGACAAGAATCTCTATGCGCTCCGCTTATAGGCGAGCTCGTGGTTTTCCATGCGGGACAACTGTTACTCGCGATCGCAGGAGCTACCTACCACCCTGCACGTGTCCCCTGGGTGGTGCTAAAGAGTGACAATCTGGAAAGGCGAAATCATGTTTGCCATACGATTAAATAAACAGTGGAAAGCGCCCGCTAGGCTAGGGTTCTTGACGGTGAAAGTGTTAAATACTTACACTTTTGCAGCCTATTTTCTAGTATATAATAAGGCGATACATGTATACACCTCCTTGGCGTTTACTATATACACAACAAAGCAACGGCAATGTTTGTGTAGGCGTCACCTGTCACCTCTAAGTTCCAGTTCACCTCGAAGTTGTACCCAAAAATTTATTATTTTTGTTTTCTGTCAATGAACGCGATCACAGTGATGTGACATGTCGCATATGGCGGCATCGTCGCGTCACTTCACCTGGCGTCGCTGGCAACACATGTCATGGGACATGTATTCCCCGGAGATTACCCTGGCTCATGGTGGCAGTGAACTAAAGTTCGATCGGCGGGGTAATTGGCCTGAAAGTTCAAAAGCTCGAGGCCTTCACTAGTTGATTAGTACGCCGCCGCTCCTGGGGGAATAAGGACGTTGCCGTCGAGATCGGTTTGTATTTAGCTATATGTTAATAACATATTTCATCGCTTTTCCTTTTAACCACCGACGCAAAAAGAGGGGTGTTATAAGTTTAACGCGTTTGTGTATCTGTGCGTCTGTCTGTGGCATCGCAGCTCCTAAACGACTGGACTGATTTTTATGTGGTTTTTGTCAGAAAGCTAACGTGGTCGAGATGGTTCTTAGCCACATCTCGAGAAAATCGGTTCAGCCGGTTTTTTGACATTGAACTGAGGTTTTTGAAACTTTTCTAAGTGTTTATCATCACATCTGCATGTCACGTTTACACACCTGGATATGCGCTAACGCAAAAGAGAGCGCATGAACCATGGACGTCGTAATTGCTGTTTGCGTCGGAATTTGGAGAGGATTTCGTTGCGTTATGCTCGTAGCCGATATGCGCTGCTACGTCACGCACGCGTTTTATCCCAACGCGTTGCATGCGATTGAAAGGGATGGCCACTGCTAGAGTCATTTGGCATTATTAAACAGGGGATTTGTTAACAGAGAACCTTTTGTGCGTAGTACTATTTTATTTTCCGTTTATTATGTGCCAATACTGTGGTTTTTGCGGTTTGTAAAAGAAAGCAGCTGCGAGCGGTGCACCCTGGCTCCTGGAACCAAGAATGATTACGCAAAAACAAGAGAACAGATTATATTTGCAGCTATCTTAAACCTATAAAATCAAGTGTTTTTTTCGCGAGCGAAACGTTGAAAGACCCAATATAAATTCAATGCCAAAACGCGTCATAAACTTCGAAATGAACTGAACAACCACAAACTCGGTAAAATATGACGCACTTGCACTTTCCGCGTTTTATTGAACAAATGGTGTCCCGACAACAGCAATGCAGCCAGCACAAGCTAAGCCCACCTTTATTTCCACCCCAAACAGCACACATCGACTGCATGAACACTCATCGTTACTAAAAGCACCAGATTTTGGATGCAGTTGTTTCGATCGATTTTCAACTTCAATTTGATGGTGATAGGGTATCGTGAGGTGCACGTGAATTCGCAATGAAGGAGGATTATTGGTGTCGAGCTCCTCATATTGGATGCAGTCATATGGTGGAATGTGAATGCGGAGCAGTTATTAACTTTCCTGTGCATAATAAGCGTATGTTAGCTTTCTTTAGGTCTCCTGCATTTGACGGTGCTTCAGTGCGTATCGGTATGTGTAGCTGGCAGTTAAGTAATATATATGTGTCCTTATATATCACTTGGTCTGCGTGGAACCGAGATGAAATGTATCAAATATTTTAATCCAGGCTATATTTAGATGTTTGGATAGCTGTTGCTCAATCACGCTTAAACGGCTCAACCGATTTGGATGACATTTTGCACGAAGACAGTTAAAAACCTTTATTCTCTGCTCTGCTCCGTGAGCCGTACAACAGCGAGCATGTCTTTAAAAAAAAAACGAAAAAGTGGCAAGTAAATATTTTGACCTGCTTACCAAATTGAAGAAACCTGTAGAGTAGAACACGCGGACTGTAGAGTAGGACAGCGTGACAGGCGGACAGCGGGACAGACACTGGCCAACGGAAATACGAACTATTTTCAGCCCAAGCTCAAGCGTAGGAACTCGTTTGCTTCGCTCGTTTGTTCGAATAGGATAGTTTGTATTCTTTGTCCACGCAGACTCAGTCGCGGGCGGAAACTAATCTCTCACTTATAATAAATCTCTTAATTAAAAAAAGAATCAGCCAGTTTCAAACTAACCATTTTTGTGTCCCCCGATGATTTCAGATTCCCATGAACGGAAAAATATAACTTTTTTCATAAGCACATTATTACTCTAGCTTCCGTTTAGCAGTGTTGGGCGTAATTAATTACTTTTTGTAATTAAATACAAATTACACAATTATTAATTCAATTACGTTAATTCAATTGAATGTAATTAAAATTTCATGTAATTGAAATTACTTGTAATTGGTAATTGCAATTACATGTAATTTGTAATTGCAATTACTTTTTGCTCAATTACTTTTAACTGGAACTTCGATATCTCTCTAACGACACATGTTAGAAAAAAGTTTACTTGACAGTTTGTGCTTATTTTTGCGCGTTTTTTATAGTGAACTAAAAAAAAAATATTGTTTCGTCCAAAATTATCTAAGTCCTTAAATAGATTCGTTAGACCATTGTGGTTGAGCATAACGATGAAAAGAGCGATTTTGGGAAAAAAATTATGTAACGTTTTGTGCTTGTTTTTAAGCATTGTTTTCGATAGAAAAAAACAAAAACCAAAAACTAAGAAAAAAATTTTTATGGTAATTTCACTAAGTCCTAGATAGCACCGCCGTCTAACACATCGAGTATATCGTTGAAAGAAGCGATTTTGGGGAAAACTTTATATGACATTTTGTGATGCTTATTAAGCATTGCTTTCGATAGAATAAAAATAAAACCATAAACTATGAAAAACATTTTTGATGGAAATTTCTCCTTGAGAACTTCGCTTCTGATCCATCGAAGTTAAGTATATCATCGAAAAGAGCCATTTTGGGAAAAAGTTTATAAAACGTAATATACTTTATTTTAGGCATACTTTAAGACGCAATTGAAAATAACAGCAAAACGTCAAAAAAAAATATTGACAGAAATTGTCTGTCCTAAAAACCGTGTGCCGATACTGCAGATGGCAGTTGATAGTTAAAGAGTTGGTTTTGCATATTTCTGATGAGATTTGTTTAAAATATAATTTTACAATTTTGTGATTCTTTTGATGCGCACTTAAAATAAAAATTAAGATAAAGAAATTTGTAATTGACTAGGTATGCCGATTGCTTAGTTATGTTATTTGTAATTGCAACTTTCTGCTCAATTACTTTTCACTAAAACTTCGATATCTCTGTAAGTATACATCGTAGAAAGAAGTTTATTTGACGTTTTGTCTTTATTTTTGTGTGTGTTTTACGATTGAACTGGAAACCAATAATAAAATTAAGAATATTTTTTTTGCTCGTAAATTCTTCTTAAGTCCTGGAATCGATTCCTTCTAACATTGTGACTGAGTAACATTGTGTGAGAGTGATCTTTGAAAATAGCGATTTAGGTAAAAAGTTTATTTGACGTTTTGCGCTTCTCCTTAAGTATTGTTTCAACAGAACGAAAACCAAAAAGTAAGAAAAAATTTTTTTATGGCAATTTCTCTTAAGTCCTTGATAGCACCTGCACCGCCGTCTAAAACACATCGAGTATATCGTTGAAAGGAGCGATTTTGGGGAAAACTTTATATGATATTTTGTGATTGTTTTAAGCATTGCTATCAATGGAATAAAAATAAAAACCGAAAACTAACAAAAACATTTTTGATGGAAATTTCTCTAAGTCCTTTGATCCATCGAAGTTAAGTAGGTACATCGTTGAAAAGAGCTATTTTGGGAAAAAGTTTATATGACATAATATGATTCTTTTTAGGCATACTTTACGACGCAATTGAAAAAAAAACAGCAAAACGTTAAAATAAAATTATTGTTAGAAATTTCTCTGTCCTAGATAGCACCGCGCCGTCTAACACATCGAGTTGAAGTATATCGTTGAAAGAAGTGATTTTGGGGTAAACTTCATATGACATTTTGTGATTATTTTTAAGCATTTACGACTGAATTAAAAAAACACTAAAATGTGAGGAAATTTTTTTATGAAAAATCTCCAAGTCCAAAATATACTCGAACATTGTGTTAGAAAAAAGTAATTTGTAATTGAAAAAGTAATTAATTACCAATTTTAATTACAAAATGTAATTGGTAATTGAAATTACAAATTACATTTTGTAATTGCAATTTGTAATTGTGGCTTCAATTACTTTTTCCATGTAATTGTAATTTGTAATTGCAATTACATTTTGTAATTGCAATTAGTAATTTGTAATTCAATTACGTTTTGCCCAACACTGCCGTTTAGGATAGTTTTTATCCGACTGCGACGATTAATTAATTTTCGGAAACATTTGACCTCATTAAATTATTAATTTCTTCTGCTTGAAATCGTAGCCGCCTTATCTGTCAACTGTCAGTGACGTCAAAATGGCGGGCTTGCCATAACTATAGAATATTAATAATTTCGATCCGGTGTTGTGATGATAGACCTTCACAAAACGCATATTAAATTCTAAAGCGTAAAAAAATAATCGATTCTGATATGGAAACTTATATGCGATAAATTTGTATTGAGGCGTAATTTCAATAAATGTATCAACAAATTTCAACAAAATAACGTCAAAAGTCTGACTCTCTTCCTTTTTTTTAATGGCATGGCGATAGCGCTGTTCTTGCGTTCAGCCAAAGTCTATTTGAGTTTCTGCAAGATTTAATCACACGCTGAGTATTTAATTGTCACGATACTGCACGGCTATCACAAGACGGCGCGCGAGCTCTCTCGATTTTTCTGGCACTATATGTCTCTTTTTAAGTTATCTGATAAGAGAGAGACGGATAGTTGGAGAAAAATCGAGAGAGCTCGCGCTCCGTTTTGTGATAGCCGCGCTGGATTGTCAGTATTTATATTTATCAGCAATAAACAGTATGTATGAAATCAGTAAAAAACGGGCCTTTTATAAACATTAACTATGAAGCGCATCAGTAATAGGCCTGCATCACACTGGCGCGGCCTGGCCGCGGCGGAAAATAGTAAACTTGTCCGCCGCTGTCAAATTTAATATTGCCCGCCACTGCAGGCCGCGCCAGTGTGGCTGTGCCTTAAGGCGGCTTCAAGTAGACATTCAGCCAATATAGAGACCACAATAGAGACACAGAAATTGGCCAGCATACAGGAAACTAATTTTATCATAAAGCCTGCAACACACATTTTTATGTAGGCAAGAGCGGGAACATACAAACATACACAAGATTTGCCAGAATGTGATAGTGCAATCTGAAACATTGCAATATGAAAAAAATAAACATATTGCTTGAACATTTTTAATAATTTCCTTTATTAGAAAGGGACTCGGACTCGCGTTATATTTGTAGAACTTACCTACTGGTTAGGTATAGTTTGGAAAATATAAATTGGCCGTCTGTTGTCAAATTAAAAAGAGATCTTTTGTTCCACGTAAACACTTACCGGTCAATGGGTACTCGAAAGGATTATCTATTATTAATTCCTAAACACATCTTTACCTGAGAGTGACTCAAGAACTCAAGATCATTTCAGTCATCCATCACGTTTTTATAATATAACATGACACAGTGTTAAAAATATGTAGAAAAGAAGATCAATAAACATTTAATACTGCAGCGTGTGTCCTACCTGTTGAATTGCCACAGACATCTACTAAACTTTTACCCCATTATTCTTAAAACTTAAAATACCTCTGATAAACAACACGTGTTTTGTCCTTTTCTTAATAATTTAAATATTAGAGTGACAGGTTTTAACGTCATTTTAAGTAATATATATAGGTTTATTGAAAGTTTTACATGACAGGTTAAAATAAGAACTGCATGTGTCCTATTTCCAAGAGAAGAAATGCGTTAACTCCTACATTACCATGCAAACGAAGTCGCAGGTACAGCTAGTTGTATATAATACTGTCACAACAAGTAGAAATTAGAAAGATAAACATAGAAGATATGGGACATTCGAAAAATAATTTTCGAATTAGAGCAAAATAAAAATTACCTTCAGAGTTAAAAGAAGACCGAGGCTTCCTCGTCGATCGAGCGACCTACATAACTCTTTAAGGAATCATAATTATAACAGAAACGTTCTAATTAGAGAAATCACTTTTACTTCCAAATTGGGAAGTTCTTGTACATTAAGGGACCGTCCAACATTCGTAACAAAAGTTCCGCTGTTCAGCGCACGAGCGCGTGAAGCAACTCGATTACCAATTGTGCTTTTAACGAGTTCTATCCAACTTTACAATAGAAACAGCTTTTCAATTTACGGTCATAACCATTGAAATAATTATACTTCAATGGTACATTAGTACTACGTACATAGAACAGACGGCATGAACAAAATCTGGGGAGCAAGCACGGCAGAGCGGGGCGCGGGGCGCGGGGAGGGCGGCTAACTAGTCACACGATGTCACCGGCGCAGACGCGACACTTTTGTTTACCTATATTCTGCCTATTTAATTACTTTAACTTGGATGTGACATTTAATAGTAGTCTGTTTATTTTTTGTTTATAAAAAATAAAAGGTCAATTTCAATTAGGTTAGTACTTACTTATCTCTGAGTTGTTGTACAGTCGCCATCAGATATATCGGAGCGGCCAGAGTGCTCACAAACATCTGAGCAGGCATCTATTGTCATGGCGTTAGAGTGCATGTTCAGATGTTTTTGAGCACCGTTGCCGCTCCGATATATCTGATGGCGACTGTAAGTACATATATTAACCGGTCCAGGGGGTCATGGAAAGCCTTTTGCTTTTATAAAAAAAAATGCCGTATAGGTTTGTTGTACGTTAGTAATAATAGCTCAATGGTCATAACTTATGATCTTTATCTTCTAAGTTCGTTGGCCAGTTGACAGTCGCTTCTGCTAAAACTAGTTCCGCCAGGAGTTTTAATATATGTACATAAATATCTGTAGAGGACTTTATTTTCAGTGTCATAAAGGCGTGTACAGATATTCATGTCCATATTTATGTACGTAATTAACCCCTGACTGTACCTACGCTCATTCTGAGGACTAGGTAGCAGACACAGGGCTCTCCCAGAATGCAGCCCCCGTATTCTGTAACTTGTTTTACGCTCACCTCAACGCTCACCCTCAAATATATCTTGACACCGCGATGCGTAGCAACCAAGCGAGGGTAGAGGTCTAGTTTCGTGACGGGTGACCGGCTGGGTGAGCCGCTTTAGCGCACAGCCCGGATGCCTCGGCAACGATAAGAGAGAGAGTGAGAGGATTTATGAATTTCATGGAGGAATCATAAATTCATCCATACTAATATTATAAATGGGAAAGTGTGTGTGTGTGTATCCCTGGTAAGCAGTGGTTATCCCTGTCCACAAGAGCGGCCAAAGAAATGCACCTGAAAACTATAGACCAATATCTCTTCTGCCTATCTTTTCAAAATTGCTTGCGAAAATTGTTAATAGTCGCCTAGTTAACTACTTGGATCGCTTTTCCCTGCTAGGAGATTCCCAATACGGTTTCAGACGCGGTAATTCGACGGAAGATGCTGTCGGAAGCTTGACCAGGAAAGTCACTTCTGCATAAGACTGCGGCCAGAAGTGTGTGGGAGTGTTCCTGGATCTAGCAAAAGCATTCGACTCCGTGTCTGTGCCCATACTACTGCGAAAACTAGAGCATTATGGAATTAGGGGACTTCCGCTTCAATGGTTTCAGAGTTACCTTACTGGCAGGTATCAGAGATTGCGGGTGGATTAGTACTTGAGTGAAGAAACGCCAACTGTTCGGTTGTACACGGTGTACCGCCAGGGAGTGTTCTAGGCCCAACACTGTTTATCCTTTAAATGACATCTTCTCCGTTACGCCGGCTCAGGGCGACCTCATATGCTACGCAGATGATACAGTAGCTATTTTCTACCGGAAATCCTGGATAGATACTCTGAAAAAAGCGAAAGTGGGTATGTCTAATATGAAACGCTGGTTAGACAATAACCTTCTCTCTCTGAACTTGAAAAAAACCAAATTCATTTTTTTTCACAAAACCAAAGCCTCTGAGCCAAGGCAAGTTACTGCGCTTCATGTCAAGTGTGCTGCTGATATATCATCGAACGACCCCTCCGATTCGATCAGTCCAACGGACTGCATTCGGTATTTGGGTGTTGACGTTAATCAGCACTTCTCATTTAAGCAACACATAGGCTCACTTTCACAGCGAGTAAGAAAAATGATTTATGTTATGCGCCTACTTCGAGGCTCTGCTGATAACCGAGTCCTGCGTCAAGTCTACATTGCCTTATGTCAGTCTATACTGGGGTACTGTATATCAGTATGGGGCGGAGCTGGTACCACCACGATGCTCGGGTTAGAAAGGGCGCAGAGAGCTGTTCTCAAGGTTATGTACAAGAAGCCCTACCAACATCCTACATACCAACTATTCGCCGAAACCCAATTACTCTCAGTTCGACAACTATGTGTCTGTAGGGTCGCCATGATGATGCATAAACTCACTCTCAACTCCCCCACATACGCAGCATTGCAATGTAAAAGGGTTTTTCGTGTTCCACAACCTTTGACAAAAACATCTTACTCGCGACGCTACCCACAATTTCTACATCCATACATTTACAACCAAATATTAAAAACTTTCAACATTCAAACTTCGTCTCTGAAAGAACTGCTGTACACCCTTAAGAAATGGTTAATCTCTTTTTCCTACAAGGCCACCGAAGACATAGTAAAACCCTTGCAATAACGCACCTCATACACAGGATCCACTCACTCTCTCACACACACACACGGTCACACACACACACACACACAAAAATACACAAACCCGGAGCATATCTGTACAAATAAGTTAAAGTATAGTTATTTGTGTTTAAGAATCTTTGATATAGGTAGCATATATTATATTACTTCATATCTCTATTAGTACATTACGTAACTAGGGCGGTGAATTCGTGAATGCCTCACCTCACCTTCGGTTCGGGCCACAAACACCTGCGATCTGGGGCTTTACGAATTACCGCCCGTGTTGCGTACAAAATTTTACGTCTTCACCTGGCCACAATGCGAGTTTTCCCGTACGCACAGCGTGCAGTAAAACTCGCATTATGGGCAGGTGTGACGTAAAATAAATTATCAATCTGTATCCTCCGCATCTTGTTGGTCAATCTATTGTTTAATGCCCCAAAGTCCTCACGACACAGGCTCGACCTAGTGTGAGGGCTGTTGTTTGCTCTAAGAAGCTGTTGTATACTTTCCATAGTTAATTTTAATTTAATTACTAAGGTTTCATGTAATGTCAATTTGGAAAATAAATATATTTGTATTTGTTGTATTTGTTTGTTTGTCCGTTTTTCACGGCAAAACGGAGCGACAACTTGACGTGATATTTTAAGTGGAAATAGTTGAAGGGATGGAGAGTGACATAATATAGTTTTAATCCCCGAAATCACGGGGTTAAATAGGGGGTAAAGGTTTGTATGGAGCTGCGATATAAACGAGTTCCACGCGGACGGAGTCGCGAGCAGAAGCTAGTATATAAGTCCGACAGCATCATTTATTGGTAGAACATTTCAGACATCTGAAAGCCATTTTCCAATAAAATATTTTTAGAATAGGTAGGTTATTATTTTACTTACTTACTAAAAAACGCTGTAACCGTCTGAAATTCGTTTTGGTAATAAATAATGGAATTCGGAGAGTGTTGCTATCAGACCAGAGACTGAAAATATTAAGAAAAACGTGTAGGTAACATGTTCTGTGTGTAGGTACTGAACTAAACCCCTACTATTTACTAATTGTATAGTAAATAGTAGGGGTTTAGACACGAAATGAAATAACCAATAATGTAGAATTTACCCTGAAAGACGAAAATGTTGTCAAATGGAGAAAAATGTAAAGCAGGAGGGTGCTTATTTAATAGGCACAAAGTTATAAGTGTCCATGTCCCAAGTTTTAAGAGCACGCACCTTCATATGAAACGATTGTCATTTACTAACACGCTCATCTCGCTATCGTGACGTCACGATCTGCGAGCGTTTTCTCTATCTAACAATCAATAATTAAAACATAGCTTTGTAATTCTTTTAGAAATCTGAATGGGATTTTCGTCACTAGGCATATTTTTTGCCTCCTGTCTTTTGGAGTTGTAATACATTTTGAGTCTACATCCGTATACTAAGATACCTACTACGAAAAAAAAATAACGGTTAAAGTCACGTATTGAATGACACGACATGTTTCGAACTCTTCGGGAGTTCTTCTTCACTTGAGTGTTTCGCGGCAAACTCAATCCCAATGAGTTCGAAACATGTCACCTGTCGTCACATTTAATACGTGACTTTAACCTTGGATTTATAAGTAGTAGTTTAGACATATGTCAAGAATCGTAAACGTGTTTTTTTTTTAGTTTTTTCTTTATTTATAAAGACGCAATTTGTTTGTATAATTGTGTGGAGCAGGCTGCCCCAGTCGGCCAACGCTCCTTGCAAATGTAAAAAAAGCGTATTTTTTTTTTCTCTTAGCTTATTCTTATGAGAACATTATACCTGTTATGACCTTGATCGGTTAACTCCCCATTTTTGTTACACTCCGTATATTTGCTGTGTGCTGTACACAGCAGTCCTCAAAATCTCACGCCAAATTACAGACACAATATATCACGCCATTTCATAACCTTTAGTGTGACTAGAAATATTATCACTAAATAAACACATAACAAGCGTACTCATCAAAAACATTCTGTAAAAAACTAGCCAAGTCTCGATGGAGCTGCTTGTTTATCTCTAAAAAGTAATGAAATCTGTGAGATATTTTGTAGTACCAAGTCTCAGGCATTCTTATTATTCTTTATTTGCTAACTAAATAAAATTCTGCAACTTGGCAATCACACAACTTTATTGCATTTAATATTAATTATTATTATTGCATTTATGTATTTCTAAAACTATGTAGTATTATGTAATTGCCAAGTCACAATATTTTATTCATTCTTCTTGCTATATAGCAACTTGAATAAAACATCCATTTATTTACAGCAATACTGTTCTGACGCATTCACAGTGTACACAAAAGTTTTGATATGAGGCTCAGTAGAGTAGCCATCAGAATTGTATGGTAGCGAAATGGCTGGCGAGGCAAAGGGCATCATCGTTCATTTTGCAGAACTTCAAATATTCGTGACATATACATAATGCTACATTTCACTTCGCCATATTTTTTGTCCAAACATCCGTGTTGCATCTTTTTCCTTCCTACGGCAAATGAAAGAGAGGCGACTACGTAACGCGAACACGCAATGCCAAGTGAAGTGCCAGCATAACAAAATGCGTCAGAATTAGAAATAGTGCGTGTGCACATTTGTAAAGCCAGCATCATAAACATGTATGCACTTTTGGTGGAACTAGGACCTTATCGCTTAGGTATAAGGTCGTAATCGGAATTAGATACGTAAGTCACCAAACGACCGCCCGCTTTGTTAAAAGCGCAAGTTGCAACAATACGCCTGAATTTCACAATTAATTAAATTGCAGAGCGGATAATTATTGCTGCATTTAGACAAAAACGAGCGTTCTGAAACACATTAATGAGTCTATATAATATGAGGCTTTTACTGTCATCAATTTTAAATTAAATTAAATTGAATACATATACTAGCTAGGTATGTGAACATTCATATTTTTTGAGGTAATTCATATAAAATTTGAATACAAAACGTAAGTCATCCACCAACCAGTACATTGTTGAAAAGTGCAACTTGGAACAAAGCGCGCGATGGACAACTCTCCGTCTTTCAATCAGAAAGTTTAATCAGCATCATGGCGCCAACGTTCCAGTTTCACGCCAACTTTGTCCAACTTCAA
Source organism: Epinotia demarniana (assembly GCA_945867215.1). NCBI lineage: Eukaryota > Metazoa > Arthropoda > Insecta > Lepidoptera > Tortricidae > Epinotia > Epinotia demarniana. The sequence goes on along the minus strand of OX244278.1, from coordinate 20,647,227 downwards.
GTTGCGTGTGTTTCGGTTTAAAGGATGATTTACTAGGGAGTACTTACTAGGGAGTAAATAGCTGTGTCTGTCCATGACAGTACAAACTTGCTCCTTCAGGTTCTTTGGTTTTTGGCGAGATGGCGACTCCATCGAGCGTCTGATGTGCAAGGCAGGGTGGACAGTACCCGACCGCGCGGAAGACCACCCATGCGATGGACAGACCAAATCAAATCTGCTGTGAGCGGTGAATTGTATGGTACTTCCTAGTACACAGGAAGGCTCACAACAGATCGAAATGGCAAGAAATCGTGAGGCGAGTGACACATGTTCGCCACTCATAACGACCACGACCGTTCTGACAAGAAAGTATCGACCAAGAAGAAGAGACCAGGGTGGACCGCGTTTCCACACGAGGATGCCTGTGCCTGGGCACTACTGTCCGTCCGTGCCGTGCTAGCGGTACCGTCAGACTTATATACTCGTACAGGCTGATGATGATGATTATGTAGTAGCCGATGCAGCCCTAAGATAGCCACGCATTGTTGACAAACTTCACACACCGATTTCACCGGCTTCTTAGCATAGAAACCTAACTTCAAGCACCCCCGTGGGTGTCAGGATCGTTGTCCGTTCACTAGTGGATAGAAATGTGTAGCCGAGGCCACGAAACAAAGACCTTCTGCACCAGCCGCGTTGCACGGACCGCGTGGACGCGTGGTGCAGCGGAGGCAACGCGCGAACGCGCGGAGGTCTTAGGAAGACTCCAACACGTCGCAGCTCAGGACGCTGCCGCGTGTAAAGAGCCCGGTGCCCTTCACACGCGGCACCTCTGCTAGTTGGCGCGTAAACGTAGCGTGCGACGGCCGTGTCCGTGGCCGCTCCATACAAAAGTTACGAAACAAAAGAGCCTTGTTGACTATGGAACCTCAAACCTACAGGACAAGATTACGTGGATCACTAACTAGTAGATGGATCTGATTACGCAATAGTTATGAATTTTAATGGTTGCCTAAATAGAACACCACATATACCTAGAGAAATCGAATTATTTCGTACCTGAATTCATTTTAAATACCTATAGTATTTTGATATGGAAATAGCTTCCGTGTTCATAATTTTGCGCATGAATTCGCTTTTAGTACCTAGTTAAGTAGGTTTGGAAATATGTCAGGTAGTGAATTGTTTGGTTACGTTAATCTTGACATGCAGTAATTATTATTGTTCAGACCGTGTATACGTAACTTCCCGAATGCGGGAAAATGTAAATAATTGAAATCCCACAGTGTGTGACTTCCATAAGAAGATATATTGTAGTTTTAAAAAAACTGTTTTTTTATTCTCATACAAATTAATGCACGCAATTGTAAAACTTTAAAAATTAATATCTGTCCATTAGAAATAGTAAGCTATATTTTTTGCGATTAAACGGTTCTCAACACTTAAAGCTATCGTTACCTACTTTTAAAGGGCATTGGGCAACGTATGAATAATTTTTTTTTTACAGCGGCCAAGGATTTATTTTTTATGATCGATAAACGGATCTTTTAATACACATAGATATAAAAGAAATTTACGCGTTTAAGTTTTAAGTTTTGTTTATAACTTTTAAATGAACTGGTGGAAATATATATTGCAAATATCTCGGCTCCGATGAGATTATTACATTTTAAAACAAAATGTGTTTATTTGGATAGATCTCATTAATCTACAACTTTTACGAGAGGCCACTCCGCGACCGCCCTTCGTGTTCATGTAATGGATGTCACACGTGTATAAAGGCGGAAACACATTATTAACACGCGACGCGACCCGTTACCACGTCGCGTCGCGTGTTAGTGATGTGCTGGCACCTTAACGGTCGCTTGAAAAGATTGTTTTCTCATGTGCATGATAAGCCTGCATCCATAATCATCATTAACTCGTTCACGTGCACAACGTCTATAGACGTCGCAACATAAGAATACCTCACGTGAACGTGCATAATAAGTACATGGATTCATAATCATCATACATTTAAACAGTAAATGAGAGCTGTTGTCCGAAATACCTCCGCCGTATTGCTGCCAGCTAGCCAACCAGCGGCAAAGATATTTAAAAGTACGTCAAACGCTGCAGTCAACCCGTGCACGGCTGCATCCAGCGTGTACCAATACAAATTTCCCTGTTTAGTTAATGAACGGGTTAATGACGTCAGTCTAGTTAAACTGTGGCAGTTAGCGTCTCATTAATTTTAACTGTCGTGCCGCCAGTTGTTCGCGAATTAATGGGTTGCAATGAGGGTCATTAAAATTAACAGTCGTATTTGGATATTGGTTTGTTCTGAAACGCGTGTAGTTTGGACAATTCATGTCAGTAGTAATATAGGCACCTATTAACGAGAGGATGCATCTGAGATCTGGGTGGATCAACTATTTTCTGTCACTAGTTGCCATGGCCACGTCTCCTGAGTCACCTTTTAAAAATGTGATGTATGGGTTTAAAATCACCAAATGTGGGGTTTTCTTGTTAAGTTCAACCCCTTTTTGTATGGACAAACTTCTAGCACGTTAGACGTCCGTACTTATGGTAACTTTTTTCCAAGGAACTCTTTAATTTTGTCTCCTGGCTAACGGGAGAGAATAGTTGATCGACCCATCTGCAGAAGTGCTCTTCTCACGCAAAAAACAAATCCAAAATTATATTAAATACGATCCATTCAAAATATTTAAGTATCTATTTTATACGTTTATCATAATTTGTGTTAGATAGAAATCAGTAACATGTAGATAAGGAATACAGTAACTGTTTTTTATATAGCGTGATCGTACCAGCATCATCGCAACGGTAGACTACCCAGCCTACTAGTTTGGGCAGTCGTGGGTACGAAACCCCAGCTCGTACCAATGGGTTTTCAGAACTTATAAAGGTACGGAATATTTACTTTCAGCTTTTCGATGATGGAAAGCATCGTGATGAAATCGGTCTAATCCCAATAAAGTCTAGTTTTCCCTCAGGGTCGGAAGGTCAGATGGAGTCACTTTCGTAATATCTAGTGCATATGCCAAATCTCGGGAATAAGTGTCATAGCGGATCCCGGGCTCACCAACTGGGAATAACGCTAGACGTATGATGAGGGATAGCATCCCAGTACTCGACACTGGCCCAATCATTGACTTTCAGATTAGAGAAACAATACGTGAACAATAGGTATTTGTCTGAGTTTGTCAATGCAAGGTGTCGAGTATAGGGACTTTGCCTTACATAGGTATTAGATAGTTACATATAATTTATACATTTGTACTTCATGAATTATAGTACAAACTTTTAGGGGTAACCTGTAAAATAAAAACATTTCTGTTTGTTACATAATAAAAAAAAGTGTTAGTTGTAAATATTTTAAGTACCATCTCACTCAAATAGTGCAATATAGAAGAGGGTTACACGATGACGTCACGCGGCTCGAGTCTAATCCGGATTAGAACCTAAAACAGTGCCGTCACAACACTTTAGTACCAAAAATGTTTATTCTTCGGGAAATGTTCCGGAAGAAAATGGAGTTTCGGAAGAGAGTTTTAAACCTTTTCAGTTTATAGGTTGGTACTAGTGGCTCTTGAGATGTAGAAATCATAACTCGCGTGTATTTTTTATTTTTTTTATGGCCCGACGCTTCCCCTGTGCTACTGCCTGGCTGATTTATTATATTACCTATATTATTATTTTTATGTCAGCATAAACTGGCGAAGCCCCCCGCAGTAAAAAACAACAAATGATCGCAACATTGATATTATTTGTAGGTTAGGTTAGGGTTAGCTTTTGTCTCCTAGAGCGGAAATAGGCACCCCGGGAAGCGGGGTGGCGTCGACACGTTCGGAATTTCTATCCAAATCATAAGCGAAATAAAATTGCAACAAACTGAGAATTGGGAAAATAATATTATGGGAAATGTAATTTCGGGCAAACAAAAATTCGGCCAACTTATAAAAAGGGAAACATTTTCGGGATTTTAATGTTCCGAATTACGGTTTACGAGCGTATGTTAGGTAACCTTTTACCACCCGATTTAGATAAAATTTGATTATAAGGTACGGTGATAGTCGAGACCCTGATAGGACATAGGATAGTTATTATTGTGAAAATCATCCCTCAAGAGGAGAAGAGAGGAGTGGAAGTTTCTACGGGAGTGGGATAATTGAAGATGTGCCTGTGAGAAATCTAGTAGGATACTATACTTATTTGCTATTAGATTTTGTTAGGTGATTATCGAGTAAAGGAGGAAGAAGCAGTGGCCAAAAGCTAGGTACTAATTATATATTTTTAAGAATTCAATAATTTTAGCAGCTTATTCCTGAGGAACTAAGGAGTAAAAATACCTTGGCCTATAAAGTTAACTAAGTTCAGCTTTTTAGGGTTCCGTACCTCAAAAGGAAAAACGGAACCCTTATATAGGATCACTTTGTTGTCCGGCCTTCCGTCCATCTGTAAAGACCCTTTTTCTCAGGAACGCGTGGAGGTATCAAGCTAAAATTTATATCAAATACTCAGGTCTACTGTCCCTTGTAGCTGTGAAATATCAAACTTCTAAGCCAACGCAATCAAAAGATATAGCCGTATATGTATATGCCGTAATTTTCAAAACTCGCAAGGGAATCGAAACCTACAGGGTACTTCCCGTGAACTCAGAATCTTGAAATTTGGTACGAAGCAACGTCTTATAGCACAGATAAAGAAAAAATTGCGAAAACAGTCATTTTTTGTACGGTTTTGCCCATTCTATTGAGCAAAACTCAGACTGATTCACCGTATGTTTTTATTCTTTAGGGCCACGAACACGTAGGTAGTTGAAATTATTTGAATTCCGCTCGGGTCACCGCGTATACTCGTAAAATTACAGGTCTATATTAAACATTGTACATACGTGTTAAAATAAGGATAGGTTATTAACATAGCCATTAATTATACGTATTGTTTTAAGTTTAAAAACTTTTCATCACACTTGCTCGTCAACGGCGTTTTTACTTGCGTGCGTACAGAGCAGTTATACCTAGCCGTTTTACCTCCCACGGGATGTTAAGTTTAGTTTTAAAATGTAGAACCCACTCATACTTCACTTCGAACTGAGGATGTTTCCAATCAGCCAAGGTGTATTTCATATCTTTAAAAGTTTGCTACAAGCAACTTTTAATATGTATAAAACATATCTTTATATTAAATTTGATTGCAATTTAATGTTTAATATGTAGTTAAGTGTCTATGTAAAACGTTTTAAGTGTTTTTAAATCGTGGCTGCATACCGAAGGGTCTTTGCCATACGCGCCTCACGTCAAATTCAACAAAATGGACGACTGACATGTTGCAGTTTTTATTACGATTTGCATTAATTTCTTCTAAAATGTATAAATTTGTTTCCTCGCAAATGTGATGAAAAACATTGTGTATAACACGGGGGCGTAAGAATATTGCAAACTCGAGTCATCAAAAGCCTTCCTTCTGATAGACTCTTGTTCGCAATATTCCACTTACGCCCCTCGTTAAACAATGTACTATAGTTTTAATTCTGTACTTAGCTGTAACCAGACTAATATACACAATGAAAGCCCTTTCGTCGGGTAAGTACATCAGTTTCATTAATCCCAGGCAATTATCAGACTGACAAGGGTGCGGCAACGCGGCCGGCGATTTGACACAAGCTCCCCGCAGAATGTTAATATGAGAAAACTAATCTAATTTTGTCACTCAAAGTGGAATTAAGTGACAAATTTTAGTTTTGAGGGCTTTATTGCTTATTTTGTTACTTTGGAGAAACCGAATTGGATAATTATCATCATCATTATACCTGCCTGAAGACGTCCACTGCTGGACATAGGACTGCCCCAAAGAGTGCCAAAGCGACCGATCCTGCGCCACCTGCATCCAGCGGACTCCCGCAACCTTTACCAGGTCATCAGTCCACCTTGTCGGGGGCCTACCCACGCTGCGCCTTCCGGTACGTGGTCACCACTCGAGAACCTTTCCGCCCCAACGGCCATCGCTTCTACGTGCTATGTGCCCCGCCCACTGTCACTGCCACTACCACTGCCAGGGTAGATGTGGACACCTAAGTGGCGAGTTGGCTATATGTTTAAAGTCCAGTGCCACCTCCCTACCCCCCAGCTCTCTGACCGGTGTTGCCCTTAGGCCATTTTTTAATGTCGCTATTAATAGGGGCCCATCTAGCATTTAGCGAGTCACCGTCTGCCAGATATAAAGATTGAAACAGTTTTATTAGGCAGGCGTCCGATGTTTCACCCAATAGCCCAGCCACTAGTCCATCATTTCTACCCAATAACCCGTTTTATTTAGATTGGATCAACCATCAATAGTCCCTATACACCCCAACGGGTGCTGTCTCTGTGTGCGTCCCATGACACAGGCAGGGACAGCATCCGCTCGGTGTACTCCTTGCATTTCATTAAATTTTCAAAAGGGCCTCTACGTGTTGGCTCAGTTGGTACTTTGTAGGTACCTAGCTCCACGCACGCCTCCCAAAGGTCCGGGACATCATTGTCCCGTGAACGGGAAAGAAATAATAATAGTAATATAGAATAGAAACAATACAGCAAGAAAAATAATAAAATTAACGCAGCGCAACATAACCTCGCCAACCGACCAAAAAGCGTACAAGCTAATATTTAAAATACTTTTATTGCATCTTAAAAGGTGTATGTGAAGTCCCCAACCCGCATTGGCCAGCGCGGGGACTACTGCCCATTCCCTCTCATCCATGAAAGGAGGTCTGTGCGGAGCAGTGGGACGTATATAGGCTGATTTATTTATTTATTATGTATTTCTCGCATTCAATATTAACGTATGTACCTATTGAATTAAACTTACTTCCCGGCCATAGCAGTAAACTCCCTCCTTTCTGGCCCGCCTATAATACATCACTATCAAATCCCGTTCTGCAGACAAGCCATCAATCCGATTAGGACCCGCATCGCTTGCCAATAAGTCTGCAATTCAACTAAGTGATTCTAATGTAAGCAGCTTTGCAAGAATATACTGTCCTCAATCGGGGGTCTTCGAGTCATCGGTTTCGCATTTCAATTTGTTTCGCAACGTTGATCTAAGACGTTCGTAATCTAGCGTGCGTGAAAACAAGTGCACGGCACGTTAAGGTCACGGTGTTGACGCCAGCGGGCAGCGGGGCTATGTATGTTGTTTGAGCTGTCGCTCGTCGCCCCGCTGCCTGCTAGAGTCCAGTCCATGTCCTTAGAGCGTTTACATAATCATAATCATAATCATAATCATTTAATCATTGCTTTGTGTGTATAAAAGATCTGTAAGCTATTAATGTTCCAACACAACCCTGTGAGGGCACTGCAACAGAATATAACAAATATACAGTTCAATTAACAATTTAAAATAATATTATCATGCATTTCAATTTTTATCAAGTATACAATATTTAGTACCTATTTATCCATTATAAATTAAGTTAGATACATTAAAAATTGAATTAAATTACAGAATGTCATGAAAAATAAAATACTATGAAACAATAATGAAACAATAAAATACAATGAAACAATAATTATTTAAGATTATAAATTATATAAAAATTGAATTAAATGTTACTTTTGTAGGCTAAGTATTCACTAACTGAGTAAAACGCTTCATTTATTAGGAATGCTTTTAAAGTTCTGAGAAAAGTATCACTATTAGGCTCGTTTTTTAATTCGTTGGGTAATTTATTGAAGATTCTTATTGACATTGAGTAGGGCCCCTTTTTATGTATAGCTAGTTGTGATGTTGTTTGGAACAGATTGTTTTTGTACCGGGATTCAAAACGACGGGGCAAATCTCCAAGTTTAGAGTAAAAGTCCGGGTAAGTTTTCACAAATTTACAGGTTTCAAATATGTATATGCAGGGTACCGTGAGGATTTTAAGGTCTTTAAAATGTGGTTTACAGCTATCCGTTTGTCTAATATGCATTAATATACGAATGCATTTCTTCTGTAGAATTAGCAAGTCGTGTGCGTTTGTGCTGTTACCCCATAAGACTATAGCGTAGCAAAGCCATGAATGGGCAAAAGCATAATATGCTGTCAGAGCTGTTTGCAGGTCTGTGGTTTTTTTTAGCTGTCTCAAGGCATAAATAAATTGGCTAAGTTTAGTTTTAATTTTTTGTACATGGTCTTTCCAGTTCAAATGGGAGTCTATAGTTATGCCGAGAAGTGGGAAATCTGGCACGCATTCTATTTTGTTATTCTGGAATGTGAAATTTATATCTAGCTTTTGTTTTTGGTAAGGTCTAAATTGCATAATTTTGGTTTTCGAATAGTTAATTTCTAAATTGTGATCGCTCGTCCAGTTAGCGATGTTTGTAATCGTTTCCGATAGCTTTTCATTTATGTTTGTGTTGCGGTTACATGATATCAACAAGGAAAAGTCGTCCGCAAACATTACACACTTCTCGTTGAGTGATTTTGGAAGGTCATTAATGTAAATAATGAACAGCAGGCAGCCGACCACACTTCCTTGAGGAATAGAGTTTGATACGGGCTGGACATCAGACCTAATGGTACCAATTTCCCTCGATTTTTCGTTTGTATATTCGATATCAACATATTGCTTCCTGATGCTTAAGTAAGATTGAAACCACTTCTGAGTAATGCCACGTACTCCAATTCCGTACAATTTATTGAGTAATATACTAAACGTTACTTTTTCGTAGGCTTTTGTCATGTCAAACAAGACTCCGATCGCATATTCTTTTTTATCTAAGACTAGCTTTTGCCCGCGGCTTCGCCCGCGTAGTAAAAGTAATTTTCCAATAATTGTTGAATTGCTACGCCGCCTACTAACCTACTACTACTAACTTCTCTTACGAATAACCCTTCGTCATAACCCACTATGGTAAATTAATTTTTATTTACTATTATTTTTATGCCCGTGTGGTGGCGGGTTAGAATTTCACCACCCTCTTTCTTCCCGTGTGTGTCGTAAAAGTCGATTAAGAGAGCAGGGTTGAAGTGTGTTGTGGGTGATGGGCTAACAACCTAAGCAATATCACTTTTTGTCGGTCTTTTATACACACATTTATGCTAAAAGTGGCGCTGGAACATAAAGTTCATGTGCTCTGCCTGCCCCTTTTGGGAATAAAAGCGTGAATGTATGTATGTATGTACGTATTTCTGTTATTAAATTTACAGTCATGATTAATGAGAATCTGTCTTCTGGAATAAAAGCTACTTTATGTTCATGATAATGTTGAAATACCAAAATATCTCCACGAATGTCAAGTCAAATTTGTGGCCTGGACATTGCTATAGGCTAGTTTCCTAAGATTTTTTTTCCATGCTTTTCGAACCAGTATTTAACATAAATACCCAAAAATTTGTTTTAATTTAACGGCGGCCAAAATGCTTAACTTATAAAAAGTAAGCAGATCTTCGTGCAGCACCTTGAATGTACTTATTACGGATGCAGGCACTTTCCCAATGTCTCCTACCCTCCCGTCCCGCCGCGCCGCCCGCACTCGCCTAGGTACCGATTGCTGACGATCGAGATGGCACCAATACAAACTTTAAAACCTATAACCCTATATAACGCGGGTCTCGTTCCATACCTCAAAAGCAAAAATAGAACCCTTATTTATAGGATCACGTGTGGCTGTCTGTCAGTCCGTCTGTTACAACCGATTTGCTACGAAAAAAACTGGACCGATTGATTTGCAATTTGGCACAAACATTTTCATGAATTTTCATGTCCACAACATGACATTTCAAAATCTATGTGATTTTCGTTATTAACGTCCCAAAAAACCGTAATAACAACGCCCATATTGATATTTAGACGCCACGTTGGAATGTAAAATCGTTGTTGTTTTCCTAATCAGCGACCCGATAAACCATAGAAACAATAGATGCAGATGTTGATTTTCAGATTTTGTCACCACATGTCTCCTTTTAGAGGTTGAATTCTCAAAAAACCGGAAACACTTGTTTACTCATTTATCGTTAGGAATTATCCTGTGAATTCTCGAATAAAATTGTCTAACTAATCTTTTTTCTCCATACAAACTTTGGACCTCCTTTTTAAACCCTTTAGGTGTAATCATTTCCAAAACGCTGAAAGCACTTTATTTGTAAATGAATAAGTAATCTGTCCACAAAGTTTTAAGTACGTAGTAGCTAAAAGTAAGTTTCCCTTATACAAAATTTGGACCCTCATTTAGGGGTGGAATTTTATAAAAAGCTGAAATTACTTTTAAGTTATCTTCCTACAAAGTCTCAAGTCTCTAGTTCAATAAATAATGTTTCCCCCCCACAAACATTGCATACCTGTTTAACCCCCTTAGAGGAAGAATTTTATAAAACGCTGAAAGTACTTTTTTGTATCTTAATAATAATATTCCTACAAAGTTTCAAGTCTCTAGTACAAAAAAATATGTTTCTCCCATACAAACTTTGCACCCCTACTTAACCCCCTTAGGGATAGAATTTCCAAAAATCCCGTCTTATCCCTTGCCTACGTCATAAAATGAAGTTCTGGTGTAAATTTCAAGTTTCTAGTCCCAGTAGCTTTGAATACGAACTTTGCACCCCTATTTTACCCCCTTAGGGGTGGAATTTTATATAACGCTGAAAATACTTTTTTTTGTATCCTAATAAGTAAAATTCCTACCAAGTTTCAAGTCTCTAGTTCAATAAATAATGTTTCCCTTATACAAACATTGCACCCCTAATAAACCCCCTTAGGGGTAGAATTTTCTAAAACGCTGAAAGAACTTTTTTGTATCTTTATAAGTAATATCCCTACAAAGTTTCAAGTCTCTAGTACAAAAAATCATATTTCTCCCTTACGAACTTTGCACCCCTTTTTAACCCCCTTTGGGATAGCATTTCCAAAAGTCCCGTCTTATCCCTTGCCTACGTCATAAAAGGACGTTCTGGTGTAAATTTCAAGTTTCTAGTCCCAGTAGTTTTGAATACAAAATTTGCACCCCTATTTAATCCCTTTATGGGAGGAATTTTATAAAACGCTGAAGACGTTTTTTTTGTATCCTAATAAGTAATCTTCCTACAAAGTTTCAATTCTCTAGCTCAATAAATAATGTTTACCCCATACAAACATTGCACCCCTATTTGACCCCCTTTAGCGGTGGAATTTTCTAAAACGCTGAAAGAGCTTTTTTTGTATCTTAATAAGTAATATTCCCACAAAGTTTCAAGTCTCTAGTACAAAAAATAATGTTTCACCCATACAAACTTTGCACCCCTATTTAACACCCTTAGGGACAGAATTTCCAAAAATCCCGTCTTATGCCTTGCCTACGTCATAAAAGGAAGGTCTGGTGTAAATTTCAAGTTATAGTCCCAGTAGTTTTGAATACAAACTTTGCACCCCTATTTAACCCCCTTAGGGGTGGAATTTTGTAAAACGCTGAAAGTGCTTTTTTGTATTTTAATAAGTAATCCTCCTACAAAGTTTTAAGTCTCTAGTTCAAAAAATAATGCTTCCCCCATACAAACTTTGGACCCCCGTTTTACCCCCTTAGGGGGTGAGTTTTCAAAAATCCTTTCTTAGCGGATGCCTACATCATAGTGGCTATCAGCATGTCAAATTTCAGCCCGATCGGTCCAGTAGTTTGGGCTGTGCTGTGTAGATCAGTCAGTCAATCAGTCAGTCACCTTTGCGTTTTATATATATAGATATCCAGGATGTTATTAACATATTTGTAGGCCGCTAAAGTAGTTGCCCGTTTTTTGCGGAAACCATTTTGTGAGTCGTCAAAGATATTATATTTTTCGCAAAAGGAGTAAAGTCGTTTGCACATTGCCTTCTCAAACACTTTAGATATCACAGGCAAAAGTGCAATCGGGCGATAGTTATTAGGGTCAGTTTGCGTATTCTTTTTATGTATGGGTTTGATCACAGCCTGTTTTAATAAATCGGGGAATATGCCCTCAGAAAAAGACTGGTTGATAATAAAAGTAAGCGGTGGAGTTAGTACATCCGCACAAGCTTTTATTAGAGTGGATGGCAGCTCGTCAATACCACAGCTAGTTTTGTTTTTTAGGCTCCTTATCAGACGGTATACTTCGCGCGGTTCTACGGGTCGCAAAAACATTGTGTTCTCGGACGGCTGTAGCACGGGACGGCCGAGCGGCGCTGGGCCTGCGGCCGACTGCGCAGGCGACCTCCCAGCGGTGACAAACAAGTTATTGAATGCGTTAGCGACTAGCCGGGGATCAGACGTTAATTTATCGTGGATAAGTAATTGTATGTTTTTTTGGTGGCCGTTGTTTTTCATATTTCTGTTTTGTTTAATTATTTGCCACATGCATTTTATTTTATTTGGTGCCTTGCTCATTTTCGTAGCGAATTGTAATTTTTTTGACTTCGTAATTGTATTTTTTAGAGTTTTTTCATACGATTTATAGTGTTGATTTAAAATGTTGTTTTTGGAAGACATAACATGAATCCGAAGCAATCGCTTATGCTTACATGATATTCGTATTCCCCGAGTGAGCCAATGATTTGTATTGCCTGATTTTATTTTCATCCGTCTCTTTGGGATAGTTTTATCCAAGGTGCCAAGCAATACCTTGTTTATTGAATTATAGTTTTCATTTACTGTTTTGTGTGGAGAGATGTAGTCGTCCCAGTTAATTTTCTGGAGTTCTTGTTTGAATGTTTGTATGTTTTTTGAGTTGTACAACCTCTTAGTCCGGTACCAAAATATTGTTGTACATCACGGTGACATGACGGTTTTTTACAGCGATAGAAGAGCGTGTGCCATATCACGAACTCGCAATTGTCACTGACACTGTTGTAAACCCAAAGTAGACCAAATAAGGACAATAATCCGTGTAAAAGCGAATTTTGGTATTGTTGTAGGTAAAAGTGTCCTAATCAACATACTAAAAGTACTGGTAGGGGGATAACATTTAGATCTTCCAAACCTGCGTAGGAACAGTAACCAACCTACAACGTTATCGACCTGCTGGTTGTAACCGGGCAGTTAAGTGCAACCCGCCTTAAAATGTTTGAGGGCGGTCTACGTTATAGCCATATTACCAAAATATAAGGTTCAAGTTGTTAAATGGCAACAGCTTTAGTTTTGAACACAAACACACACCTCCCTAAGGCGTTGTAAGAAGGTACGAATTGAAAGACTTGTGGCCGAGACAGATTGTTCCAATAGCTCAGTTGTTTTTTTTCCATTACGTTGAAATTTATTCAAACGGATATAAATATAGCCTCAGGAAAAAAAAGTACCTAGAGTTTGTCTGCAACAACAGTACTCTCAAGTTTTGTGATATTCAAACACAAACGACTGGAGTCATATATGGCCAATAATTGGCCATTTACACAAAGCACAATAATACTGTAAAAGAATATCATCCTCCAAGCCTTTTTCCTGGTTTTGAATTGACATAACCACCAGTTTTACAATAGCGATTGCCTACTTACCTACCAACCCAAAGGGAAAAATAGGCCTTCGGATTAAATCGGTTCCGTACGATGTTAAAATATCAAATAATACCTGCCTAAGTTTTATGGGAAACCCAGTGGTAATCACATGGTTCGAACCCAAGACCTCGAGTTTGAAACAAATGAAAATGTACGTAGGTATTTATTAAGAGTCCCTAATACCTCGCCAAATCGCTAAAGTAAACCTAAGCCAAGCACCCGTAACAAAACACTACTTACCCCCAACTCCAGTATCTCACAATCTCAGTAACATATGATAATCCTTACGCCTTAGTAGCAAAGCTTAAGATGTCAATTAAAATTCCATCCTCACATCCCATCTTGCCCAGCTGACGCCCATGACTCCTTGGAGAGACAAGAATAGGTGTTTACGAGAGACCTGGGCACATTCTATCAACCCGTCCTGCTCTTTCAAAGCCCATGGCTCCTGGGAGAGGCAGGGACTCATATTTTTCAGAAACCTTGGGCTTATAGCTGTGGACGCAGGAAATGCCTGGATGTAAACAGCGGGGCACGCAAACTGTTTTCATTGAACGAAGAATTTAGGGCGAGGACGTGAGGAGTAAAAACTATGCGGTGTCAGTGGGTTGGGAAATTGTTGAGAAGTATTGCAGTGAAATATGGGGATGTATTTATTGTAGTGTACGAATATTATACGGTTTTTTACAAGATAAATATTTTATATAGTATTCCATTCAGTACATTTTTTAAACATCCCAAATGTTTCACGTTTTTATTTATTTGTGTTTCTCATCCCATTGTGCTAGTGTTACATATTTTATCTACGCACATATCATAAATGCTCTAAAATGCGTTTAGAAACCGTAGGAAATGACCAGCATTACTACGACCGATTTTACTATGAGAACTTTCTTGTCTGTGGTAGTAGGTAAAATCCGTACTGTAATGTTATTACAGTTTAAATTTGGAAACAGCTGTCAAAACTGAAGTGAGTCTCTATTCTCGTATCCATAGATGTTAATACAGTTATCGATACGAAACGTCAATTCAGTACGTTTTTTAATACAAACCGCACGACATTTGATCTCGAGTGATATGAGTATAGAGACTTCATTCGTTTGTCTATGATTAAAAAAAACCATTCCTTATGACGGATGATCGAATTGCCGCCATTGCTGTTGTCATTTTATTGTTGGTTTTTTGCTGTTACTACTACTTATGATATGTGTGTAGATAAAGTAGTGTATGCAACTGTACATAATTAGGCCTTAAAACGCTCATGTGAACCTATTATGAAACTCGCTGACGCTCGTTTCATAAAACCACACTCGTATTTTAAGGCCTCTCATTATGGATCACTCGCATAAACTACTATAACAAATGGATTATATTAATTATTTATGTATAATGTGTATACATTTGTATCGGTAGTATTTTGTGTTGAGTTCCGTGGGTCACGTACGGTGCTGTCTGAAAATCAGCGCTGTAGGTGTCTGTCTGACATCTCGGCATAATGCTGAGACAGCGACCGATTCACTGCCGCGAAGACAGAAGCGAAGACACAATATTAATCAATTGTATTGTATGTCTACTTGTCTCTGTGTGTCTCTTGTGTAGTGAATAAATGTCATCTTTCTTTTCTTTCTTTCATGATGATATACTTACCCAGAATGTTACACGTAAAAATATTATAATGATGATGATGAGGTATTAAAAATGCCTTATTATAATAAGTTTAACGAATGAAAAACATAATTTACAATAATACTTTCCTTCAATTTGTGATACAAAATGTATTACTTACTACAAACATTTACATAATGCGAAGGAGCTCCAAGCGTTAAAAATAAATAAATTCACAAAATTCCTTTTGCTTTTTTCATTATTACGAGTACGAAAGAAATCTGTGAAATATTTTGAAGCGTCAATATGTAATATATTCCCGCAATTAGGAAATTATTTTCTGACGATATGTTACAGAGTCCCAATACGTGGAAAATAATATACCTTACTAGCTTTTGCCCGCGAATCCGTCCGCGTGGAACTCGTTTATACCAACTTCCATCACCTATTTCACCCGTCAGGGGATGAATTACGTGATCAAATGTACGGGTGGGTTTTTCAAAACCCTCAAATTGCTCTTCTTGTTGTGTAATAAGGAGTCCATACAAAAAGTTTCAAGTCTGTCACTTAAATTTTTAATCCATCCCCATACAAACTTTTAACCCCCTTTTTACCTCCTTGAGGGTGACATGTTCGAAAATCCGTTCTTAGTGGATACTCAAAATTAAAATTTAAATTTTTAAATTTGAACTGTTTATTGCAATAATAGTTTTACATACATTTTTTTTCTTAATTACTTAGCACAATCTTAACTTTTAAAGATTATTTGCTAAGCATATTTTAGTTATATATTATAGATTTGACCTTTATATATTGTTATTTAATTAAGATTAAGATTTTTTCTTCACACTTAGTATGGCTTTCTTAGTTACACATTTGGCCTTATGCGGTTTATCTGTTATACTATCTATTACATTTTCAATCATATTTGTAGGGAGACTGTTTAGGACAGCAGGCACATAACTGGACCAGACTCTTCGCCCATAAAAGTTGTTGCTTCTTGGTACTGTAAATGTTTTACTGGTTGTTAGTGTCCGGAGGTTCTGTGGTCTGCTATACCTATTCAGCTTTCCTAGGTATTGTCTATATTCTAGAATCACTGCCATTTTAACTTTGTCATATACATTAAGGAGTCTACAGTATTGGAATAGGTTATCATAGTTGCTTTTGTGCTTATATTTAACTTTTAGTGGTACAATTGTTTTAATTAGCCTTAATTTTATTGTAAGTTGTATATACGCTGTAGGTATGTGTTGTATGTTCTTCCATAACTAGATATGCCATAATTTATCACTGAGTCAGCCACGGCCAGGTATATTAGGCGAAGTGTGCTATATGGCATTTTATTTTTAAGTATCTTTAGGTTACTTAGTATCCCTCTTAGTTTTTTACATACATGGTCAATGTGTGGGCTCCAATTAAATTTATCATCTATTATTAATCCAAGGTATGTATGTTGTTTTACTAAGTCTAAGGGCTCGCAGTCGCAGCACGGACTTGGGTCATGCATGCAGGGGTGATTGTGGGCAACTATTTTAGGTATTATGTTAGTTTTATTATGGAATGAATGGATGTGCATTAATTTAGTTTTCTGGTAGTTAATGGATAGACCCATATCATGTGACCACCTGCATAATGTATCAAATTCGCGCTGCATTCTGCTTTCAGCCACAGATATGTCACTGTCAGCTGTTATTAGGCAAGTATCGTCAGCAAACTGGTACACAGAAGCCTCGCTGAATATGTTGTTCATGTCGTTGACGTAGATTAGATACTCAGTTCGGCCGATTATTGAGCCTTGTGCTGTGCCATGCATGGCCATAAGCAGCTCACTTTGCTCGCCTGCAATGCTCACTGTGTTGTATCTATTTGTGTGGTAATTTTTCAGCCAGTTCAGGTTCGGTTCCTGTATACCATTTTGCTGTAATTTATCATATAATTTCATGTGATTTAAGGTATCAAATGCCTTGCTGAAGTCAATCATGATTACTAATACATGTTTTTTGCTATTTAGGTGCATATTTATCTCATCTGTAAATTGTGATAAGAGTTGGGTGGTGTTTTCCCCTTTTGAAATCCAAACTGTTTTCCATGTATTATTCCGTTGCTTGACAGAAAATCATTTACTGTTTTGCCGAGATATTTTTCTATAATTTTGTCTATTACTGGTAATATTGTGATAGGTCTATAGTTGTTAGTGTCAGTGTACGTACCTTTTTTGTGAATGGGTCTAATTAGGCCAATTTTTAAATTGTCTGGGTATGTGGAGCTGTTTATGCACTGATTAACTAGGTGGGTGAGAACAGGTGATATTTCTTTACTGATATATTTTAAGTCTCTGGCTCTGATTTTATCGTATCCTGCACTTTTTTTGACATTTAGATTATTTATGATTTTGCACATGGATTCTTTTTTTATTTTGTTTATTTTAAGTGTTACACTTGGAGTGTTTATGTATGTGTTTTGATCAAGCAACGGAGTGTCACATGAATTTAATATTTTTATAACATTTTTCTCAAAGTCTTTGGAAAATTTGTTGCATAATGCAGCTGCCTCACTCAGGTTGTTATACTACGTATTGTGAAAAAAAACAGCGTTCTAGGTCCGGTCCAATGGTTTAGGCTGGGCGATGATTTAAGTCAGTCTGTCAGGAATTTTACGTTTATGTAAAATAAAATATTTTGTTTCGTTAAGAGGTTGTAGGTCTTCTCAGGTTTCATTTATAAGTAAATATTGTAAGCGTCCATTCTATAATGCGAAACGTAAACATAATATATAAAACGAGTGGGCATACATACAAGCGATCCCAATTGGGCTATTTCATCTAAAGGATCTAGAACCCTTGGGTCCATTTGGGTACGGAACCACTAGTTAAATTGTAAAGCCAAAATAAGCCATTAAGAGCACTTAAAACTTTGCACGTTTGTCCAGAAAAGGCTAATACTAACAAATATATACCCTTACCAAGAGTGGTGAGCAACGACTACCGTCTATAATATCACGTCAGTTTGTCGTTGTGTGAAAGTAAACCATTAAGAAAACACTTTAATAAAGTCACGTACCTACTCCCCGTAGCTCAGCTCAACTCTTGTGACCCTTATCTTAATTAGGCCAACTTTATTTGAACAAGAACAATTAAGTTGACTTATAACTTTGTACATGTTTGGATCCATTTGGCTAAATGATGGAGATTATATCCACATTAGTGCCCGGTTCTAAAAGATCCGTTGAACCTTACGTCACTAAGAAATATTGAAAACAAGTTTCAGACGAAGAACCTATTTCTGGTGCAATTTTTTGCCGAGTGTCCTTTTTTCATTGTGATTAAGTATCAACATGTACCCTGTACCTGTGGGTTTTGTAAAAATCTTACTAAGGGAAAAAGATTGAAGTGTGTTGTGGGCGATGAACTAGCAAGCTATCACTGCTATAGCACATTGCGTCGATCTTTTATACCTAAAAGTGGAACACAAGTTTCGTGTACTCTGCCTCCCCCTTTAAATAAAGGCGTGAAGGTGTATCAAGTACAGTCGAGTTGTCCAATATCTATATTATGTAGAGGCATCCTTTCAAAAAATCTGCACGTGTCTTATGTCTGTGTAAATATTGGAGAACTCTACTGTACTCGTTGATAATGTTACCAATGAGCCTCGACACAACGTTTGTTCAATTGTTCTGGCCAAGTTTTATTTATTATTATAGCTAATACATAATACTTACTTAATTATAGTCATTTAATTTATAAATAAGTTTACAATGATACCGACAACCAACGATGACCGATTAGCCTAGTGGGTGGTCATCCTGAAGGTCCTGGGTTCCAATACCGGTAAGGGCAAATATTTGTGTGATGAGCATGAATATTTTGTTTCTGAGTCTTGGGTGTTTCCTGTATGTTTTAATATCAAAGCATTGATATATGTATTAAATATATCGTTGTCTTGTACCCATAATTCAAGCCTTATTGAGCTTACTATGGTTGGACTATTTGATATTTGATCTATCAGATGTTAAGAAGAAACCGGGTCCGTAATTGGCTTTTAGTCGCGACTTTGCGTGAACTTTCATATTCTACGCCCATTTACCGGTAAAAAGCATTTGCATGCAAGCTATCATATCTTTTAATTGAAGTTCTCTTGAAAGAAAACTGAAGCTTCATTAAACTAAACAAAAAGTACGTTTTATATTGTAATAAACAAGAAAGCTCGCTTTATTAATAAAACCACCATAAATAAAGTGAGCTTTTATTAACAAAAAAGGCAAACTTTTTTAATATATACATTCCCTTTTTATCTCAAACGGAGCGGATTGTAATACTTTGTTAACGGCACTATAATGGCAAAGGTCACCGTTCAGTTAGCCTCGGTCAGAGTTTAGGAAAAAAAGTAGTTCACGTTTATACTTTCAAAAATTACGAACACAATATTCTTTACGTAATACTAGCTTCATCTGTGTGGACCCGGAATAAAAACTATCCTCTATTTTTATACAGGTTATAAACATCTCCTTGGAAAACTTCATCCAAATCGATTGAGCCGTTTAAGCGTGTTTGAGTACCAAACATCCAAACTTTCGCTATTAGAATATCCTCTTCCTTAGGTTATTTTCTACTAATTCAGGTGAAACACATATAACTCAGGGGACCATTTTTATTTTCAAGCGCTCAAAAATCAAATAAAATTAAATATATTATGTTTGTAGTGTCAAAATGGCAGGCACTTACTTTGCCCTTGAATTGGATGAAGCTCTGGTTTTCTGGTTTCTGGGTACCGTCATCGGACGGCGAGATAGACTATCCGTCTCTTTCTAATTAGAACACTCAGAAAGAGACCCTCGTCGGCAGAGTATCTCGCCGGCTTATGACGGCACCGCTATCGTAGGAAACCAGGGCTCATTATATCAGCCGAAAGACATCCACTGCTGGACATAATCCTCCCCCAAAGTGACCGGTCCTGCGCCACCCGCATCCAGTGGACTCCCGCAACCTTTACGAGGTCATCAGTCCACATTGTGGGGGTTCTACCTACGCCGCGCCTTCCGGTACGCGATCGCCACTCGAAAACCTTTCCACCCCAACGGCCATCGGTTCTACGTGCTATGTGCCCTGCCCACTGCCACTTAAGTCTAGCGATTCGGAGGGCTATATCGGTTACCTTGGTTCTGCTGCGGATAGCCTCATTTCTGATGCGATCACGCATAGAAACTGCCAACATGGCCCTCTCCATTGCCCTTTGGGAGACTTTGAGCTTTCTTATCAGGTCCATAGTAAGCGACCACGTATCAGTGCCATATGTCATCACCCACCAACCAGGGCTTAAGAGGGGAGAAATAGCCTAGCTGAAAACGTAACGACAGCTGAGTTACGTACCTATTTAACTATTAAAGACTTTCCACAAAAGCGTGTCTTTCTATTTGCAAATGTGCTCCGTAACTTCATAACAACAATTTATTAAGTATTTGTTATTCCGTATATTCAGTATATTCTTTGTTAACAAAATAAAATTGCTGGAACCAAATAGTTTGATGTAAATAATCTCATGAAATTATGACTGATTCTTGTAAATTAGCCTAATGAGGCTTCAATAAGAATAAAATGAAAAATTGAAGTAGCGTAAGTATTATTGTGTGAATGTCATGCCCTTGCCAAACAAAGAATGAATTATTATTTTGGTAACGGCTATCCGCAACCAAAGGAGTTCAAGGTGCTTCCGCTGAGCTGCATCATCCGCTATGTGGAAATGATGGAGCGAGCTTAGGAGTAGACATAAGGAGAGGGCAAATGCACAAAAGATCCCACTGGGTCGAAGTGCATCCGAACGTGCCCTCAACTAGATAAGATAAGATAAGATAAGCGTAAGTATTATTTTAAAATAATAAATGTGAAAAATATGTTTTTAGCAAATAATCTTGAATGAAACAGAAATCTTCTTAAATAAAGATTTCTCTCTAACCAAGAAATAGAATATTGGCTCAGAATAATACTGCTTTGTTGGAAATGATAGTAACAATAAAAATTGAAGCTATCTTATTCATAAATACGAGATAATCATACCCGATGAAAACAAAATTGGCTTTAACTAAAAATTAAAGCATAAAAAGGAAAGTTATAAAAAGAACGCCGCCTCTAGGAGATGATCGAACATCTTTCTAACTACTGAGCTGTAAATCTCACGCGCCTTTCTGTGTTTCATTATTTTTTAATTTTTAACAAAATTAAACGTTTCACGAGAATCGGTTGGGAAATGGCGACCTGTAGAGGAGAATAGCTGGACAGGGGAAAATACTAAATAATTTTGGCCCAAGCTAAATCTGTTTTTTCACTATAGGTAGTTTATTCAACGTGTTTTTTTAACCGTCTTAGAGCCAAAGCCCACTGAAAGTATCCAAAAGGTACTAATCATTCGTGAAAAAAGATTTTTTTTAGTTCAGTTTCTTGTAATAAATTTAATTAGGTTTGAAAAATTCTCTATGGCGCACGGAGCGAAGTTCATTCACCCGGTTAGAGTTCGTACCTATCTACATAAGATGGCGGCTAGCGGACACTGCGGTCACTCAGCTGGATGATTAAAATTAATATTAATACAAAAAAACAATATTTTATGCATTTAAAAAAATCTTTAAATAAATAAGAACAAAAAAAATAATCTTTTTTTAAGTTCTTTGTAATGTATACTTTAACTGGGGTTCGGCTCTAAGACGGTTAAAAAAACACCGTGTATAATGTAAGTATCCAAGAAGGGATTTTTGAAAATTCCACCAATAAGAGTTGTACGGGGAAAAGTAAGTGCAGGCGGACGGAGTACCGCGCAGAAGCTAGTTACTTATAAGGACTCTAAAAGTCACTCAGAAAACGACATAACTTTTAAAAGCGCTGAGCTACACTACTTAGTTTTCTCTACACTACAGTACTTGTCGGCTCTGCCTCGGGGCCAAACGTCCATTATTCTCCTCTTAAAGTCTATGAATAATATAACCTTAACATAGTCCGTCTGTCATGTCCCCTAGGGTCACACAATTTTGAGAATTTCTTTAATAAGTTTGTGTGGGATGGGTACAATGTCACACAATATTTTGCCTAATTTATATTTTCTCTATTAAAACAGAATGTACTTTCTCTAGGCAACCATCTTTAAATAGCATCCTGAAAGAAGACTTGCAATCAATATGTAAATAGTTGTAGATAGTTCGCAGATAAAATATCCTACATTCTACTAATATTATTAATAGTTTTTTATATGAAAAATTTTGTTACGTTTAAACGGCTCAACCGATTTTGATTAAATTTTGGACGAAGATAATTTACAACCTGGATTAAAATTTATCATAGTTTTGAATCCGGGCCCACGCAGACGAAGTCGCGGGCGAAAGCTTTTAGGAATCAAAATTGTACTCGTAAATTGTATCCTCACTTTGACCCTATTCTATTATGATTTCTACGGCAAAATAGTAGGTGGTAGATGGTAGCCCAATCAATACTGAGCATCATAAAAAACAGTCTTACACAAACGCTTGAAGTGGTCATCCATAAATTGACCACTCTCGACGTTGCTTACCCTTCCAAATTTACTGTCGACGAGTCCCGAACGCTGCTGGAGCGCTACTAGGGAGTCTGCAGCTCGAATCGAAGCCCGCAACGTAGTCCGATCGAAAGCCGAAAGTAAATGCTACCACCAACCAAGCAATTTCAGATCGGGGACTTCCGCGACGGATCCATAGACTACTTTCATTTTGACCGACGTGAATAGAAAGAACAAAGTAATGTGTAATGTGCACGCAGCGATAAAAAGCCGATAAATTGTTAATTTCGTTAAAAGAAAGCAGAAATCATTAAAAACAAAAATTACCATGCATATTTACGATATATTATGAAGTGAATTCTTGTAGAATAATTTATTTATAGACAGAACCAATTGCATTATATTTTATTGTTTCGTTTACAATCTTCAAAATGGAGTTAGTTAAACGCCAAACCTTACTGAAACTTTGTTAAGGTAATATACGTTTAAATTATTTAGTTTTTCTTTATTTATAATACAACGGTGACAAGTAAAAGGAATAGTCGTACTAGTAATAGCTTTATAGTTTAGAAGATTCCTTGTCTTCACTGCTGGAGAAGCTCTCAACAGAACAATCAGCCAATATCGTGACATGTCTAATCAGAAAAGCCGTAGATGAGAACGTGTGATTGTTGTAAGTAGTATCATTAAACGAGGGTTATTATCATAAAATAGGAATGGCAGCCTGAAAGACCTTTGCCAGAATCGGTGATGTTAAAAACAAACTCAGAATTACAACAAAATTAAACATGTCAACACCAAGACAATTAACGAAGATACTATGTTACGTATCGAGGATATGAGCTTGATATATGTCAAGTCAAGGCGCTCAACAATGAGGGAAAGAGACTACGAGATAAAATAAAGTGAAACAGAGGCAAAACGATAACAATTTAGCCATCGTGAGAATTTGATATTTCATCACGAGCTTGGTCCTATCAAATACCACGAATTTCGGATTTCGTTCATCACGAAAATAGATCCGCAAATGAAAATTGAAATTGTGGTAAGAAACAGCCAAATAGTCCTAGCGGTACACCCCGAAATTTAGTAAAATGCTGCAAATGGTGTTAAAAGCATGGAAATCGGGACGTTTGATCTTTAGGCCATACAAATCAATTTGAATAGCACGGAAAAGAAAAAGAAAAAAAGAGGAGTTATAAAATCATCTTTTTAAAAAAATAATATTAATATTAATAAATATTAAAAATATCATTGAAAACTATCGCATTAGTATTTATCATCCTCAGTGTCTAAAATTGAACTTTTTATACCTCTTTCAACTATGTAATTATTCTCAATTCATAGGTTTCTAATTTTTAAAAATTATAAAAAATACTTAATGTAAACTATTGCTTTCTTGGGGTTAGATATGAGTCTATTACATATAATTTTAGGTATATTTTACAAATAATGATTCAACCCTGGAGGAGCCCAAACTTGGTATGTTTTGAAAATGATTTTTATTTTCATTTAAAATAAGTGACTGAAATATAATGATGTTACATTTATTTATTTATTTATTTATATAGGAAGATCATCAGCTTAAATATTACACAGTAGCTTAAAACAGTAGTGACAGTGAGCTAATAACAGATCCTCACCGATAGCGTGATGAATTTGTAAAAAATAAGTGAGCAAAAACTAAACAAAAACACAGCGCTTTTGCGTCTTGACACGGCTACATAATTTAAGTACTTATTTCTAAATAGACTAAAAAGAAGAGTTACCTACCTAAACTATTTCCCTACCTCTACCGAAAAATATATTATATATTATTATTAATATATATATATTTTAAAAATGGGCTTAGTAAGCCCGTTCATTCGATACCACACACGATAGGTTTCAGAACCAAAATCATTTATTTCCCATACTAAAACAAGATGACGTTATAATTCCCATCCTCTTTTGTTTATATTTTTCGTGCTACGGGTCAAATTGATTCTTATGGCCTAAAGATCAATCGCTCCAAATTTCACGCTTTTAACACCGTTTGCAGTATATGTTTGCGTACCACTAGAGACGCACTTTCGAGTTTCGAACTTCCTAGTGGCGCCCCTAGGCCGTGTACGGTCAGCATTACTGTATTTTTTTATTTAGAAACTTATACAAACGTTTTGTAAATAAATTAAAATAGCATCGTTAAACCGTTTGGTTTGTCTCGATTCTACTAGCGCAGTGACTTACTGCTAACAGGAAAATAAATTATTGTCATTTAGTTGTTTCACTTACATCTTATCTTAACTTATTATCAAAAATCATATTTTAATCGTTGAACCGCCGAACCTCATATAAGTTACAGGTATAAAAAACTGAAAGGCGTTGGCGTTGCAATGACTTAGTGCAAGGCCTGAGTGGACGCCCCGCTCAGAGCGGGGCGTGCAGCGTCCATATAAAACAAATGCAATTTATATGGACGCCCGACGCCCCGCTCTGAGCGGGGCGTCCACTCAGGCCTTACACTTATATGACTGTTACTAGGCTCCTAACAGTACAGCTGTACTCACGATACGTATTCACGGACTAAACTCATCTTTTACCCGACTAAAGTGGTTTTCCTCTAACATGGTAGCAGAACGTGGTTACGATACACGGACCTCGGTCTTTCAAGGTAAAAAGGGTGGTGGGTTATAAATTGGACTGTATGCTTCAAAAAACCTGAACCGAAAAACCTCATAAGCTGCAGTTGTACCTACCCTAAACCAGCTTTGTATCGTAAGTACGGTAGCTGGATTCAGTTGTAACAAGCGGCGAGCTGGGATTCTTTGTGTGGCTTGAGAGTTTGCGAAATTACAGCCTTAACGGAACGGCTGCTTCGAGCACATCTTTGTTTAAAGATAAGGTCCAATGGTTATAAAACACTGCCTTAAAAAAGATGATAGGTCCATTTTGAGATGTTATCCAAGAATGCTCAACGGAAAGACTTTTGAACACACTGACAAACGTGTTACTTGGGCATCGCATGCATTTAGTTGTCACTAAGAGGCAACCATCAGAGCCCACTTGCTTCTTAACCTGCTCATCAGCTGTCAACATCAGCTGATCGATGTTCACAGTGAATGTTAGTAGTGACTACTGGATAAGAACTTTAAATAGGTTGACCGTTTAACCCAGTCCTCGCCTGTGCGGCGCAATTTTTCCTCCTATTACAGGCCACACCCTTTATATAAATAGTCCTCCTTGTCGTATCCGACGAAGGCGACCCTTACAAACTCCTCTGATGAGCACGTATATGGCTCGCAAAGCCGAACTTAGTTTTAAATGTTCGGACACATTGTATGCAATATAGTTGGCCCTGGTTATTGTAGGTATATGTATAGGATGGTTTGGGTCGAGTCTTTCGTAAATGACGCTTTTGGTCCAGGTGTTCAAGTCGAGCTACTTCAAAGGAAGCTACACCTTTTCTGACTTTATTACGCCATTCTGGTCTCATAGACGCGACCTCCTCCCAACGCTCAGCAGGGATATCGCAGGCCTTGAGATGACGTTTTAAGACGTCCTTGTAGCGCAAAAACTGCCCCCCACGATTACGCTATACGCCCTTTATAATATGTATTCAAAAGAACCAAAGTTCGCCCGTACTCCTTGCGGGGTCTTTGGATCAAGAAACCATAGTAAATTTGAAACGTCGCAACGGGTTTCCAAAGACTTGTCAATTGGTTATTTATTTAAGTATAGAAAATTAGTGATATATGTATATTGCATATTGTAGTGTGTATTATATTTTATGTATGTATTGGCAAGTTTTAATTTATCTAGAATGAATACCTATTAGGCTATGTTTTTATTTTCTCTGTATGTGTTTGTACACGGTAAAAGTTAGCCTATCTCGTTCTACCTACCATCCTCTCAATTGTTCAAAGGTTAGCTGGAAGTGATCCCTTATAGGGATAAGTTCGCCTTTTTACTTTGATATTGTGTGACATGTATAAACATGTCACACAATATCAAAGTAAAAAGCACACAATAACATGTTAAAGAATAATCTTTAACATGTTATTGTGTGCAATAAAGTGCTTTTATACATACATAACTTTTCTCCAAAACTGTTCACCGCTGCACTGGAGGACGTTTTCAAGACTCTGGACTGGAGAAGGCTAGGCATCAGCATCAACGGCGAGTACATCACTCACCTTCGGTTTGCTGACGATATAGTAGTCTTGGCTGAGACCATGGAGGACTTAAGTACGATGCTCGATGACCTCAGTAAAGCATCCGAGCGAGTTGGTCTAAGAATGAACATGGATAAGACGAAGATCATGTCAAACGATCCAGTTAGGTAGGTCCAACTTCGAGAAAGAGGTCAATCGTCGAATCCGACTCGGCTGGGCAGCGTTCGGGAAGCTACGGCAAATCTTTTCGTCCAATATTCCGCAGTGTCTCAAGACGAACGTCTTTGACCAGTGTGTGTTGCCAGTGATGACATATGGCACTGAAACGTGGTCGCTTACTATGGGCCTCATAAGAAGGCTCAAAGTCACCCAAAGGGCAATGGAGAGGGCCATGTTGGGAGTTTCTCTGCGTGACCGCATCAGAAATGAGGCTATCCGCAGCAGAACCAAGGTAACCGATATAGCCCTCCGGATCGCTAAACTGAGGTGGCAGTGGGCGGGGCACATAGCACGTAGAACCGATGGCCGTTGGGGCGGAAAGGTTCTCGAGTGGCGACCACGTTCCGGAAGGCGCAGCGTGGGTAGGCCCTCGACAAGGTGGACTGATGACCTGGTAAAGGTTGCGGGAGTCCGCTGGATGCGGGTGGCGCGGGATCGGTCACTTTGGCACTCTTTGGGGGAGGCCTATGTCCAGCAGTGGACGTCTATCGGCTGATATGATGATGATGATACATACATACAATGATCAAAATTGAACCAATGTCCCCGTAGGCTGCCGCCACCGCTGGAAGTGGAGCTCAGCCCTTACGATGTTGATCGCGTGAGGCAACTAGTCTGTACACATAGCACCTTGATAAGTGAGCAAGCTGTCTAGACTCAACTGTGTTTAAAACTTAGATCAAGTGTTCAATTTGTAAGACTCGCGGCCACAACTGGGGACAGTTGTAGCAATATACGATATTTGGAAAAGTTTGGACCACAAATAGGGATGAAATAGATTTGTTTTAGCTTTTAGAAATGCTGGGAAATTATGTTTATGTGGCTAGAGAAGCTGGCAAATATCATACTCAGAATAATCTGTTTAAACCGGTGGAAGCCCGTTGCGGTACATACGTGACTATTTGAATAATTTCCGTGGATAACGTGTTATGTTTTATTTGGTCTATTTTTACGACATTTTCTCAAGTAATTGCGTCGTCAGATTACCTATTAGTAATCACAAAATTTTATTTCACAACCGTCTCGTTCGTCTAAATTCTCAATTTGGCAAAACACCTTTTTTCTCTGGAACCCTAAAAACCTAATAATTTCATTTTGAATTCAACGATACCCCCAGATGACGTAGTTAGTCGACTTATTCTATTTTTTACTTTTTTACAATACAGCGTCTGATGGCGACCTTTTTGAATATTGATTGAGAAGACACATCGATTGACATATATTGGCATTATACGCTTGATATCTAGAGTGCCAAAAACGAACAAACATACATAATTATATACTGGTAAACATACTACCCTCTTTGAAAAGAACGAGAATTTAAATTAAATACGTGTACTAGAATCGTCCTCCAGATTAGGAATAACACAGCAGTCTGGCCAGGACCAGGCGTGTGCGCTGACCTCAACGCAATTAGAGGCAGCGTGTAATTTGTGTTCATTGCTACAATTGCTACACAACATCTGGTTTTCGCAAATATAGCGCCTTTCAATTGGCTTGAGTATGTTGACATCTGTACACACATCTGTCACACTGTGTGTGACAATATATAAATGCGAAGTACGTCTGTCTGTCTGTTATCTCTTCACGCTTAAACAACAGAACCTATTTAGATGGAATTTGGTATAGAGGTAGTTAGAGGGGGAAGGACATAAAAAAGTTTTCATCCCGGAAATCATTCCCTAAGGGGATGATGGGTGGGGAGGGGGGGGGAGGGGAAGTTTGTATGGAGATACAATATATAAATGAGTTCCACGCGGACGGAGTCGCGGGCAGAAGCCAGTATTTTATTAACTTAAAGCAATCAAGCAATCAAAACTTTTATTGGCTGGAATACAGTATTCGAAAATAGATCTTATAAATTAAAATACAGTTCCATTTGTGCAGCCTGCATGCAGGCATGCAAACATTTCCGAGCGCTAGGTACGTTACGATTAAAACGTGAAAGATAAGATAAGTTGTACTGAAATGACAGTTAGCACCGAAACCAAGCTGTTTGAAACGCACTATGAGAGCTTAATACCTCGTTCATTTGTCATCGGGAACGATATAGGCGTCAGTGCCGATTTTGGTCCTTGTGTTGTTCCTACAGAAAACCTTAAGAACTACGTTAGGGATATTAGTAAAAGCGTAAAAAAAGAAAACAAAAATTACTTAATGGCTTAGCTTCGCAGTGCCAACTCGCAGGTCTGGTGATTGTAAATCCAATTATTAAATATTATAAATTATGAAATAAATGATATAATCACGGTTACGTGAACGTTTAATGCGCATTGTCACTTTTTGTATTGGAAAATGACAGTTGGATCTACCTAACGCGCGTTCAAAACGTTACGTGATTACCCCTCAGGCATACAAAGTTCTCTACTACTACTACCGACGCATAATCTAACGCTTTATTTAAGAAAGAAACAGACACAAGAAAATATTATATAATTTATTACATAATTTTATTATTCATTTAATAATACATAAAAGGCCAGATATGTGGATGCAAAATTCTACAAATCGTAAAAAATTGTTAGTTGACTTAGTAGTTACGGAGATATACGCCTAAATACAAACTTAGAACCTTAGAAACTCACAAATACGAGTACTTCCTGTTTATAATATTAGTAGAGATTGAGAATCATGACAGTTTACATTTAATACAAGAAAGACATTGCTCATCTATGCATTTCAGTATCTGCAACATTAACCAATAAACAATTTACGCAAGTCAGAAGCATTCTCCCTTGACGATGAGTTCATGTATGAGCTGCAGGCAGCGCGCGCGGTGCACCTTACCGGAGTGTGTGCGCGGGAGTGCCGCCACGAACGCGATTCCTCCGCGCAGGCGCTTGTAGTCGCTTAGCGTCGCTGCAATTGGAGACAAGTTAAAAACTAGATGACCTCTTAGACGCCAGTGACGATACAAGACGAAACATTGTTCACAGTGGAGATAGACATGCACTTGATGAGAATTTTCCGAAGTTGCGGAACTTTCTATGTGGATAGTTCTCTGTCATTTTATAACATCCTCGCAAAATTATAATACGTTACCTACACGGAACATTCTAAATGATTTTCATGAAAGTTTTCAGTAAGTACTAGGAACTGCTGGGTCTATATAAAGTACAACCTCTCGGGCCAATTAGCCTCAGGTTTACTAATCTACATGTGGGATTGGTACTTTTTGATCGTTGTGTACGGCTTTGGCTGTTATATAGCCGGAAAGGAACGGTTGAATGTCATCATCATCATCATCATATCAGCCGAAAGACGTCCACTGCTGGACATAGGCCTCCCCCAAAGAGTGCCAAAGTGACCGATCCCGCGCCACCCGCATCCAGCGGACTCCCGCAACCTCAGTCCAACTTGTCATCAGTCCACCTTGTCGGGCCCTACCCACGCTGCGCCTTCCGGTACGTGGTCGCCACTCGAGAACCTTTCCACCCCAACGGTCATCGGTTCTACGTGCTATGTGCCCCGCCCACTGCCACTTCAGTTTAGCGATCCGGAGGGCTATATCGGTTACCTTGGTTCTGCTGCGGATAGCCTCATTTCTGATGCGGTCACGCAGAGAAACTCCCAACATGGCCATCTCCATTGCCCTTTGGGTGACTTTGAGCCTTTTTATGAGGCCCATAGTAAGCGACCACGTTTCAGTGCCATATGTCATCACTGGCAACACACACTGGTCAAAGACTTTCGTCTTGAGACACTGCGGAATATTGGACGAAAAGATTTACCGTAGCTTCCCGAACGCTGCCCAGCTGAGTCGGATTCGACGATTGACCTCTTTCTCGAAGTTGGACCTACCTAACTGGATCGTCTGTCCTAGGTATACATAATCGTCTACAACTTCGAGCGTAAAGTGTCCGATTGTAATGGAAGTTGGTACTACATGGGCATTTGACATGATCTTCGTCTTATCCATATTCATTCTTAGACCAACTCGCTCGGATGCTTTACTGAGGTCATCGAGCATCGTACTTAAGTCCTCCATGGTCTCAGCCAAGACTAACTATATCGTCAGCAAACCAAAGGTGAGTGATGTACTCGCCGTTGATGCTGATGCCTAGCCTTCTCCAGTCCAGAGTCTTGAAAACGTCCTCCAGTGCAGCGGTGAACAGTTTTGGAGAAATAACATCTCCTTGCCTGACTCCCCGCTGCAGCGGAATAGGTTTCGAGTTCTGGTCCTGGAGTCGGACTGACATAGTGGCGCTCTCGTACAAACACTTCAGCACTTCGATATAGCGATAGTCAACTTGGCACCGCTGGAGAGACTGTTGTACAGCCCAGGTTTCAATCGAATCGAAGGCTTTTTCGTAGTCCACGAACGCTAAGCAGAGAGGCAGGTTATACTCCTCGGTCTTCTGTATAACCTGACGAAGCGTGTTAATGTGGTCTACGGTACTAAAGCCTCTTCGGAAACCGGCTTGTTCGGGAGGCTGGAAGTCATCTAGCCTGCGTACGAGACGGTTTGTAATGACCCTCGAAAACAGCTTATAGACATGGCTCAGAAGTGAGATGGGTCTGTAGTTCTTCAACAGAGTGTTGTCACCCTTTTTGAAGAACAGCACCACCACACCTCTATTCCATGCCTTTGGAGTTCTCCCTTCGACTAAGACGGAATCGAACAACTTCTGAAGGGCCGTAAGGACCGGTTTTCCACCCGCCTTCAGAAGTTCGGCTGTTATTCCGTCTTCACCGGGTGCTTTGTTGTTCTTGAGCTGTTAAAGAGCCATTACAATCTCGTACAGGCTGATGTCCGGGATGTCGTCGGTATAGTGTCGGGTTAGTCTAGCTCTAGGGTCTTCCGCCTGACTAACTTCGGGTCTGCGCGTTGATGTGTATAGCTGTCCGTAAAAGCGCTCTATCTCACCCAGAATCTCAGGTTTAGAGGAAATTATTCTAACATCTTCAGTTTTTAACTTCGCGAGCTGGCTCTGCCCTATAGACAGATCTCTCGAGAATACTTTAGAGCCCTTATTACGCTGTATGGCCTCTTCAATACGATTTGTATTGAATTGGCGCAGATCGCGGGTAAGGGACTTGGATATCTGTTTATTGAGCTGCCGGTATAAGGTCGCGTCGGCTGAAGACTGTAGAATCATTTCGCTCCTTTCCTTCATGAGCTTCTTAGTGGAGCTAGATAGCCTTTTAGTTCCGTTAGTGCCTTGGGCCTTGAAAAACTTTGACCCAGTGACACGGACAGCTTCCACAAACCCGTCGTTCAATTTTATTCGTCCACATCGCCGCCTAGGCAATCAAAACGGTTTTGGAGTTCCAGCTGGAAGCTCTCGGGGTTTTGAATTTGAATTGATGCTGGACGGAGCGTAGACTTCATCAATCGAGAGCGCTCTTGCTTGACGCATATATTCAATGTGCCTCTTACCAGACGGTGATCGCTCCCGGTTTTGACCGTAATGATCACAGAGACATCGTTGAATATATGCTTCCTCGTCGACATGATGAAGTCAATCTCGTTTTTAGTTGCACCGTCGGGACTCATCCAGGACTCATCCACTCTCTGTGCTCGCGTTTCTTGAAGAAGGAATTCATCATCTAGAGTCCCTCCTTCTCCAAGAAGCCAGCCAGTAGTTGACCCCGGTGGTTCCGACTTCCAACTCCAAATTACCCCACTCTCAGCTCTTCACCATCTTTCTTGCCCAGTTTTGCGTTGAAGTCCCCCATAACAACGGTGAAGTAGGTTTTGGAACTATGCATGGTTTTCGATATATCTTCATACATAGCCTCCACCTCTTCGTCGGAGTGTGCCGAGGTCGGTGCGTAAACCTGAATAACCTTCAATGAGTACCGGGTGGATACTCTGAGTATTAGGTACGCCACCCTAGTCGACATACTCTCGATCTTCACCACGTTATTTACGAGGGACTTGAATGGGGGTTGAATGTATATAGTTTTAATTGTTTTGGAAAGGCGAATGAACTGGCAGATGACACAGTGTGAAAGTAGCATCAGGGGGAGGAGAAGGAGGAACGAGGAGAGATGTATCTAATACCTTACCCTCTGGGGTCCACAAGTTCTGTTTCTAAGCTGCATTTGTTAGAGTAGTAACAAGGGATAAAGTAAATGAACGCTATGTTTCACTCACTGGTCACAGCCTGCTGTATGCTCTTCCTGCTGACGTCACGACCTGGCTGCACCACCACTGCAGCGGCTGGCCCGGCCTCCGCGCCACACACCACGGATTGCTGAACCCCTGGTACCTCGCCGATCACACGCTCGATTTCTTCTGGATATATCTGACGACATTATATCATCATCTTCCATCATCAATTTACCAGCGTCGAGTGCTGAAAAATCTCCCAAAGACGTAAATCGTAAAAGTCACCGTTCGATTTGCAAAAAGTAAAATGCGCCTGTTATTGTAATTTAAAAAGGCAGAAACATAAAGGTCAGAGACTTTTCACAATCTTAACGTCAAATTGAGCTACTCCTTCCTGCTTTTCTTGGTAACATTATGTAAAAATCTTGAATGAAACGATTGCCGAAATGTTTGCTGCCGTCATAATATTGAGCAGCATATAAACTACTGAGCAATAAGAAGGAGTGAGACGCTTCCCTGTAGATAGACCCATCTTCACTCACCTGATAGTTCATGTACTTGAAGCCTAGCTTTGTTCGGTTGGCAAAGAAGAGCTGCCCTTTCTCGTCGGTGTAGAAAACATCTCCCGTCTTCAACCAACCGTCTGGTGTTACAAGATCATCGTAAGCTGCTTTGTTTTTGATGTAGCCCTGTAAACGTTGATTTTCTTATATATTTGAATCATGAGAAATGCAACATTACAACAAACGCCAAAGCGTTGCATAGAATCGATAATAAAGATTTTTTTTTTGTGATAGGAGGCAAACGAGCAGACGGATCACCTGATGGTAAGCGATTACCACCGCCCATGGACACCTGCAACACCAGAGGTGTTGTGAGTTCGTTGCCGGCCTTTTAGATGAGAGTACGCTCTTTTCTTGAAGGTGTGAAGGTCGTATCGGTCCGGAAATGCCGCAGGCGACAATCCATTCCACAGATTAGCTGTGCGAGGCGGAAAGTTTCTGGAGGAGCGCACAGTTGAGGACTGCCAACCATCTAAGTGGTGAGGATGGTAATGTTGTCACGTTGGATTACTTAATAATTATGTAAATAGAACTGGGGTCCGTCTACAGGACTCCTTTCGCGAATCATTGGACATAGATTGCGGAGAACAGAGATGAGTGGAAATAAAGAGGAAGGCTTTTACAACGCTGATAAAAAATACCTTAAATAAAAATTTGGTCCTTAGGTAGAGCTCGCCTTTGTCAAAAGGCTTTAAGACATCTTCACCGTCGCTGTCGATTATCTGTAACATCACAGGCATGTGATCATCATCATCATCATCAGGCATTACTTACGTATGGTGCAGAGCGCAACGAAATACGAACTTTAATTAATATATATATTAAGGCTGTCAAGCGGCGTTCGTGGGTTCCAATCCTGGCTCGTACCAATGAGTTTGCTGTTCCGTGAAGGAAAACATCGCGAGGAAATCGGTCCAATCCCAATAAGGTCTAGTTTTCCCTCAAGGTTGGAAGGTCAGATCGCAGTCGCTTTCGTAAAACTAGTGCCTTTGCCCCTTTAGGCCACCACCGGGAATAACGCTTTAGATGGTATCCCTAGAAAACCACGAGTAAAAGATGAAAATATTTTTTGCATCAAACACCTAAAACTTTCAATGCAGTAAATGATGATTGCAATTGTATAATACTAACTCTGTATTCAAGAATATTGACGACATTTCCCACTGTCGTGAGCGGAGTGCCCGGCCTGCCAACGGCGACATGCCCTTGTATTTCTGTCATTCCGTATGCATTCAGCAAGTTCGCTGATACCGACAATTTGTCCTGTAACAAGTGCATTCTACAGTCTACTAGTTGGATATGTCAGTAATGGTTCGATATGTTGACGATATTAAGAATTCGCCACTCGAAGGGGGGTGTATACTTACAAAACCCTCAGTAAGACATGAAATGTTATATAACATTTACACAAAAGTGAGATCAATATCAAATAGCTAGTGAGTTACCTTCAAAGCAGCCACTGTCTCTGGGGTGAAGGAGGAACCGCCAATGTACATTGTTGTTAAAGAAGATAGCTGTTCTGAAGTTCCCAGGTGCCCAATCTGGGAAGCTAGCGATGGACCAAGAATGCAACATGTTGGCTGAAAATTAATTTAGAACTTAATATATCCTTGAAATGAACTACAGTGAAATAATAGAAAGACTAGGGTTCTGGCCCATTTGGTTTTGGTTGTATAACCCTGCCTATGAAGCTGGAGCTAGAACCATTCAAGTCCCGGTGAGGGCATGTATTTGTGGGATGAGCAGGAATATTTGTTTATGTATGTTTTCAATGTATTTAAGGACTTTTTTACTTATCCATACTTATAAATTTATCGTCGTCTACCTAGTACTCATAGCTTTGCTTAGTTTGGGACTAGGTCGATTTGTAAAAGGCTGTCCACAAATTTTTATTGAATGTCTTAGCAAAGGATTCAAGTAATTATCGCTTTAGGACACATCCGCGCCAAAACCATAACGTTAATTTTCAAATCCGTTGTGCGCGCAAATCTTAGGCGCACTAACAGATAGTCGTCTCTTTTCTTCCTGGTCGCGTCTCGCTCGCTCGACGCTCCCGCGCCGCCGGCAGTCCGCTCCACCGCTCGTGACTCGCCGCCAACGTTTCTTTTTCGTAGTGTAAAACTAAAGCTAATTCCTTATGAAAAGTGCATAATTTGTGTTCGCTATTGTTTATCTAATACAATAACTTAAAGTACGAGTGATTTTCATTAAAACACCACACCGCCGTCACCTAAAACTATATCGCACAAATAAAAGAATTGTAACGGAGATCACATGGATATTAATTTACACTAAATAAAAATCCATTAAATCGTAAATTGAATGAAACATAAACAAATCATTTATTGATAAAACATAATGTACATCATACACAATAAACAAAGTCAAAATCGTCCTAGAAGTCCTGTTCAGGGTTGTCTTTTGATTTAAATATTACATGAACAAATCCTTATCGTATCCCGGTGAACGACCCTCATACAGAGGCCTTGTACATTAAATTATATGTAAAATACGAAAGTAATTACGCACTCATGGAGCGCCTCGTTCCACGGGTTAAAGATCTATTCATCGACTT
The DNA here is from genome assembly GCA_945867215.1 of Epinotia demarniana. NCBI lineage: Eukaryota > Metazoa > Arthropoda > Insecta > Lepidoptera > Tortricidae > Epinotia > Epinotia demarniana. The sequence goes on along the minus strand of OX244278.1, from coordinate 20,611,119 downwards.
TCATTAAATTACTAGTACACGTGCCAACACAAATTAGATTTTTTAAGATTGTGGTTGAAATAAACCTAGAAGGCTGCGTGAGTTCTTTGAATTATATAGGAGAGGCGGAGCCAAATTGTATGTTATTTTATTTATTTTATCGTATGGCATTATTCAGTAGTCAGCAAGTCTACATGTTTACAAATTAATATCTAAGTTATTTAAGTTCTCGGATAACACATTGGGCTGTGTTATCCGAGTATATTCTATTCTATGTTTGAAACCACTGTTTTTACACCTTTCTACTCCACCGTCTACTTCAGAAGCTCCGCAAGTACGTTGCTGACTCTTTATTGATTTGTGAATTCGCTGTGTTTATAGCTAGATACAAATTCAGGTCCCTAGTTTACTGTATATCAACATTTAAAAAAATATCTAGTAAAGCGAAGTCAGTTTTCCACTCACCCGATATTCCTCTGCCATTTCCAGGAAATACTCTGCTGTGATCTTCACTGGGCTCATCAGAATCGGAACTTGGTACACGGGGCCAGTGTTCATTACGATAGTGTGTGTTAACCATTGCGCCGTGGATAGTAGCGTGACGAGTCGCGTTGGGTGCGGGAACTGGGTGTCGTACAGCCTTGGAAAGAAATCAATTTTTTAAAATCGTGTTGTTTTTTTTATTGTTCCTTGACCATAAACATAACGTCTGCTTGATGGTAATTAGATGCCTATGGCCTTTTGTGACTTCGGAGGAGTCACAGGCACGTGGCTGCCGACCCTTTATTGAATAGAAAATTCGTTGTGCCGATGGCACGACCCTTGCATTCCGTGCCCTGTTCTTAATCAACTAAACTACCGTGCCCTTACTCAAAACGACGAAATATTGAATCACTGTACTCTTCTAATTACTTTTTTTATTAAAAAACATATTTCACCCATCTATCAAGAAAAAACTCCCAAATCCTTTGGGCACATTAAATGTTCTCACCAGCTTCACCTCGAAAGAACCCTTGAAAAGGCCAAATCCAGGGACAACGCACCAGAGGCCGGATTCCAACCAGGTAATCTGACACCATCAAGAAGGCTTGCGGATCAGCTCACTTGACTCTTGACCGTATGCAAGGTCAAGGTCACGACCCTGTCATCAGAAAGACGAAGAACAAGTTTGTTTACGATCACATCTTACCATGTATTTGGTATTTGCATGAGCAGGCCTCGGTGGTTCAACATGGCGGCCTTGGGTACGCCAGTGGACCCACTAGTGGGCAGTACGAAGGCAGTCGAGTCTCCAGTCAACTCCGGCAGCCTGGGTACAAGAGGAATGCCGGAATTAAAAGGAATATTGCTTTGGAAGTTCTTCTATTCGTTAGTCTGTACAGGTCAAATCATCATCATCATTTCAGCCGAAAGACTGCTGGGCATAGGCCCAAAGCGTGCCACTATGACGGGTCCCTAACCACCAGCATCCAGCGGACTCCCCACGACCTTTACCAGGTCATCAGTGGGAGGTCTACCCACGCTGCGACTTCTGGTACGTGGTCACCACTCCAGAACCTTTCCGCCCTAACGGCCATCGGTTCTATGTGTAATCTGGTCTGATGAACCATCGATCCTACGTGCATTGATTCAGGTCAAATCTTACAAGTCGAATATGACCAACCTCCCGAAGTCCAATTGAGTTTCAATTCTGTAAAATGTGTGCACGGATGACTGCAACGGTATTCTGATAATGGAGACAGAAGATGGCTATATATACACGACAAGCCCATCGTGTCTGGACTCATTGAACTCTGAATCTATGTGTCACGTAGAATTGGCTTTAAATACAGATACAGATACAGATACAGATATATTTATTGATAAATTGTAGAAATAATTTACATGTCAATTCAACCATAATCCGAGTATACATTGTCAATTATCTAATTATAATAAATTTGTATTATTCACATTTCCTTAAAATAAATTCATTCACACTGTAGCAACACAGGTCAATTAACATTTTTATAATCTTATTTTTGAATATGTTATCGCTCGCCGAGGTAATTATGTCACTAGGTAGGGTATTATAGATCTTAACACCTAGGACAGTGAGTGACTTTCGAGCTTTAGCGAGCCTGCGGTGCGGGATGAGTAGCAGGTGTGCACCCCTGGTATTTCTACCATGGCGCTGACCGCGCGTAGTGTATTGGTCGAGATTTGACCTCACATGTTGGCAGGCCATCAATATGAAGATACAAGGCAGAGTGAGTATTTTATGCTGCTAAAATGAGTCTAGAAGAGATACTTTTTCAGCTAACATGCATAAATGTGTTGAGGCTTTGGTTAAAACATGCTTTCTTACTGGAAACTATCGATTTCGTCACTGAATCCTTGCACAAACTTGTCCAAAGACGCTCCGTCGGCCACCACTACCTCAGCTCTGATGTCACAGCAGCCACGCATTGCGTTGGTAACGTCATCACGGCGGTCAGGCTCACAGAAGATGAGACGAGGTGGCACAAGGGTCAGGGACTGTTGGATCTCATCTATGACAAATAAATCATGAAAGTTCTTGGGTATGAATGACTCTTTATCGCACCTCAGACAAAAAACAACAGATTATTAATACACAAAGGTTAACATGTCCCTAGGTAATAAAAATTAACTATCTATTTATTATATGTTTTAATATGTATCTTATAAACAAAACATGGTTTCTTAATAACACTCACGAGCAAGCCAAACAAGGGCCAGCTAAGTGGCGCGCCCGGAGTGTAATTATTACGTTCATACATTTGGATGCATGCCGCTTAGTTAAAGTAGTTAAACGCAGAGCTTATAATGTACAAGTATTATAGGCCATTATTATTTATTTTATTTTTCTTTCTATAATCATATAATACTCCAGCTCCACAACCCAAATAGAGTACAGCCGTATTTAGTTTATTATTTATTTATTTACCAAAAGAAATATTGTACAGCGGACAAAGCCGTAAAGGTTTAACTAACGCTGTATTCATTCTATAGCTAATATTACTATTTTTACTAAAATTATTTTATAGGTACGTACATTAGATAGGTACTTAGTTAATTACTAATGGCCGTATTCATAAACGTTAACAAACCTGTTTTTCGCTAATGTGCCCTAGATTAAACCCTACTTAAATAAACAATGATATTTCACGATAACTATGTACCTGCATTTTGTTTGCTCATTACAAATGAGATAACTGTCAACGCACCGAATTAATTGTCCGTTAAATATTCATTAACATTAAATAACATGATAACGCAAACTCATCAATATGGATACTTACATTTGAATAAATGCCCGGTGTACGAAATAATTAGTGCCTTACTGTTTAAAATACCTAATAGTATGTGGTAATTTACGCATATGAGGGCTGCTCCACATTTTACATGTCTATCTGTCGGTCGTATCGTATCTCCCTGACGGATGGATCAATTGGAGTGCGGTTTCTATAAAGGTCGGGGGTACTTTACATTTTTAATGTATGTATCATTAAGTATATTCTTCCATATAAATGTATGTAAATATTGTAAATACTTTATTGTTCACAAGTCACAGTTACAATAGTATTTTTCACAATCGTGTTATAATAGAGAGCTTTTTAGTCAAGTACCGTGTTTAGGCCACGAAGCTTGCTGAGTGGCGTAAGTAAGGTACGAGATTAAAAAGCTTGATTATGACAGTATTGTGAACAATAATACTTTTTGTACGAGTTCATTAAAATTAATAATTTAAGTCATTAATACGAAAACTAAATATCGCTTCGTAAGTACTATATTGTCTAGTTCTAATATCCGACTTCTTTTACACAAGATAATCCATAGATAATCACACCACCGGCGTCCGTAATGTTGCAGTACTGTGCTGTGATTGGGCAATCACAAGGCGTAGTTTATTTTTATTTTTTTCATGCCCTGGATACAGCAGCCAGTTTAAGTAGTTTTTGACAGACGACGCGACGCTGCATCGTACCGAAACGCCATAGATTGGCAATTTTGTATCGGGTCAAGGACACATATTATTGAAATACAAAGTTCTATTTTCAATTTTTTTTCGATTGTGTAGAGCGTATCGAATAAGTTATTTCGGTTGTTTCGGAACTAACATAGACTATTCAATGACGAAAAGAGTGACGTATTCTCTATGAAATCTTAATACACAGATTTTAATCGACGAGTACAAAAACATTTTTTCCTATTTTAGAAAAACCGAATAACTGTTTTATTTTTAAAAGAGCAAAGCATCTGTTAACTCAATTTCCGAATATCCTTTCTCACAAATACAAAATACAAGCTAAACGTGATACTGACATTTCACGTGTGTATAATAAGTACATTTATTTTGTAAAAGAACAAAGCATCGTTTACAATTTCCTAATATCCTTCCTCACAAATATAAAATACAAGCAAAAGGTGAAACGAGCGGATAAAAACAAACGAATGTATTTCTGCAATTCAACTAATATTCTTCAATTGTCACAATTTCTTCGAAATCTAATTATTTTAACTACCTGTAGTTGTCAGTCACGAACTCGTGCAGTGGAAGTCCTAGCGCCAGTGGGCAGCGGGGCGACGAGCGGAGCGACGGGCGGGGTGACGAGCGGTTGCCTAAACATTGAAGGTCATAGCTCACTAGAGCCACCCGTCGCCCGACCCTCACCCGAGTTGATGCGGAGTTGAGGTAGTGAGCGCAAGCCCGTACAAATCCATATAAAGAATACCAAACCGCTCGAGGCGAGGCGGCGTGGGTCGAGCGACGGGTGGCTCTAGTGAGCTATGACCTTGAAGTCGCTCGAATGTACAAATTACGTGGTTTTCCCCGTATTTAGCGGATGGCGACTACGCCCGCTACCACCCGAACCCTCCTGGCAGTGAAAGTGTTTAAACTATATACTTACATTCAGTGGCTCCTGGTTCCATCATGTACGGAATCACCCCGGCAAACAACACAGCGTAGAACAACGCCGACATGTGCTCATGGTTCCGTACCATGATTATCACTGTCTCTCCTGCACATGAAGCTATCAGAGCGCGAGCGATAGAGACAGCACGCTTTAATATTCGCTCGTTGGCGAAATTCTCACAGGTGGCCGCGTTTATCTAAAATTTGTTGAGATTAGTTGGATATTTTCGAATAAAAGTCAACAAATTAACACCAAAAATACATAAAACTATAAATCCTTAGGTTTTCAAATTCATTGAGGCTGGAATTGACTTAATCTGATCTGAAATTAAACAATGCAGCATAAACTCTATCCCGTGATCCAGCTTGTTTTGGGCGACACGCTGCGTCTTTCGTAATGTAGTCGCCATTTCCTGACAGTTTTCGAGTGAAAGAGTCGAGTGCTATAAAGTCAAAAATCGCATCCTGCTACCAGGTTCTCTATAACATACATTCTTCGTCTGTCTCGCAGCTACCAACGACTTTCAAGGGAATCAAGGGGTACTTTCCGTTGACCTTAGAACTATTAAATTTAGCAAGGAAGTCTCACAAGTACAGGGAAAAATCTGAGTATTATACATTTGTCATTTGTTACGGAACCCTCGGTGGGCGAGTCCGACTCGCACTTGCCCGGTTTTTCGAGAGGCATTGACTCACCGAATGAGTAGCTTCAGGGTGAGTTTTCAAACAGTAATATAAGAGCTCGGCGAGATTGACTCCATCTATAGTGCTGGCTCGCGTGCCGCCATCTTGAATAATGGAGTCCAGGACACCATCGAGGTAGAGCTGGGCCTGCTCAGCGTTGCCTCTGACTACCGCAAAAGACATCTGGAAATAATTCATGCAAATTATAAAACGCTTTCTTACTTTTTTAACCCCCGACGCAAAAAGAGGGGTGTTATAAGTTTAACGTGTCCGTCTGTGTATCTGTGTATCTGTCTGTGGTAGCGTAGCTCCGTAACGGATTGACCGACTTGAATGAGGTATTTTTTGTCTTAGATAATAATTTATCCCGAGTGTTTCAGCCATGTTTCATGAAAATATGTTTAGCCGTTTTTGAGATATTGGACTTTGAATTGAAAATGTGGGGGTTTTTCAACTTATCTAAGTTGCAGTTATTTTGTGGTGATATTTAGGTTCTAATTCTTCCCGTGGGTGTCGTTAGAGTCGTACTAAGGGAGCAGGGTTGTAGTGTGTTGTGGGCGATGGGCTAGCAACCTGTTACTGCGATATGGCATTTCGTCGATTCTACACAAACTGCTAAAAGGGGTACCGCAGCATAAGTTTCATACCGCTTTTGGAAATGTATTTCTGTATATTCAGATTTACTTAAGCAAGTAGAGACACTTAATTAATTTTCGAAACAAATTACTGACTGTTGAGTTTCTGTGATCGATGTATTTTCTTATGGCTATCACGACATTTTTATGGGCGTTAATTTATTAATATACGATTGAAATAAAAATGTATCTTTCATAACAAAGGTTAGCGATATGGGGTAAGAGTTTCGTGTTTAATTAATTAGTGAATTCAATTAATAGTGTACGAAGGACTGCCAAAAAACATTCATGTTGACATTTGTATGGCGAAATTTGTACGCCTTTTTTGTCATACAAATGTCGAACGTGGCATACGAATGTCGATTCGAAACGAAATCTAAGTGATTTTTAATATTTTGGGAATATAATCACAGATTAAGTAAAAGTACAATATAACGACTATCATAAACCATAAACCGGAGATACTATATCGAAATAGTGGTTTTTTTATTGTACAAATATTTTAAGCTTTTGCAACAGTTGTATGGCAAAATCGACATTTTGATGGCACTCGCCGACATTTTTATGCCGCTATCGACATTTATATGGCAGAATCGACATTTGTATGGCATTATATCGACTTTTGTATGGCGCTGTCGACATTTGTATGGCGCTGACGACATTGGTATGGCACGGTATTTTTAAAGCATCAATATCTAGCTAACCATTAGGAGCAGAGTGGTGCCTCTTGCACCATATTTTTTCTTTTTAAAAACCCTACCTCACGTTGTCGGTACAAATTTAATATTCCCAAAAATAAAATAAAACCATACAAATGTCGAAAAAACGTCTTCTTCAAAAATTGACCCTGATAGTCTCTTATTCTTTTTTTCATACATATTAGTAGAATTTGACTTGTTTTAATTATTATTCCTAAACGATAATACCTAAATCAGAGGCAGGTCAGATGGCAGTCGCTTCGTAAAAGTAAAATCTTGGGATTAGGTGAGAAAGCGGACCCCAGGCTCCTTGCGGGAATAACCCGGAATAACGCGAGAAGGATGATGAAACGGAAACCTGAATAATTGTGTTATATTATCAACTACCCGTCGCCCGACCCTCACCGCCTCGCCTCATTAATGTACAATTACGAAGTTGATACGGAATTGATGTAGTGAGCGGATAATGCCCTTACAAATCCATATAAAGAATACCTAACCGCTCGAGGAGAGGCAGCGCGGGTCGGCCGCCGGGTGGCTCTAGTGAGCTATGACCTTAATACCTAAGCGGCCGGCAGCATCCGAGCAGGGCGGTATTGCCTTCAAAAGAAACCTTACCACAAACAAACTTTATGCAATTCTAACCCGACCCAGCTCGGGATTAATGGGTTACTCGCATATTTAAATCGTAGGAAAATAACAAAACTAGGTATTTTTCTTCCTTAAACTTATAAACAATGACATTATTATGTTTTATTGCAATTGTTTCCATTAAATTAAATCAGCGGACTCGTTGGGGTCATTAGCAGTCACTTAATGGAGCGTTACCCTAATACCGGCCATAAAGCAAAGCTATAAAACTCTCTAAGAACCATTAAATAAACGATCAAATCATTAGAAAGCAGTGATTTTAATTAACAAGGAGTTTAAGAAGCGTATTTTGTTTTTATGAATTAAAATTGATTATTAAACAAGGGAGCGAAGCAAACGAACTTATCGGTTTCAACTCCTGTCAAAATTCTTTCGTATGGCCGGATATCCGGCTGTTCGCCTGTTCTCCTATGCAGGACGCATTTCTCAACCCACTGTCGTGAATTGTCGACGCAACAAAATGTCGCATTTGTCAACTGATCTGTGAGCAACGTTTTGAACGCGCGTAGCTAGATCCAAGTGTCATTTTTCCATACAATATGTGACATTTAGATCGACCTGACGCGCTTACAAGCCGTCACGTAACCGACCACTAGCATCAGATCGGTTTTACTCCTTTTTCCAGACCTTATACTTACTAGGTAATATTGTAACTAAATATTACATGTATATAAAAAAGAGTAAAGATATAAATATAAGAAAAAAATATAAATATTAGAAAAATATATATAATTAAACTTAACATACAATCTATGACAATGGAGATTAGGATAAGTATAAGAACAAATCTGTAATGTTTTTTATTTGAAATAAACAGTATATATATATTTTTTATACAAAATTGGAGGCTAGGCCTGCAAGATCGTCTTTTTTAATTTTCATTCCACAATTTGGGGCATCACGACGTTCAGCCATGAAAGTTTATTTATTTATTTCATTGTATGTTTGTGAAAATCAATACACTGATGTATCAAAAATGGAAAGCGAACCGGTTAAGGGCATATTCGGTTGCCAGCCTCATAACTATCCGGTACTGTCTATCTATATGTACTCGGCTAGCAACCTTTTCGGCCTCTGTAGTAATGTTCTATTAATACATTTACTTAATGAGAGTATAATTATCGACATTATTAATATCTATATTCCAGGGGCATGCAATTAATATTATAATCAATTTAACTGTCATGTTACGTAATAACTATGTTGTAAAGGTGCTGATAGACTTGCCGGTTAATGTACGGCCCGATAATCCGCTTCTATCTATCTTTCTTGCTTTCTTTTTGCATGAGTTAAAAAGAAACAAAGATATAATGGACGTCGATTATTGGGCCGTACATTAACCAGCACCGGCTAGAAAATTCAAGCGAATGTAACATTACGGATTAAATCTCACAACATAAACAGGAGCGTTTCAGCGAGCATTCTAGCGAATCAACAGTACCTATATTTGCGTCGAGCTTGTTGGCGAGCCGAGTAATTTTGTTATTGTTCTGCAACCGTCCCGCTCCGCCCACAACTATGGAATAGCATTTACTAGAGCATTCGCTAGGCTGATCGTGAGAATATTCGTAGCGATGTTTAGCTGTTCGTCGTTCAGTTCGACAAACTTTTTTTAAGCTTACGGCCCGCCTGATGGTAAGCGGACACCGCAGCCTATAGACGCATGCAACTCCAAAGGAGTAACATGGGCGTTGCCGACCCTTGATTTGTTTGAGGATTCGCCGTGGTGACAGCTGAAGGAACAAATGCCCTCGCTCTCAACACAACGCATCCTCGGGAGCTCTGGCGACCAGGAACACAACACTACTTCAGAGCAAGTATTAGTGTTATTATGGCTTAAGACTCGATGTCCTGTAACATGTAAATGCTCAAGTCTATCGGCACCTTTAGACATACATTATTGCCTAGATACATATAACATTGAGCTATTTGGCTGAATAGCGACGGTAGGCAATATTATGTGATTGGATAGGCTAATATCGAATGCCATTCTACTGCTGAGTGAGAAAGCAATTAACAGCGATACCTAGGATTAGCGTTAAGTAAACGTCCCAGTCCTCGACGCTGCACTAGTGTATGACATGAGCACATTATGTCAAAGTGACATGGCGTAAATTCGAATGTAAAAACATCCTCTTAGTTCAAAGTTAACCTTTATTGCTTTGTCATAAAGCGTCTTTGTCATTCACTTGCGCAACGTCCAGGACTAGCACATTAAGCTTATGTCACGTTGGGGTCACAGAAATCTACAATTTTGAGGACCTACCTTTAAAATGAAACTACCAAAAAAAAAAAAACATTTCCTATCAGAACACTACCTGTTATTGCCCTTAAACGGATCGACGCTATTTTTGTTACACCTTGTAAGTAGAGTCCAGAATCTTTGTGACCCTTAGGTGTTTATTTTATCTAGACACAACGACACGCACAGCAGCTTGCGATACACATGCTGATACTAGTTAGCATTAAGTTTAATGAACTTTACGAACAATAAAGAAATGTTTATTACTTTTTAACGCACTATCTGTCAAAACGAGACTGCGACCAAGACTATGTTAATGGACTATATAAATGAGACTTGTCTCTTGCCTAGTACACAGTAGAGATAACAGTAGTCATAATTCAATGACGACTGGTTTAGCATAAGTTGGTAGTGACGCTGCCAAATACGAAGCTAGAGTTCCTGGGTTTGAATCCCAACGAAGAACACGAATATTTTTTCCTGGGTTATAGACTTTTTCTATGCATTAAAGTACTTAATTATTTTATTTTTATAAGTATTTTTATCGCTCTATTAATCCCAAACCGGAAACCGGTCAAATCCCATTAAGGTCTAGTTTTCCCTCTGGGTTGGAAGGTTAGACGGCTGTCAAAGTCAAAGTATTTACTTGCTAAACATAGGTTATACAATACAGATGTTATAAAATGTGAGCTTGGTATGACTGTCTTACCCGAAGGTGTAACAAAATATAGAAATAGGCTTAACTTAATATAATACCACAATTTAAGTACATGCATCGTGTTTTCTTAATACATAAAAGTAACAAAATTAGTGCGAATTTAACAAATCGTCTCTTCTATGTTCGTCAATTGAATAATATGCCTTTTCCACTAGAAGGGCAAACAGTTTCTTTCGTAAACCTAGTGCTTATGTCAAATCTTGGGATAAGGTGTCAAAAAAGCCAAGGTGTCCCTGGGCTCTTTTAGGGCCACAACCGGGAATAACGCTAGGAGGAGGATGATGAAGTATTTTAATCGTTCTCTAATTCCCATAGTACAAGCTCTGCTTAGTTTGGGACTTGGTTTGGGATGTGAGTTAGATTGTTTTCAAATATTCATTTATTTAATACAAGTTAAAACATTGAGCGTAATTTAAAATTTTATCACACCGCTCGCACAACTCGGCGTGAATGCAGTGTAAAGTACCGCGAGAAATAAGGATGTAGACTCAAAATGTATTATAACTCCAAAATAAAGAATGCAAAAAAATATGCCTAGTAACAAAATTCCCAGTCAGATATCTCAATAAATTACGAAGCCACCTTTTTAATATTGCTTGTTACACATAGAAAACGCTCGCAGATCGTGACGTCGCTCTCTGCGAGCGTCATAGTTAAATGACAATCGTTTTATACGAAGGTACGTTTTGCGGAAAAGGGACAAAATATACCTCTTAAAACCTAGGACAGATTATTTAATCCCCTGCTGTAATTTTTTCTCCATTTGACGATAATTCTAATCCTTTTTCGGGGAAATTCAACATTATTGGTTATTTGATTTTACAATTCAATTCAATTCAATTCAATTTTTTATTGATAACATAAGTTACAAGTCAGGTAATTTACATGTCACAGATATTGCATATTTCATTTTATCTCTAATGTCTTATTATGTACTTATATAAACTTAATTATTTTTGTTTAGGAATTCATCTACGGAGTAAAAAGCCTTATTTATTAAATATTCTTTTAACTTACTTATAAATATGTTTCAGACATGTCAGGCTGCTTAATGTCTTTTGGCAACCTGTTATATATTTTGGGACCTATGTACCATATACACTGCTCCGATTTCTTTAATCTGTGCCTATTTGGGAGAAGGTCATTTCTATTACGACTGTTATGACCACGTCGCTTAAATTGATGCAAGTTCCTACGAACAACTTTTGCAATTTCTAGTATGTAAAGGCTAGGAACTGTTAGAATTTTTAACTCTCGAAATATGTCACGGGCAGGCGTATCCCACCGCACCCTAGCCATTATCCTAATAACCCTTTTTTGCAGTATGAATATTCTTTGCCTATCTGCTGCCAGCCCCCACATATCAATTCCATAGGTAATTGTTGATTGAAAGTAGGCAAAGTATGCATTTCTCACACATTGGTCATTGAGCATTTTTGTCAAGCGTGAAATTGCGAAGCATGCTTTTGTCAACCTCTTACTGAGTTCTTCAATATGACTATTCCACTTTAACCCGGAATCTACCACGAAGCCTGAATATTTCGCCTTATCTACAGTTGGAACGTTTATGTTATCCAATTCAATTTTGAGGGTATTTGGTGGTACGCCCCGGAGGCTAACTTGGATTACATTTGTCTTTTCCGGGTTCAGTTGCATACCATTTACAGAGAAACAATTCTTTACATCCAAGAGCAGACTATTTACTTTACGTTGTAGTTCTGAGAAATTAGTTCCTGAAACAATAAAAGCACTGTCGTCTGCATATGCAACCAGTTTACCATTGATTGTACAGGCCGATAGGTCATTTACTAGGGTTGTAAACAAGTAATTACCAATAATAGAACCTTGTGGAACAGAAGTGGCGTTAAGTGATAGGTATGTTGATTTTCCTTTTTTTCCATTAACATCCACTTCACACAATTGTTCCCTGTTTTCTAGAAATGATTGAAATATTTTTAAGAAATTCCCCCTGATGCCATAATGATTCAATTTTTTTATAATTAGTTCGTGGTCTACCAGATCGAATGCTTTCGACAGATCACACAGTATCACAGCAACTTTGTGTCCCATTTCTTGTTGAGTAACTATTGTCTTTATTAATTCTCTAGTTGCATCTACAGTCGATTTGTGAGATTGATAAGCATGTTGTTCCTTAGCTAATATTCCCCTTTCCGTAAGATGACTTATTAACCTATTTGCCAGGCCCAACTCGAATATTTTGGACAATGCGGGTATGATCGAAATGGGCCGATAGTTTTTAAAGTCAGTTTTGGGCCCTTTGCCCTTGTAAACGGGTACTACCTTAATTTTCTTAAGTGTTTGAGGGTAGGATCCATTTTTCAAGCACTGATTCATGGTATGACAAAGTACATCAATAAACGATGGTGGAAGTTGGTGTAAAATGTTCGTAGGAACTTCATAAATGTCCTTCGTTGCTTTCGGTTTGATTTGTTTCAATAGGCTGAAAATTTCTCCTACGGAAAACGGCTTCAACTCTGCAGCATTTGTTAACGCAGGGGTATATGTTTGAAGCAGTTGTAAAGAGGTCGGTATGTCAGGAGGTTTCAGTGCCCGCTTGACAGCGTTAATGAAATAGTTGTTAATTTCATGGGCTAGTTGATTGGGTTCAGAGGTCTCAAAATATGACTTCTTGTCAGTTATTTTGTTGGACTCGTATTTGATTATATTCCATACTGATTTAGCTTTGTTGGTGGCTCTAGATATTTCAATTCTAAAATAGTTGCTACGTTTACATACTAATAATTTGTTGTATAATACTTCGAACTCATCTTTAAAGTTAGACAATGCATTATTTTCAGGAAATACGTTACATAATTTTTTGATGTCATCCAACACAAATTTCTTTGAGATTATTTCATCAGTGACCCATTTTTTGTTATTTCCTTTAATAGGGTATTTACGTATGGGTAATGCCTGATGGAAGGTGTGTACAAAAACATTGATTACAGAATCTAGTATTTGATCAGGTTCTTTACCTGATTCTACAATTCTTTCCCAGTCATAAATATCAATATATTCATAGAAACAATTTAATTTAGCAGGGGTGATACGTCTCATTTCTACCATCTTTGCACAATTCTTTTTATCTTGAGTTTGGTAGTTGATAGTCATCATCTGACCGTCATGATCAGAGATATTACTTTTAATGGCAGCAAACTCCATATTATCTATATCTGAGTACACGTGGTCCAGACATGATTGCCCTGAGTCATAGTATCTTGTTGGGCACATAACTTTAGGATGAAGGTTGGAACATCTCATAATATCTAGCAGTTTGTCTTTTGTAGACGAGTCCTTGAGTAAGTCAACATTGAAATCCCCTAGAATCAAAGTGTTTATATATTCATCAGAGTCACAAATAATATTCAAAAGTAATGTCAGTTTGTCAAAAATACATTTATGTTTCCAGACGGAGGCCTATATATACATACTACGGCTATGTTAAAATCTTTTATATAGTTTGCTGCAATCTCAATATCCATTTCACCTGATAAATTGACCAAGTTAGTAATTTCAGCTGCATTGATACTATCATGTACATATAAAGAAGCTCCTCCGTGAGCATTATTAATTCGACAATATGATGATGTTAGCCCGTAATTCATTATCTTTATGGAGTCTAGTTCCTCCTTAGTTTTCCAATGTTCCGTTAAACAAACTACATGTGTTGTTTCCATACTTTGCAAAATAGTTTCTAGTTGATATACTTTATTTGCTAGGCTTCTAATGTTTTGGTGAAATACTTTAAATACAACTTTAGATTCATTGTTATCCACAACGACACCTTTTGTTCCTGTTAATTTACTTACTTCACTAACTATGCATAAGTTACTAACTAGGTTTTCGTGTTCATAATCCCTACATCTAAAAAAGTTTCACTATTGTAGAAGGATTCATTAACATCCTTTAGAACTCTATTGATACATTGAGCTTGTTTCCATTTTCCGCTCCAGCTTAGGAGATTACCACTAGCTTTATAATCATTTACTTGCAAATCCATATCAAAGTGCATTCGCCACAAGTTGGTCGCTGTGTTAAGTTTTTTGTGAAGAGCCATATTAAATTTTTTAACATAATGGTTATATTCGTCAGAATACTCATTCACACTGTAAGGTACATCACATATTATAACATTGGTATGTGATGCTAATTTGACAGTTTCATTTAAAAGATTTACAGATTTATATATCGGATGAACATTATAGTTCATTGAACCAGATACTAACACTACACAGTCACTTTTCCCAAATTCTGCTATTTTTTCCTTGAAGTTTTGTAGGATCCGGTCAGTCGTCCCATTTTGTATTATGTCCGCTGTTGCATCGTAATCATTTCGCCTAATTTTAGATAGCGGCCTTAACAGGTCCAATCCATGGGAGTCTGCCAGCAATAACAACTTTGGCTTCGGGGCGGGTTCCTTTTCTGAAGGGTCTTCTGCGTCCAACCCTGACTCCTTTCCATTTTGATTTGAAGGTGGTGCCTGATATGTGTTGGTTGGCGGTCTTTCCGCCAATTCTTTAATCATTTGTTGTAATGCCAGGATTGATCGTCTTATATACAATAGTGTCCTATCTTCTTTCTTCTGCGATTGCTGTATAGTTTGTATATTTTCGGTGAAAACAATGTCAATTTTTTGTTTCAGTATTAGTATATTCCTCTTTAGTTTCAATATTTCATTTTCCAGTTGGTCTATTTTTAATTTTTCTCTTTCATTTGTAGCTGTAGCTCTATGAATTCTCGGGGAAGTGCGTCTCTTTGGGGTATCTCCACTGAGTAATTTATTGTACACATTATGTCTTTTTTGGTATTCGTCCACTTGTTTTTTGAGGTCATTGTTTTCACTATTTAGTCGCATTATTTCACCATGAGCACTAGAGAGCTCAGTGGTAGCGTTTTGGAGTTGATCTTTCAACTCCGATATTTCAGAATTTTCCAAAAATGACATATTTGGCAAGCAGTTACAGCTTCTTTATTTCACACTAGGTGTACTTTATTGTAATTTTTATCATGAATTGAATGAGTCTGAATCGAATAACCTTCAAGATAACAAACCCGCTACTGTTTGTTATCTGTAAACTGTGCAACTTATCAATGTTTAGCTGCACTTTAACTCAATGGATTGCATGCTAGTGTTATCTGATACGGGGAATAAAGTGTTCATTTAGGTCAGCACTGCAGCGGTCCGCATATAAATTAAAGGCAATAACAAGTGTGACTCTTTGTGCGTGTAGTAAGATGGTTAAAAGATGTCCGAATGGTCATAATAGCTTATTTTTAAAAGAATGCTCTTTTTTTATACAACGACGGTGGCAAACATGCTTACGGCCCGCCTGATGGTAAGCGGACACCGCAGCCTATAGACGCATATAACTCCAAAGGAGTAACATGGGCGTTGCCGACCCTTGATATGTTTGAGGATTCGCCGTGTCCACAGCTGAAGGAACAAATTCCCTCGCTCTCAACTCAACACAACACTCTGGCGACCTTGCTCACCTCCAAGAACACAACACTACTACAGAGCCGGTAGTAGTGTTATTATGGCTGTGGTCTTCTGCAAGGCGGAGGTACTTCCAGAGTTGGGCTGCTCCGAATTCGAATTCACTCTTAGGTACCTTTGGATACAACTTATCAGTTCAAAAAGAAAACAAAAAGCGGCCAAGTGCGTGTCGGGCCACGCGCAGGGTAGGGATCCACAGTTGCCCGTCTGTCACAGAATGCGGACTTAAAAGGGGATTTTGGTGTTTTTATTATAGCTTACCCTCGTAAATAATCGTAAATATGATTATTTTTATAACACACCAATGTATAGGGTCGTTGCGCCGGTTACGCGACCACCTTCGGTTAGCGACCACCTGAAGGACAAAGTTTTTTTCTATTGAAGATAACGTGCCGTGAAAAAGCCACTCTACCGTCATCGGTAAAAGGTTCAAATTCCAATGACAATGTATATGCACCCGAAATTAAGTGCATTTCTTACTAGTTAACTAGTTATGTCTACTACTCGTTAACTAGTTATGTCTACTTAACTGTGATAAGTTTCCTTTTAAATTCGTTATATGTACTACTGCCACAAATTTTTTCACTTCCCCAGTAGTAGCCATTTAGCCAGCAGGGGGGGAGACATCGAGACATGGCTTTAAATCCCATTATCTCGCAAACGCATAACCGAGTTAAAAAATAGTTTTAAAGAACCCATAATATTTTTGAACAAGTTATCCAACGATACTACACACTATAGGTTTAACGAGAAAAAAAAACACCGGTACTTACTCTAAATAAAAAAATAATTCAGGATTTTATTCTACTGTTGTCGGCGTCCGAATTGCAGTTTTCTAGTTGTAAGGGTAACTGAGCTAAGCCGAAACCAGACAGACAGACAGACAGACAGACAAACAGACGGACGGACATGGCGAAACTATAAGGGTTCCTTGTTGACTACGGAGCCCTAAAAAGTAACAGGACAATGTTGTACTAAAATTTAGAACAAATGAAATTCGTTGTTTTGTTATTCTGCCATTTAAAATTTATAAAAAATGAAAGAATGCATTAAATAAAATTACACTAAACAATAAATCGTAAACTAAATGTAACTTGAAACGTTATCGATGAAATAATATTCGATGAAAAGTTTGTCGACAATAGAAGGGACACCCGTGCGGAAGCGTGGCAGTACGAATGCTAATAAATCTACACTATATTTTAATGAGAGAGTCTGTGATATTGTAGTTTTCTTATTTTGTATGTAGAGTGCAATCTTCACCCAAATTTAAAAAAAATATAGTTTTTGTATAAATTGGACATTCTGGGTGTCCATAGGCTACTTGTATATATTATCTTATCGTACAGGTTTGCTTGTGGTCTTTGCAATGCGAGCGAAGGCGCGCGGACATCTAAACCAATAAAGAGGCTCATATGACAGTAAATGCAACCCATATCGTCCTATTGTTTGATATTTAGTGTGAGGCACGTCGGCGTCGCTAACCTAGTTACGTACGGCGTAGCTGCTACGGCGTAGGCTCGCGTAGCCTCGTAGCACCTGCTAGTCAGATTAATATGTAGATAGATGCCAGACGTAGCAGCGACGCAGAGAATTCGAGAGCACGAGGGCTGTATTCGGGACGTTTAAATAGCGGCTGGTGACATGACAGCCTAAAAACTGCAGTGGAAAAACTGGTAAACAGTGTTTTTGAGGTGCTGCCAAAAATTTGTTTTTAGAAATAGTCTTACAGGAGGTCGCCTCTAGATGTACGTTACGCATTTTAATTTGATAACAATATGATATGCAAGCTTGAAAATTGTATACATAAGAGGTGATGTTGTTTTGATGATGCGGGTGATAGGAGCTTTTGGAGAAGTCTGGTCAACAAGAAGAGGACATGATTTCATGATCCCCAGCATTGAGGGAACGACTGATGATGATGATGAGGTGATGTTTAAGTAAGTACTGAGTTATTTATGATATTTCCCAATAATCACTCTTGTAGCGTGTGGGGTTTAAAGAAATGGGATTAGATTGTAAATTGAAATGTAATTGTGTGAGGTCCGCTGGCGTGCGACCTCGGTATGTCCCATTAGCTACAGTTATTTATAAAATGAAAGTAAAGTGCCTGGATGAATGCTCTTCGGAGAAACATAGAACCTTTGGTTCAAGAGCCGTTCGTGCGTTGGATACCATGGGTCGCTACCTTGGATAGAAGTAAAACAAGAAAGTTGAAATGCAACTAAATATAATATTAACTAACTAATTAACTAAAAAGCGGCACAGGCTTTTTCGGACTACTTCTCGAGTGTTTTTCTGCCCTCCGCTCCTATCCTCGACTGTGACAGCATTTTTAGTGAGGATCTTACAAATACAGCAAACTATGTCCATATTAATAAAATTTCACTTCAAGACGTAGAAATTGGGATTAAACTCCTAAAGCCCCACAGCTCTCCCGGTCCAGATAATGTTCCAGCATTCATCTTAAAAGGCTGTAAAAACTCGCTAGCGTTGCCATTGGTGCGGATTTTCAACCTAGCCTTAGATTCCGGGACGTACCCCTACCAATGGAAACTGACACGCGTGCGTCCTATTCCCAAATCAATGGACACGGCTGAAGTTAAAAACTATCGACCCATTGCTATTCTCTCCGCGATTGCAAAGCTCTTCGAGTCCATCTTAAGTAGGCACATTACTCCCCAAATACAACCCTACCTTAGTGACGCTCAGCATGGTTTCAGACCTAATCGTTCGGTTAAAACGAATCTTCTGACTTTGGTTGACTCGATCTCTGAACACTTAGACAGGGGGATCCAAGTTGATGTGTTGTACTTCGACTTTAAAAAAGCGTTCGATCGCGTAGATAATGATGTGCTCTTGAGTAAGTTGAACTGTATCGGCTTCTCTCCCAAATTACTTAGGTTCTTTGGCAATTATCTACGCGACAGACGACAGTACGTGCAGCACGGATGCTTTGTCTCTGAATCATACCACACCCGTTCTGGAGTCAGCCAGGGTTCGATCTTGGGTCCGTTATTGTTTGGAATCATGGTCAATGATCTGGCGTCAATCCCAAAGAGTGCCGGTTCACTGCTCTATGCCGATGACCTGAAGCTGATGTATGGCGTGCAACAGCTTTCAGACTGCAAAGCACTACAGGAAGACATTGATCGGTTATATCGGTGGAGCATTCAAAACAAGCTTCTATTTAATATAGATAAATGCTCAGTAATGACCTTTGGGTGTATCCATAATCCCATTCAAGCCAAATATACATTGGGAACGGAACTATTAACTCGCGTAGATACCGTCAAGGATCTGGGTGTCATATTCGACTCACGCCTCACCTTTCATGACCACATAAAAGCGTTAGCCTCGAATTGTTTCAGAAAGTTGGGGTTCGTGATCAGGAATGCGCGTGATTTCGACAATCCTAGGGCTATACAACTCATATTCACCGCCCTAGTAAGAAGCAAAATTGAGACAGCATCTATAATTTGGAATCCGCATGAAGCTACTTACACCCTGCTACTGGAAAAAATCCAAAAAGCCTTTTTACGGTTTCTTAATAAGAAAAAATTTGGATATTATCCATTTTTATATCCCACAAAATTTATTTTGGGCGTATTAGGTTTCAATTCACTTGAGGTGAGACGTAACTGTATGTTACTAACGAGCGCTTGCAAAATCTTGCGAGGTGGTTCAGATTGCCCTGAGCTGGTGGGTCAGGCGGTGCGTCTGCTAGTCCCCTCGCTGTCTAGGATTAATTTTCGTCCGCGTAACCGGCTATTGCTAGCTCCGCCAGAGGCGCGCACAATAGCGCGCAAAAACTCTCCTTTTGTCAGAGCTCTACACAGCCTCAATGCGCTTCTTGCATCAGCACCGGATGTGGACGTCTTTGGAAGTAGTTGGGGAACTGTGTATCACGAATGCTTAAGGTACTGTGAGATAATGGATAGACGTAATTCTTCTGTCGTGTATTAAAATGCAGGGTATAATTGTATATATAATTTGTAATTCACAGTGACTTAGTTTATAACTGTAATGCTGTGTAATTATTTTAAATAAATAAATAAATAAAATAAATAAATAAATATTGCGGGAGTAAGTCGCGTTAACATGGTGGCAGACCCACGGTTCATATTCACCTTAACCTGAAGCGTGAAAGGAAAATGAAGGGCCCCTCTACAGCGCGCGGGTGCAACGTACGAACACTCGCGACCAGCTGGGTTTAATTAAAAGGTACCGACTCACGTCTGTGTCCATGGTGTCGGTCACCAAAAGCTCGAGGTGCGAGGACGGAAGAATCCCGCCATCCTGGAGCGTTCGGCGTCACCGCGGGTGCCGCACGTTAGAGACGCCAGCATCAGGAAAGTGAAGAATGCGTGAAGTTACCCGGGTGCGCCGCGCCCATCTTCCTTGGCGTGACGCCGTCGGCGTGGGACCGCCGACGAGATGCTCGCTGTGGAGACCTACGGCTGAAGGACGCGACGAGCAGAAAGCGCGGGGCTGCGCATCAGGCGCGAACCACCGCAAAAGGGGATATTAAGGGCGAAAGCGCAGATGGTCCCATCGTGACATCGTGCATGGAGTTATAGGTTAGGTGACACTTGATACTCGTGCGAACTATAAGATAACACTCACCGGCGCCTCCGGTAGCGGAGACGCTTATTAGATTTGTATAGCGCCTACATGGCGCTTCAGAATAGCTAGTACATTCTTAAATTCAGAAATTCGAAGCACAAGCCAGCTAGCCTCCCCGTGTCCTCCTCTCTATCTCTCAAGAATCCCTTCCGGCCATGTTGCCACACCACAATAAAATTGTCTGTCAACATTACGGCTGGTTATATATCATTTTAATAGTACATTACTGCAGAGGCCGTGAAGTAAGGGATTGCTGGACGAGCTTTGGGGTAGACGGATACAACGAGTCCAGGAATCCCAGTTCCGGCCGAGGATTGTATAGTGCTTTTCTCAAACGATGTGAGGAAATATTTAAAAAAAATCTATGCCACTTCTGTCTTTGAGTTCCTGTAATTGGCTTTGTATTGCTATGTAAGACTTATGCCATGTTTTTTGTAGCTGTTGGTGTTGGTAATCCTTAAGTATAAATAAATAAATTAATTAAAATAAATACCTACAAGGTAATCAATTAAATACTAGTTTGCTGAAATTACAATCGGAACGAAAGTTCAGAAAACAATTGTGTAATTTGCCGCCTTTTTTATTTTTTAAACATGACATTTCAACAAGCCGTTCAAGCACAATGTTTAACCGCACATAAGTATAGTACCATAGATTTTTTTTTAATGTCACAAGTCTGCTTACAGAGTCTAGTGGCGGTTGGCAGTATGTAATTTTTCCTTCGTCAGTTTAATATTAGTAAGCAAATTAAAAAAGTTAGAGTAGCGGACAATAATGTTTTTAGTTAGGGTTTTCATACATTACTTCTTGGCCTCAATGTAGGGAGCCATAAACAAGAAACTTCTTCTCTTCATTTCGTGATATTAACGTATACATTTCAGAGCATGTTTGAGAAAAGATTATTTATTTAAATTAAACTAGTACAAAATGCAGGACTAAGTATTTCATTGAATTAAAATAACACCATCTCGTATTACGTTGCGATCGTGCTATAGGCTTACTCCAATACATAGCTGATAGAAAACGCCAATCATTCCAAACGCACCGTCCGCGTGACGTGTGACATCTATTCTGTCATAATGACGTATTGAATATAACGTTATTGATTCCTTCTCGATCGATCATCAATTAATGTTGTTTTTGGAAATAGTTCTTATAATTACCTAGCTCCGGAGACTTTAATGTGTGCTGAAATATCTACCCGTACTGGGGCCATCGATGTTATAATGTATGACAGTGGTGAGCCCTTGAGAAGTGCGTATTTTAGCAACGTAAACTACGCCTTCCTATACGGACTCCTGATCCTGATCTAGGCCCGCTATTCAAAGGTATTTAGTAGGGCTTGTCCTAAAACAAGCGCTACACTCTTTCGTTGAACAAAGTTTTGCATAGTACCTAACCATAACACCCATACTAGACTTACCCCCTTATTCATAAAACTTAAAATGGCTCTACTCAATACAATGTGCTTTGTTCCTTTCTTATGAACTCAAATGTCAAAGCGACAGATAAAGACAAACTATTTTCAACGCCATTTTAGGCAATTTTCAACCATGCATGGCTGGTTGTTGTTGCTAAATTCGATTGATAATTTTAAACCAAACCGAAGATAATGTTTATCAATAAACATTTTAGATTTTTTTATGCTCATTCGGCACGGTCTCAAATGCTGTGTTTGTGACTCCTGTTTTGATTAACAACTAGTTTCTGTCCGCGTCTTTGTCCGCGTGGAACTCGTTTAAATCGTAGCTCCATACAAACTTTCGCCCCCTTAGGGGATGATTCCCGGGATCAATAGTATTCTTTATAATAATAATAAAATAATAAAACATTGCTTCCTAGACACCAGATATGTTTATCCATATCGGCTATACAATGTATACCCATCTGAATCTGTTTAGCCATTTTTGAGTAACAAACATCTAATTATCTAAATATCGAAACATCCAAACTTTTTCATTTATAATAATTATAGTCAGATAATTTTGTAAGTTATATTTTTGATTCTACTGAAACTTATAATGACCTTTGCCTCAATTAAGTAATTTCATTATTAATTATAATAACGACACGGTTCAACTCACATATTAAATGTCACTACGGGCGACATGTTTCGAACTCTTCGGAAGTTCTGCAGGGTGTGTTTTCGCGGCGGTGTCGCTTGAGTCAGTCCCCCTCCTATCGTCGGATGATAGACGTCCTAATCTCGTCAAAATGGGAGCCAATAATGCACGGCCAAATAATGTACGGCCCGATAATCCGTGTCCAGTTTTCGTGGACGTGGATTATTGGATCGTGCATTATCAGGGCGGACGAAAATGGCATGTCATAAGCGAACTCTATCTTAGGTCGGTTAGGTTAGGGTTCACTTGTGTCCCTCAGACCAGAAATAGACACCCCGCGCAGCGGGGTGGCGTCGACTTGCTGTACGGCTATCACAAGACGGCGCAAGAGCTCTCTCATTTTTTCTCGCATGATACTTCTCTGTCTAATAAGAGTGAGCTAGATAGACATCGGATTACCCACCTATGCTACCCTAAGGCAGGTCAGTGTAGGTACGACGACGAGCGAAGCGCGGAGGAGTGTTAGGTAGAACTGCGACCCTACAGCGAGCGAGCAAAGCGAGCGTGCCGCGGCAGCGGCCGGCGAAGCGCCAGAACCGACATTATAAGAGAAAAAAACTGAAATAAAATTAGTACTACTGACAATTCGGGATAATGACATTAGGGCTAAAATACTTAGGCAAAATGAAGATTCGGGTTAGTGATTTTAGAGACATTGATAATAAGGTGAAGTCACTATTAGGCATTGCAATATTAGGCCTAGGAAAAAATCGGTCAAATAAAATTAGTCTTAGTGAGAATCGGTCATGAGAAATTAGATATTATGAAAATTCGGGATACTGAAATTAGGGCTAATGAATAATTAGGAACAATGAAAATTCGGGTTTGTGATTTTAGGGTTAATGAAATTAGGGCTAGTAAAATTAGGTATGAAATTATTAGGGCTAACGGAGGGGAACCGAAAATGTGACATAGCAGTGTTAGGTGGCCAGCCCATCGCCATTACACACTTCAACTCTGCCCCTTTAGTAGACTTTTACGACTAGGGGAAGAAAGGGGGTGTTGTAAGTCGAACCACACAGGGGCTAATAATATTGTAGTGCAATGGTCTTGGGATAATCTAACTAAATGGTATCGTGATATTAACCCTATTAAACCCATTATCCACATTAAATAAGTGAGATGAAACCGGTTAGCTAAATCAGTAGAGAAAATCCCAGGTATGGGAATAGGCCTACTTGGAGCGAGGTATTGTCAGAATTTAGTTTAGAAAGGCGCCATGACAATACTCCGTCAAACGAATGATGTACTTAAATTAAATACGGAATTCACTTAAAAGGTTTATATTTATAAGTCACAAAAGCTCTAACAATCCAGTGCTATCATTAGCTAGTTGGTTGCTGTCACTATGATAATCTTACTTATTATAAAATTTTAATATTGCAATTTTATTACCGTTCAATATGAGAGTGGGTCCAAGTTATCCCGATCGCCCCTTTTTGATATTGACACTTGGTCTTAGGTTTTAAATGAAGCTTATTCTACAACAGGTCACAGTAGGTGTTAAGATAATATTGTTTAGGATCACTCTTATCCTAGACACCTCCTATTAATGATAATAATAAAACCAACATACATATAGTTGATAACAGAAAGATGGCTCTCACAAAGCCTCCGGAGGAGTAAAGTTGAAGGGTGGACGTCTCGCAGGCAAAATTAAGTGTTTGTTATAAAGTCAGGAAGAGCTTTCAATAAACTTTTCTGCCAAGGACGTATCCGACATAGTTAAAAATATGGTCAGAGGCAAATCTCCGGGAATTGACAATCTTAGTATTGAGCACCTTAAGTATGCGGGGAATCACGTATCGAGGGTATTGGCTATGTTTTACAGTATGTGTATTAGCCATAGTTATCTACCGGATGAGCTGATGTACACTGTTGTAGTCCCAATAATTAAAAATAAGACTGGAGATGCATCAGATATGACCAACTATAGGCCCATCTCTTTAGCTACCATCATTGCCAAGGTGCTGGACGCCCTGCTTGATAAGAAACTGGACAAGCATTTACACCTACACGATGCGCAATTTGGATTTAGGTCGGGCCGATCTACTGAAAGTGCTGTCCTTTGCCTCAAGCAGACCGTCCAGTATTATACCGCCAGGAAAACACCGGTATTCGCGTGCTTTCTAGACCTTTCTAAAGCCTTTGATCTAGTATCATACAAAGTTCTTTGGCAAAAGATGCAGATCGAGACAGGTGTTCCTCGTGAGGTAACTTCTCTTATTAAGTACTGGTACCATAATCAGAAGAACAGCGTGAGATGGGCTGGCGCGTACTCGGAGGAGTACGGGTTGGAGTGCGGAGTGAGACAGGGGGGAATTACGTCTCCTAGGTTATTCAACCTGTACGTCAACGGATTGATTGGTGAGCTCAGTGGCGCCAATATTGGATGCTCGGTTGATGGTGTTTGCATGAACAATTTCAGCTACGCAGACGATATGGTGTTGCTAGCGCCATCTCTCGGAGGATTGCAAAACCTGATCGATGTCTGTGAGCGATACGCGGGGGCCCACGGACTAAGATAACAATGCCAAGAAGAGCGAATTTTTAGTGTTTAACGCGGGTAAAACATATCAGACTCTGCCACCTGTTACCTTATGTGGCAATCATCTAAATAGAGTCAAACAATTTAAATATCTCGGTCATTGGGTCACCGAGGATCTCTCTGACAACATGGACATCGAGAGGGAGCGAAGGGCCCTGTCCGTTCGCTGCAACATGCTGGCCCGTAGATTTGCAAGGTGCACAAAGGCAGTAAAAGTAACTCTGTTTAAGGCATATTGCCACTGCTTTTACACCTGTAATCTGTGGGTCGAGTATGTGCAGAGGGCGTACAGCGCTCTTCGCGTGCAATATAATAATGCCTTTAGGATGCTGCTCGGACTTGGTTGGAGGTGCAGTGCATCGGGTATGTTCGCGGAGGCAGGTGTGGACGGCTTCCATGCGATCATGAGGAAGCGCTGTGCCTCCCTGCTCCGTAGGTTGAATGGGAGTTCGAGTAGCATCCTAAGGGTGTTTGCCGAGAGGTGGGACTCGCCGATGAAACGTAGGTGGATCGAAATGCACTCCAGTTTTGTTAATTTTGACGATTAATTTAATTTATTATTTATATTTTATCTAATTTTTTGTTTAAGTAATTTATTTAAAATTCAATGACATTGGGTATCTATATTGTTTAATTTTATGTTTGATTTGAATTTGTAATTAATTATTTGGAATGAATGTAAATAATAATAATAATGCTAGCCAAAAATATCTTGCAATGATTATATTACATATTTTACTAAGTATTTGATTTGTTATTCCAGGTTGTATTATAGTGTCCTACTTTGTTAATTAGTATAGTCGAAAAGTATAATCCTGCTTAGTTGTGACTCAAAGTGGTTGCTCATCCGGCTGTAATTAGGTTCTAATTTAACATTATTATTGTTTATATATATTTTCTAACATTAATAAATTTAAGCGTGTATCCTACTAACTACAATATGGGCCATGGCCTGAAATAAACGTTTATTTAATTTAATTTAATTTAATTATTTATAATTCTATGTATAGAACTTGGAACCTCAGGTCCTTAACACTAATTTTGAGGTGAACGTCCACCGGTGAAACTGGTACATAGCATTGGCATCAGGCCTTAGCACCTTATCTTAAAGTCTTGTCCGGGATATAAAAAAAACCCTGTGAACAATATTCACAGTAATTAGTGATTTGGAATTATAAAATTATTTCACTTTTATAGTAACATGGGCAATGGTGAGTGTAAATAGCAATGCATAACTTACCGGGTTAAACCGGGTTTATTAGCGAAGAATCAGCCACGTGGAATGTCAGTCCATTTTAAAATTCATTTTAGACGGTCAGCTAAAACAACCAAGTGCACACTTTATCATAAGCCCAACAGTGAGAGTAAGCGAACCCTAGGCCCTGTGATTAGAGAGAAGTTCAAAACTTATCAAAAATCAGAAAAAAGTTCACTAGGCGAGCGAAAGCGTCATCTTATAAAAACATCTTAAAGTAGGTCAAAATTGGCCCCAGGCTGGAATAGAAATATAGCGAGACATTAGAATAATGTAAAGAAGAATACAAGCAACCCTTCTTGCAGTAAAAACTTACCCAAAGCGAGGATTCCCACAGAATTATCTTTTTCGATGTGCTTCAAACCATTGCGAAATTAGGAATGTCGGTGCGGACTAAAAGTCTATAAAGTAACTCGCAACACGACTGCAAAGTGTTATAATATTATTGATTAAAACAAACTCATTTTAATTACATTACAAAAGTTCAAACAGTGCCTGCGAAATTTCCGTATCCGCCCGCCCTCCTTATTTGAATGAGCTGCCATAATTCGCGTACTCGCGTAACTAAATATTATTAGTGATCGAACGACACTCTCACTCATTGCTGCGGTCCCGACCGCACTGACCGCTCCGCATAATTACTGCCACTGTTAGGGCTGCGGTCACATTTGGTCCCGAGTCAAGTGAGATAATCTAAGGGGTTAAATATTCACCCTTTTAGATAAAACTCAACCTCTGTTCAGTCTGAAAATCAGCGTTGCATGTGTCCGGCACCTTACAATACTGAGACCCACTTGTTTCGTGTTATATTGTTTAATATGTGTGTCCTGTGTCTTTGTGAATAAATATATCTTTCTTTCTTTAACTAAAACTTAAATCAAAATTATCTCTCGAACATACAGGCGGGTATAAGTGATCTCACTCGATTATTTCTAAACTATACAAGATGTCGAGAAACTGCTAAAAGTGCTTCACGATCTCTATCAAACGGTATTAATGATAGGTTACTACAGAATAAACTGGATTAATCCGAAAATTCAATGTTTCCAGCTTTAAATACAAGCACTCATCTCTTGATAATACCATAAAAACCAATTTCGATAAATTCCTGATATTTGATATAATATAAACATGATCGTGTCGTAAATAATGTATAATGTATAAATACCTAACTTTCGAGGAAAATTTAAACAAACATGTATCGATTATATCAGATTAACAATCATTATAGCCAATTATCATAAGTGTCATATCAATAAATCTGTCCTCAAATATTGTTTATTAATCTAGTACGAACGTCGTTTCAAAGAATTAGATATTAAAGTAAGTGATTGAATCAGGCATTATTTTACGGAATCCGTCATAAATTGAGTATGAGCAAAACTTTACTGACTGGACTTTGTGCAAGCAACATCTCCCGCCAGCATCTCCTAATGATGCCCCGTAGAGAGACGAAACACGTGTCGAGGTTTTGTCATTATTGGTTGCGAAGGGAGGGCGCATTAACCGCAAATAGGTGCATCTCATCATCGCTAACAGACTTAGGTACACACGTTTTTTAGCGGAATGGCAAAAATGATCTTTGTAACTTAACGCAGGATTTTCCAATTCTCGCCTAAGGTGGTTCACCGACCATACAATACGTTTTTTGACATTCGCAGATTAATGGCGTGATATTGTAAGAAACTATAAAGGCCCACCGAACGAGTGTCGTGCGCAGCGCGGGTCGTGCGCGGCGCGTCTCGGGCGCGGTTGAAGCGGTATATTCACACCGCAACGGGCGGCGTGTAGCAACGCTGGGGTACGCGGCGGGCCCGCGCGTCATATCTCTCTCACTACCAACACATTTAATATGTATCTGACTATCTCTATCATACTGTAGCGCGGGCCCGCGCGTAATATCTTAGGTAAGTCCGCATTGATGCAAACGACATTCGGTGACCAATGCTGCAATCATCTATGACATGACAGTGACAATGAAATCTATGACAGTGAAATCGTTGGCCAAATTAGTTTGGAACAAGTTATTATACTTGAAGTAGTGAAACTCACAAAATAAACAGGAGCGTTTTAGCGAGCATTCAAGCGAAACGTAAAACTTAAAAACTTAAAACTTGTGGCAAAGTTCTGGAAAGGCAAACACGGGTAAAAATAATAAACATATAGATAACCCTTGAAGTAACAAAATGATTAACAAGAACTTGTACAATATTTGCATTGTTTACAACCACCTGCCAGAGGAAATAAAGATGTAAGAGGGAAACGCCTTTAAACGCAGTCTAACAAGTCCCACTTAAAATGATATGCCTGAACGGGGTAAGATCTGCAAATAACTTTTCATGTAAAACAGCTATGCTCTCAAAAAGTGTTCTTGGGATGGTATCAAGAATCTTCAATAAGTTGCCAAAAAACATTTTATAAGCTGAAGATCTGATGCTAATCAAAAATAAACTGTTTGCCCTTCTAGCGGAAAAGGCATACTTATTATTCAATTGACGGATAAAGAAAAGACGATTGTTAAGGTCGCACAAATTGTGTACTCGTATTAGAAAAAGCACGGTGCATGAAAACTATGATAAATATTAATTTAAGCCTGCTCGGTCTTTATTTTGTAACACCTTCGGGTAACACATAATAAATAATATTACCAAGCTGCGCTTTATAACATCTGTATAACCTATGTTTAGCAAATAAATAGTTTGGATTTAACTTTCACGTGTAAAGTGAATGCCAAGACTCCGTAGCTCATATAGCTTTCAGCATGAGAAAGATTATCAGATCGCAATTGGCACCAAGCTTCCTTGTACTCTATACACGGCTTAACTCTAATCGTACCAGCAGCCACACTCTAAAATTTCTACATCTTGGCTAAAAAGTATAGTTTTTTGGTCAGGACCAGGTGCCATTTTAAGGCGCTTCAATTTCTTGGAATGCAAAAGTCCCTTCGTAAACCGCGCTTCGTGTGCGATTGCCCTTAAAGCTCAATACGCCACGATGTTCAATACTCATCCCACAGGATTTATATAACAGAGAAAACTTTAAAATTGCGCTCAGACTGTAACGTAATCTGGTCTAGCATCTCTTTCTAGCTCGTTGGTAAGTATGCTTGCCTCTATCGCGTATTCAACTATAGTATCCGGAGTTAAAAGAATTGACCTACTTGAGAAACTTTTAGGTATTGATATCTTAAACGAGTTGAGTTATGTAAGCTAGGTTTAGTACTTCTGTATAGGGCACGTGCAAAGGATGGAGCTTTATGTTGCTATTTTAGACTATGTTAGACTAGACCCTATGTTAGATTTATCCTTTGTATGTGTGTTATCTCAGACAACAGACGTCATAACTGTACACTCCTTTAGAAAAGTCAATTCAACATAATTTGATCTCACAGAAACTTTTGTCAAAACTGGTAGGCCACTTTCTTGGCCGACTGTACATTAAGCTACCTGTTGGCATACGAAGTCAATATTGTGAATTTATGCAAATATTGAAAATTGTAATATATAAAACAACTAGAGATAAAAACAAATTATTTCAAGATATTATTATGGGTTGATCATTAGTTTATGATGAACGTCAAAAATAGTCAGCAAACGTCAAAAAAACGAAATACACATGGGTAGGTATGTGTCATTTAGCATGGAACGTCATTGTGATTTTACTTAAGTCTAATGTTTGGTATACTTATATACTCTAACAGATACGTCAAATTAACACATCATGGTTCACCCATGAAGTGTCACACGCTA
Organism: Epinotia demarniana; assembly: GCA_945867215.1. NCBI lineage: Eukaryota > Metazoa > Arthropoda > Insecta > Lepidoptera > Tortricidae > Epinotia > Epinotia demarniana. Next base: position 20,580,775 of record OX244278.1, on the reverse strand, counting down.
GGTTTACATATGATTGTTGGTTTTATTATGTTGCTAGTGCTGAGTGTGTGCGGTCATCGAATTTACTTTTATAAATAGTAGTGAAATATTTATATTTTATTAAGAATAATTTAGAAAGGAATACTGACGATCTAAATATTTCAAATCATTAAAAGTTGGAAACTAAAATTAATGAAACACACGTAGGTATACATCATTTATTATACAGTTATGGAAAGATAACTAAAACACAAACAACTGGACTGTGTTCAGATAAAGTATATTTACACAGTTTGTTTAAAATACAATTTTAACACACATATTATTTACCTACTCTATGAGGAAAGAGTCAGGAAATAATCAGGAAATAATCTTTATTTATTTATTCATTAATACATGAAAAACAAACATCGCAACATATTTATAGACACAATAATAAAACCATATAGACAATTACAGGTTCTCACTTATAGAAATAAACTAACACAAAGAAATCTATAGCCAAACTTACCTAAACTTAGCGTACATTACGCACAGTAACTAATCGCACACTGATAATAAGTTCCGTTTCTAGACTTTTGGGCCAAGCTGTAGCTTAAGTCACTCGAAGACCAAACCGCCCAGAATTAGGAGCCCCCCCTAGTCTAATAAGAAATTTTATAATTTTACTGACACTTACTCAAGTCGCATACCCGCCTTTCCTCCCCAGGGAGGACCGGATTCTCCAACGTTCAAAAATAGCGTAGGTAACTATCAATAACAACTGGTTGAATGCACATAATATGTAATAGTACAAGCTAAAGTGAGACGTTCTATTTTACTTAAGTCAAGCAATTGCATTGAAATAATTATTAATTTCTAATCAAGTTCATTAAGTACCGATACAGTACCTTAGGTACTAGGGTTACGTGAAGTGTGTGAATCATGTAAAATAACTGGTAGTACGAAACACTACTTGCCGGTTCCGAATCGCACTTGGCCGCAATTTTTTATATTTGTTGAATTGTTTTTTACCGGTGTCGTTTATCTATAATTAAGTGATAAGATTACACTATTTTATCGCTGCCAATTGTATCCTCCATTGTAGCCTCCACTTCAGATCTTTTGGGTATGTCAACTGGATCTACCTCAGGTCCAGGGTCCGGAAACTCGTCCATGCTGCGTCTCTCTTTCCTCATACTGATGCATGTGAATATCATTGTACCCTTAAATGGAAACACGTTAATACATATGAAATAAAACAATCTTAATGGGTACTGATTGTGTAATACGTATATTTCGAGCGCTTTCTAGCGAGTATGCTCAGAAAAATAAACATTTCCTTCATCAAATTTTACTGTACGAACTAACCACATAATGTAATTGCGATTCCAAATCAATTCTATTTTTTTATAATTTTGAGAAAACGAGATGAGCATGTTTAACTTGAGGCTACGGTTTGGACGCCCTCGGGGAGCGGGGTGACGAACGGGCGTTCGCAGATTAAATTTGATCAAATCCTTGCCTTAATTTCGAATCAATTGATACCTCATACATCGACATCGGTCCAGCATGTCAAACGCTATGGAGGATCACATGTGAATACAAACATAGATTGCTAACATCATATTCCTTTCTTTTGGCTCTTCCGTAGTCGGAAAAAATTAAGAAATATTACTTACATAAGCTACCACAACCACCAAAGACGTCAGTGAAAATATCACGGCAGGATGCAGCACAATCATTTTGCACACAAAACTACTTCTAGAAACCGCTGAACAAGACTGACTGTGCAAACAACCAAAAAATTTGGAGTACCTAAGTACTCGTATAATCTTATCTAAATCCGCAAATAGGCTTGTTCATTTCAATCATAAGGTATAATGTTATTTTAAGCAATATTATCGGTCTGATTTGCTTTGTAATCATTTTACGATATCGCATGATGACAAACCGTTGTTTCCAATTTGTTTTTTTTTTTACTTTATATGCACTTCGTTCGCATTCCCATTTCATCAGCTTCCTAGCTTGTCCGCATGCGGTTCCCGATTCGTCCTCTTCCTGCCTCTTTTTCATTCCCAACTCATCCAAATTCTGAATTCGTCCGTATTCCGAACTCGTCCGAATTCTCAATTCGTCCGCATTCCCGAACGAAGTGAACCTAAAGGCATTTCTTCAATGTTTCGTTCTGTACTCGTTCTGAGGGCTCGGCTACGGCTTCCAGTGGCAACGGTATGGGATACGTTAGAGCGAGAGGTCGCGCTCGGATCTCTAGCTTTCAGTTAGCTTGCTGCCGCCGCTGCTGTTCAAAGTCTCGGCCTAGCAGTCAGTACGTGTGCCCAGTGAAATAAATGAAATTTTATTCTGCAAATAAAAGCACTTTTAAAAGTCAAAATTCTACCAGCTTTTCTTAAAAAGAATACCACTGTCGAGAAGAAACGCTGAACTCAACAGTCAGTATATTTTTGCAAAAAAAAGCTTATTGCAAAGATAGTACTTAACCTACATGAAATAAGTTAAACCAAATATGAAAACACAAAAAAAACATAATTCGTTGATCTACAAGAAAACATGTCCAATACTGTGTTAATAATACAAGTCAGAGACGTTTTAAGAAAACAAAAGGAATGAAAATGTTACTATTAACTAAATCCTTCGGTATGCTTTCTTGTAGGAGCTATGTCATCTAGCTCCCTAGGCGTGATACAATGAAAAAAGTTGTTCATAAATGAGTGTGCGAAACACACTAAATTTAAACCAGAATGCGAATGGCGAGTGAATAACTAAATTGACTTCCGGGGTGACTCAAATGTGACCGATAAAAGTGGCGTGACGACAATCATATTCGTAAGCAATTTCGAGCTAATCTGGCTTACAGGAGGGATAAATGTACGTGAATTGTACACATCTGATTCCAATTTGGTAAAGATACCTGCAATAATAATTAACAACTTACAAAACTTGGGGGTTTCCAAATTTTCATTTCAAAGTTCAATACCTATCTCAAAAGCGGGTAAACCGATTTTGTTAAAGCGTAGCTAAGAACCACGATATCACGTCAGCTTTCGGACACAAACCGCATTAACACGTCAAACTTATAACACCGCTCTTTTCGCGTTAAAGGCCTCCACCCACCGGACGCGTGTCGTGCGCGGCGCGTGTGCTGCGCGGCACACGCGCAAGTTGTAAAGCATTGAAACTACACTTCAAACACACATCGAACGCGGCACACGCGCAGCACCCGCGCAGCTGCAGCGCACCACCCGCGCGGCACACGCGCAGCACCCACGCAGCTGCAGCGCAGCACACGCGCAAGTTGTAAAGCATTGAAACTACACTTCAAACACACATCGAATGCGGCACACGCGCAGCACCCGCGCAGCTGCAGCGCAGCACACGCGCAGCACACGCGTCCGGTGGGTGGAGGCCTAAGGGTTAAAGTGGAGAAAAAATATTGAAAAAAAATGCAAGATCAAAATTGGCAGACTTGTACATAATAAAACGCTTAAGTACAAAGTTACATTATATACAAAACATTTAATTACTTAACAATGACTAGAATTTTTGGTCACAGATTGCTTTAGCAAAGCTTGAGCATATTTATACTATATTCTTATTGTACCACTCTTACGGACCACGATTAAGTTAAATGCACCGCGCAAAAACCTACATTTCTGTTCAGTTTTTCTCATAATATTCAGCACACCTGCGCTGGTATTCACAACGCAAATCGACGCGTCTCAGTGGACCTGTTATCTTTATTTTTGTGATTACGTGTAGCTGTTATCTTTGTTACAAGCTCTTATATTATATATATAAGGTTAAACAAAACAGGCAAGAATCCATACAGCTTAAAGTGGACAACAGGGTAATCAGTGATTCAACAGAAGTGGCTGACATATTCTCGAACAAGTTTGATCATGGTAAAAAACTAGGCATAATCAAGAGTAACACCGCACATGAAATGTTGGAGAGTAGTGTCAAAAAATGTTATAATGATATGAACTGGTGGTCAATAAAACCTACGGAAATCATAAGTATTGTTTCCTCTATGAAAAACAAAAAATCTTGTAGAAATGATAAAATGCCGATTACAATTTTCAAAGACAATATAGATTTATCAGCGGGGCCATTAGCATACTTTTTTAATAAGTGTTACGACCTGGTAAATTTCCCTGATCAGCTTAAAATAGCAAAGATCCTTCCTATTCATAAAAAGAATACTAAGAGTGACCCCAAAAACTACCGACCTATCTCTTTGTTACCAGTGATGTCAAAATTGTTCGAAGCTATAAACAAAAAAAGACTCGGTTCACATCTGCGATTGCAAAATATAATAGATCCTAGGCAATTTGGTTATCAGAAAAATATCGGCACAACGAACGCTATAGATACGTTACTTACTGTCGTAGTACAAGGCCTTAACAACGGATTGAAGGTAGCGGGAGTTTTCTTAGATCTGAGCTCTGCCTTCGATACGGTAGACCACACGATCCTTTTACAAAAATTAGAATATTATGGAGTTAGAGGAAAAAATCTTGACCTACTTAGATACTACTTGCAGAATAGGAGACAGTATGTTGAGATTAGGAATACAATAAAAGACCAAGAGAGAGTTTCTAAGTCTAGAATTACCACTATAACACGAGGCGTTCCACAAGCCAGACCTATATTATTTATTCTATTCATTAATGATGTCATAAAGCATGTACAAACTTCTTTAACAGATTTGAATGTAGTCATTTTCGCTGATGACACGAACGCAATTATTAGTGCTAAGGACGAAGATGACCTAAATAATAAAATAAGTGCAGCTCTCACGGTTTTCCATGCATGGTTCAAAGAAAATAATTTAAAACTTAATACAGATCGAGGGCTGGGTGGTCAAACCGGATAAGTAGACAAAAATAGGTTTCGAGAAAATCGATGTTGAAAGTTTGGACGTATACATTATCAAAAGCTATGAACATTACGAATATTAACCTCTCTGTTATGGAACCTATGTTATTATTTAGTTGTATTGTTATTTAGTAATGTCTATTTCATTAAAAAACTTGTCTAGCCTCTTTAGTTTTTGGATTATACCAGATTTGATAACGACAGGATCAAATTTATTGGGTTTTTCCATAAAATTAACAGTACAAAATAGAAACTTAAAGGATTTATTAAAAAAATAATCGACATTACAATATCAAAATTAGCATTAATCTGAATCAGAATCGCAGCTATCACAATAACTGGATTCAACATCATTGGTAACCTTTAAACCATGAACCCAGGGATGAAATTCTTCGGGTATAATTCCTGTATTACACATTTTTTCCAGGTCTTTCTTCTTTGCTACGCTTATAGGCAAAGAATAGTCGTATAATGTTTCAATTTCCTCCGGATATGCAATGTTAGCAACGGAGGGTGGATTCTAATGAGCACGTTTTCTCGTATTTGGGGTAGTTGTCGACATTTGCACAGGGGTAAGGTCTACAAAACGAAAATCATCAGATAAGTCGTAGTTAAAGTAGATCTTGTATTTTTCTCCTTTCACGTATCTCATTCGTTTGATTTTAAGCCATTTTACCTGCTCATTCAAGTCGTCTTTCAGTTTAGGTTTAAGGAGTAGTAAGTCCGCTAGTTGGGAGATATTTTTCATTTCGTGGTATTTAAACTCTTTTATTTTGTAGTTCTCAACAGTAACTTTTTGTTTTCCTTCATCTGTATTTACTTGCTTAACTTGTTTTTTTCTTGCTTGTTTAAAGATATTCTTCCAATCTGATACACTGTTCAGAGATACATTTTTAGCAGGATTTTCTATGGCGGCGTGCATAGAGTCTACTTCCATGTAGGTATGTCCGCTTTCTAAAAACTTTTGCTCGATGATGTTCAGGTGGTTATGGTTTTGGACAGTCCACAGAAGCAGTGCTGCTATATTTCTATTTCTATTCTGACCTCCACATGTGTCAGAAAAAAATGTTAAATGCTCAACATTCGCTGGCAGACCTTCCTTCAAGTAGTAAAAGAGGCAGGTACCTATTTCACAACTGCCCTTTTTGCCGTTAATTTCCGACCAGCACAAACAGTAAGCTGCATTTGGTAGTCGTGCTTCATAGATAGTGAAATTGTAGAGTACCAGTTTCCGCATATAATATAAAAGGCTTTCGCCGCCACTTGGTATCTGTAAAACGGCCTGAAGGTCTATTGTGATATACATAAAAGTTGTGTCTCTGCTAGACTTAGCCTTATCTGCCTCTTTGGCTAGAGAGCTAATATTTTTCCTTGATAAATATGTGATCTTGGTATCCAGATTCTAAAGTGGCTTTGGTATCATCATTTGCCTTGTTATACTTCGAACATATATTGCACTGGTCTTTTTTTGGTTTAAAAAAAATGATATTATAATCTTCGCAAAAAATACTGCGGTATTTATATTCTGACACAGCTGTTCGTTCCGATTCTTCACATCTCTCCATGTATAATCTATACATGTTCGTAACAGATTTTATCTCTGAAGCTAGGTATCTTTTCTTGCTATCTTTACGGCAATAGTGTGAATCTATCAGAGGAAAAGATTCAATGTGTTCTCTGACAAATTGCACATCATCTTCCTTTGTTTTATTCGGAGGCGCCTTTTTACCTCTCTTGTCTTCGGATTTGTAGATAGCTAAATTGTCAGATTTGGCGACCGCGTCGCTTATAACATCTACGGATATGCATAACGTGCCAGTGAAAGAACTTCTGACAGACTTGAATTTTTACTGAATTTTTAGTGAAGTAGCATTTTTTGCTGAAAGTTCTGGCTTTTCTTCCAGCCGATCTGTGTACTTTTTGAGTTTTGATTTCGTGTATTGTAATACAAGAGAGGATATAATTTTTTTTATTTACAAAATCTAAACTGTAAAAGTGCCTACACAAAGCATTTCTGTCATCTTCGGAAAAGATATCAGAGCATTTAAATTTGCAATTTTCACAATTAACATTTTTGGGTATTTTTGCGGGTTGTAACTTACCCTTTGAGGTGTAAGGCAGACCTTCAGCTTTTCTTGTTTTGCTAATATTTTTCTTCCACTCTTCAGGTTTAGCCTCTCTTCGTCGCTTTAGTGGTTTGACGGATAGCCACACCTTGTTCAGGATTTCATCAAGAATAAGGACTACAACTTCTTGCGACTCGTTTGGCGTTTTATGCTCAGGGTCTGTATTCTCTTTATCCAATCCAGCAGGTGGTTCAGACTCATTTTCACTTCTGTTCTCTTCTATTTCACTGTCACTTCCATCAATGCTGGCTTCCCTGTAGTCTGGATCTACATCCGAATAATCACTGCCAAATAAATCACTGTCTCTATCTCTATCGTTGTCCATTTCACGGAACATTTGCATATCAAGGGTTATTTCATTGTTATTTAACGAAGTCGACGGACCTGAAACAAATTGTCAGGTAAAGGTTTTACTTAAGTTTTATTATCTATAATACGTATTAGCCATAATACGATCGTCGTGTCCGCTGTGCTGGTATGTATATAACCTACAGTTCGAGAGCTCCGTACATAACTCACGCCCTTTCAGTAGGTACATATATTATCTATGTTTAAGTTTCCAGCCAACCGCAGTCAGGAGCAGCAGACAACATATCTTTCGTAATAGTGACATGCTTCTGCCACTGCTGCTTCTGTCTGCAGTCGAAGGTAAACTTGCCTATATATTAAAGTATCGAGAAATAATTACCTGGAGAGAACAAAACAACCATATCGACGCAATTTGTCATCTCTGTGACAATATTCATTTGCGTCTCGTCTAAATCCGATGAGTTATCCATATCATTGTTATCCATATCATTATGTTCATTTAAATGAATTGAACCAAAAAAAAAACAAATATAAATACAGTAAACGTTAAGCTTAAACCCAATATCTATACTTAATGACGTATAAAATCGATTTAGTGGGTTTTACACCATAAATAAGCCTTCAATTATTAAAACTAATATTAACTTATTCTGAGTACTTGTTGTATACACTTACCTTTGTCGATATTAAATTTTGACGCATTATTTATTGGCGTGTCTTCCTCTGATTGAACAGTGTCCATTATATCTGTAAATATAAATTAGTAATGTATAATGCAATATCCTCAAATCAAATAACAATAGTAAGCGAGGTTTTACCTCAATAACTTTGAAACGTAAAAACTACGTTGAGCGACTCGATTTTAACATCAAAAATAAAAACTGTTAATATCACAACTAATTGAAGATGCTTTGAAATTATATACCTAACCCAACAGAAAACACTATATCTGTACGTACTTGTTCACCAAAGTAATTTGAGGTTATCATAACAAAAAAATCTAACTTACCTAATTCCGGCTGTCCATGGCAGGCTAGATTAACTAGTTTTCTTGATCGAGAACTCATTTTAATCCCTTTTTTACTCACACTTTCATTATTAAACACATCTAACTTAGAAACAGTTAATATTTTCAACCGCGACAAAGTGATGCGCGCGAGTGCAAAGCTGTACTAAAAAATAACGCAGGGATAGCTTCCGTGCTCGAGTCCTATAAACGCGGTTATTGGATTTTACCCCTAAAGATTTACCCCGAATGTTATTTATTGAATTGTGGTAAAACCGTTTAGTTAGTGTTAAATATGACTTTTCATGTTTGTTCAAGAGGTGAAATCATATATTTATATTTATGAGGTTTTACCATACAAAATATACAGAAGTTTTGGAAAAGGTTTGGAGTTAGTACCCGATTAATCAAAATAACCGTTATTACCATTTTGTACTACTGACAATGTCATAGTATATTTTTTAGGGTAATTAAATTTATATGCATATATACAGTTTTACCTCAATTTGTAACAAAAAATGTGCTCTCTATTTCGATTTATCCGCCTGTTCAAAAAAACAAATTTGAAAAACTGCCCATTTATTGGCTTATCGTAAAATTAAAAATGTGGAAGCTGAATTAAATCACGATATCTGTATTTACCACTTAACAGAGCTTAAAAAGTTAGCTATGAAGAGTTCATTACTTCAAATCGTCTAAATTTTCGATTTATCGGGTTTGACCACCCAGCCCTCGAGATAAAACAAGCATCATGTTGTTTAAGAGTGATCGCAAGAACCACAATAAATTTGAATTCGTTTTTGATAATGAGGTCTTGTGTTCTGTTGAAGTTGTCAAATTTCTTGGAGTCTATATTGATCAATTTCTTAACTTTAAGCAGGAACTAGAGCAAATGGATAAATCAATTAGTTCCGCCTGCTACGCTTTAAGGCTCCTAAGAGAAGTGATCACGTTACACCAATTTAAGGCGGTATATTATGCCTTGGTTGATTCAAAACTTAGGTATAGTATTAAATTTTGGGGAGCTACTTACGACTATAATATAAAAAAGGCTTTTATACTTCAAAAACGAGCACTTAGAATAATGGTGCGTCAACCCCAATGGGTTTCATGTAAAGATTATTTCAAAAAGCTAGAAATTCTTACTGTGCCAAGTCTATACTTTTTCATACTTTGTACAGATTTAGTCAAATCTCTGACAAAAAGTGAAACAGAGGATGCTAGGATGCGTAGATTGGCAACAAGGACAAAGAACCTTAACCTCCCTTATACTCCGAATATTAAATTGGTAGAATACTGTGCTTGCTACCAAGCTGTTAAAGTTTTTAATAAATTACCGGTTGTGCTCAAATCTATTTGTGACCCCGATACCTTTAAAACTAAGTTAAATGCGTTTTTACTTCAAAAATGTCTTTACACTTTTAAAGAATTCTTTTATTGTGACATATGGAATTAATAATACTATTTTAATGCTGACATATCGATTTCAATTAATTAAGTAGGTACTGCTTGTTTTTGTTCTTAATTTATAATTTTATCTTTCATAGTCTGACATGTTACAAATACTATTTTAATTTTTAATTTTAAATGATATTTATTCATTTTACTTTTTACTTCGCGACTTAATCTTAATCTTATGATGTTGTTTCTGTTTTATTTTCTTTATGCGTGTGCCTAGATTTAAGATTCTTCAAACACAATGTTATATTGTTCTTGAAATAAATAATTGAAATGAATGAAATGAAATTCACCCTTTAATTATTCGTTACGTACATAATGGTATATATAAATACAATGTAATTTTATTTATTGAATAGTATTATCGGAATATAACTAAACTAAGCCTACATTATAAACTAAACCTATAAAAAGTAAATGCCCCCAGGTCCCCGTCATTGGTTATGGTGCCCAGAAGGCTGGCAGCGTTGCCTCTTTGAATTGCTAGGCTAATCCTTTGGCCAAAATAGCAGCCAGCTCTTATATTATCTTGCACTGTTTTGGTATCCTACGTATTTTATTCTTTAAGTTGTCTAAAACGGCTGTAAAATTATCGATGAAACTTGCAATATATAAGAGTTTACCAGAGGCAAAAATTTACCTCCAAAAGGAGGTGTTTAGTCGAGGCCGCTCCGTAGCGCCCTGTGTCAGGCGAACATTGTAGAGCGCCACCCGGAACGGACACCATATTTTAAGAACTAGCGCAATCGACCAAGCATCTAAAAACCCCACCCTTAAAAAGTTTGTTTTTGGAAAACTTTAAGGTAAACGTCCTAGATCTCGACGCTGTACTAGTATATGGCATGGACTCCACACTCTATGTCGAACTAAAAGGATTTTTCTTCGTTCATAGAGTGCCCATGCTATATACTAGACAGCGGCGAGCACTCGGACGGGTCTATATCGGGTGGCATAAAATTGTTGGTCCTAGTATTTTTTCGCATACCAACTTTATGCCAAATAACGTATGGCATAAACATTGTTGTGCATATTTTTTATTTGTCGAAATTGTTGTTCCTAATATCGATTGTCCTAAATGTTTAGTCCGAATGTTAATTGTGTCGAAGTTTTTTTTTTAGAATGATTGATGTGCATAGCTTTAATGATACTAATATTTAATGTTCTAAAAATGTTGCATAATCAAAATGTTGGTTGGATCTGATCAAAATTGCCTATTACTTAAATTACTTATGTCGCTTCGCGGGGCCCCTATTTCTGCTCTGAGGGACAAAAGGCAACTAACGAACCTATCTAATTGATCTAAATGAAGGTTGGCTCAGCTGAGAATTGCCTAATACTTGAATAACCTATGATCTTGAATATATGACCCGCCCTAATGTCGACGGAGCCCCTATTTCTGCTCTGAGGGATGAAAGGCAACTAACGAACCTATCTTATTTCTCAAGATGTAGGTCGGGTCTGCTCAGAGTTTAAAAATAGTATAAAATGTAGGAAAAAAATAGTATTGGTGGTTTAGCTAATTTAATGAAAGGCAAAATATTTACTATGACAATAAAAATTAGGACTATTACTTTTTAGGTAATTCGATGTTCGAGTAATCAATGGACAGACATACTTTAGAACTTTTAAATGTGTATGCTCAAAAATGAATAGGCTAAATAAGTAGTATGCCACTCAACATTATGCCAAACATTCTCGGCCAAAATTTTTTAGGACGACAAACATTATGCGATACGGCAGGCACTCGGACGTTTACCTTATATAACTGTTTATACGTTGACAGCAGTTTCCTTTCCACCAAAAAAATACCTTATTTCAGAGAGAGCCTAAGATAAGTCGGTACCTTAATAGCAGACAGAGAGAGTGGAACCGAAAAAAGGCAACTCTCATTAGCCAAGTTATATTTGGAAGGACGTCGAGTCAGGTTGTGAATACGGCCGCAATATCGTACTATTTATCACAATATCCAATAAGCAGGAAGCTGGTAGAACTTAATTTGTCGCCCCATTACCGGTCCGCGTATATCGCACGTAGCCATGCCGGCAAATAACTTTATGGTACAGACACACTGAGGTTGATGTGGTGTACGAAATTGTACCTTGTTTTACGAAAAATACGATTTACAACCCCGTGACGATAAATTAAAAGAACAAATTTTATATGTACAGTCGGCCAATGAAAATGTTCTCTCCGAAACTTCTTCATTTGAATCACCGATACACTAAAATGGAGAGTAAAATGTTAACTGCCATATATATATATATAATATCTTACCCTGCTGACTAGCTGGTGAGTTTACGAGAAATATAAGTTTAACGGCGCGGCTTTCCTCTGGCTGTTTTCCTTGTAGCCTGAAGGTCTATTTACTGGCACTTAATACATATGACATTCGTATGATATTTCATCATGATTATCATCATCAGCCTATAAAAAGTGTTACAACAATAACGCAAAGCCGTTTAAGGGCATAATAGTGTTAGGTTTCAGTATTTTACCAATCAATTGCTTACGTCTTTAGGCAGAAAATAGTTGTAATGTTTAATTTATTATGATTTATTGATCATGTAAACAGATTTTAACTATTTTAGATTTCATTTTGTAAAGTAGTCACTCTTAATTCGCAAAAAAATGGCAATACAGTTGCTGGCTTGATTAGTATAATTTGTGGCGCGAAAATAAAGCGGTTCTCTGATTGGTTCACGACACTGATATCGCGTGACGTCGGAAGCCAATCAGAGAGCTGGATTTTCCCTCCAGAATCGACAACAGGGTGCACTCACGATTGTTGAGCTGCGGTGTGGAACGGCGAGGCAAGAAACCATCGCAATTAAACTCCATTCACCCCACAGCAAAGAAACTGCATCAAGCTGCACTGACAAGAGCCCAGCTCTTGTATAACGGATGATGACTTATTGATTTTTCTACTCCTGTACCGTTATCTGTCATTTATATAACCTTTATTAGCTCAAATACAATGACACCGGTAATAAGTCGTCGAATAACTCTATGCTCTATGGCCCATAAACGCATTCTTTAGTGTACTTTTATGGTTCATACATTTTCCATAAAAGCACTGTTTACCACCATGTCAAATCGTCTAACTTTTTTTTAATCAGCCACTGTATTGCAGTGGTATCAACTTCATAAGCACATTTTTCGAAATAAAAAGTTTTTATTTACTATCAAATATTTTGTAACATAAAAATAAATTATCATTGTATTGTGTGTTAATATACATATTTTACCAATTATTAGTATTATTTATAAATATAAACCGGTCCGATTCGGTTCGGATCCGGATTCAGTTTGGCCCGGATGGCAAGTGCAAGGAAATTAAAAACAAAACAGACCATAAACAAGAGGTGTCAATGTGTCATATTTCTAATTTCCCACCAAAGTTCCAGTTCAAAATTAAAAGACGAAATGTGATAACTATTCGTTATTATAATAACTTACTTAAGATTTGATTCGTGTTTGTGAAGTGAAGAATTATGTGTACGTTCCTTTTAAAATGAACGAAGAAGAAAATAACTGCACCGCTGAAGAAATTGCGTGAGTAGTAATAGAACTAACGGAAAACTTACTGCCTGAAAAGTCAAATGTTATTTATTTAAAATTAGTCGTAGAAAAAGTATTGCATGCAACGGTGTATAACTTGGTCTTAAAAAGGTCTTAAGACCCTACTTATACAACAGTTGCAGTATATTTTCAGTGGTCTGATCTTTTTGTATTAATTTGACAATCATATACCCCGGTAAGGCTATTAAGATGATACGTGCCGATGGTTTGCGATTATTTAACAAATAAAAAGTGTTTTATTTGTAAAACGTAGGTATGTATATAGGAGTTATAGTTGTAATGTTGTATCACTATGTTAAGTCACAATGAATACGAATAGCTACAATTAACATGCAGCATGCAATGTTCATACATGCATTTCAAAATTACTATTATGTATGTTCTGTTCCATATTGTGTATCGCATTTTTGTGATCATTTTGTTTATATACGATTTTTCTTCTGTGTGATTGTAGCAAACAAATAAACGTAATAATCTATGTATGTATGTATGTTAATACTTTATCGTACACAATACACAGGTAAAATACAGACAAAAAAAACGTTTTCTCGGTACAAAGGCGAACTTATCCCTGTAAGGCATAAGTAATCTACTATCTATTACAAAAAAATATAGGACGTAAATCGTTATTTTAAAACTCATGGTTGGAATAATACGCATTCTTGACTTAAAAGCTATACAAATAATTATTAAACATATACTGTGTGTTATTCAATATCATCTTCGTTTGTATATAATGTGGTTAAAAAACTTTATTTTTCTCAAAAGAAATGTTACATTTCACTTAATGAGAAAAAGGCATGCATTAAGATTAAATTATGTATATATCGCCCGTGAGCGATACTAATTAACGGTTCTCTAAATCATCTCCGAAAATTTTATGTACGAATATCACATCGCAACCAATTTTTCGCATAATGTCATTTCGCCGAATGATTAAGTGTCAACTTATCAAAAGGTTTAGTTTTATTTCCCAACCTCACGGTTACCAACTGTATGCTTGGCCTTTTTTTCATAAAGTCACTTTTCAAAATGCCACCTTTCGAGTAGCAGAATGGGTCAGTTTGACTTATATACATTTCGTGGTATAACACTTACCAGATGTTTTATTTAGTAACTATGTAACGTATTTACAAAGTGAGTAAGCGCAACCGCTCACGTGTTTTTTTGACAATGATGGTACCTGAATTATCGCATCATTGGAGATAAGTGTTTACATCATTACTTTTGGACTGTTGCTTGGTGGAATGTATGTATGTAGGTGTACATGTGTTATTTTTTTAAACAAACACCTGCCATTTATTTTAACCTCACCTAAACCTTACCTAACCGCCAGCGTGTCGACGTCACCCCGCTACGCGGGGTGCCTATTTCCGCTCTAAGGGACGCAAGCTAACCCTAACCTAACCTACAAATAACATCACTGTTACGGTTATATGTTATTTTTTACTGCGGGGGCTTCGCCCCGCACCCCCCCCTGTGGCTGGCTTCATCTCCCTATCGTCACTTCTCGCCTTGTAATTTATATAAGAACACGTTGAATAAAAGTGACTATGTTATGCTGTCTTGTTCTTTGTAGTAAAAAGTTGGCTTATGTAAGAAAAGGGAACTGTTGCACAGACGAAACGTTCTTCGGTTAGTAGTTGTTTGTCCAACTGAAACATTTGCCAAATGATAGGTATGCCAATTTTTTTAATTCTTTATAATAATCGACTTAACAATAATTCTACCAAATGAATCTGTTGTCATACAAAAATTTGCCATAAGTTAGTTGTCAAGGTGAATCATCGGCGAAAAGTTGGTTGGCAAGTGAAATTCGGACATAACTAATTCGGAGAAAAGGCAGAACCCCTTAATTAACACTAGGTAGGACATTATACATTAGAATTTACATGAGTTACTAATGTGTATAAAGGGGTGTCTATCATTTTATCGAAACGCATTACGTCGATTTACATTTCGCCGAAAACTATTCCACGAATTTCATTTCGTTGTATTTCTTGTTCACATAATCATCAATTCATAGTTATTTATTTCATCGAACAACTTTTCATCGTTCATCGTTTCGAATTTGTCTCAAATCGTAGCGTAACGATTCATCGAAATTACTTGTCATAGAATAGTCAGTTGTATGGTATTAATTTATCGAAACACGGTTCAACGTACCAACGTTCCATATATTTTTGTTGCCGATCAATATTTCATTTTTCTACCAAGCTGTTTACCTATAGGTCATTTCGTCTAAGTATATAATACCTAATGGATAAAATGGGTCCACATTGACTCATATACGCTTCGTATACGATGTAGACGTAATATTAAGCCTAAGTAAGTGATATTAAAAAAACGGTACATAGAACTGTAAGCCTACCCACCTCTCCCTCTGGATATCGGATAACCTTCCTATTCTACTTTAAGGCAGGCCAGTGTAGGTACGACGACGAGCGAAGCGAGGAGGATTGTTAGGTGAACTGTGATCCTATAGCGCGCGAGCCGAGCGAGCGTAGCAAGCGTGCCGCGGCAGCGGCCGGCGAAGCGCCAGAACCGTTTTTTTAATATCACTTACTTAGGCTTAATATTACGTCTACATCGTATACGAAGCGTATATGAGTCAATGTGGACCCATTTTATCCATTAGGTATTATTTACTTAGACGAAATGACCTATAGGTAAACAGCTTGGTAGAAAAATGAAATATTGATCGGCAACAAAAATATATGGAACGTACCAACATTGAACCGTGTTTCGATAAATTAATACCATACACAACTGACTATTCTATGAAAAGTAATTTCGATGAATCGTTACGCTACGATTTGAGACAAATTCGAAACGATGAACGATGAAAAGTTGTTCGATGAAATAAAAAACTATGAATTGATGATTATGTGAACAAGAAATACAACGAAATGAAATTCGTGGAATAGTTTTCGGCGAAATGTAAATCGACGTAATGCGTTTCGATAAAATGATAGACACCCAAAGCTACGCTTACAATTAGGTACAACGGCTAGCGGTAGCTCGCCAGGGCCGCACTCAGGTTCGAGTCAAAGGAATGTTGTTCATGATATAAGTTTTGAGCTTAATTTTGAAACTTTTCATAGAGTGAACTTCTTTAATATGCTTTGGTATGACATTGTTCATCCGAGCCCCTTCAAATTTAATATTTTTGGTGCCATAATTTTTAGTGCGTGGGAAGGGTACGACTAAGTGGTCAGCGTTTCGAAGTCTACACCGCCCTTTTTCTTTATTGGTAAAAAAGGTCATCTCGCAATGTATCTGTTTATTAATTATCTTTCGAATTAAGATACATGTATTAAAGTAATAAAGTTGGTTAACGGATAGGATTTTAGTTTCGGAGTATATTTTTTTAGTTGGTGTAAGAAAGTCATAATGGAAAAGTACTTTGACAATCTTATTTTGTAGAACTTGTATATCTTTCAAAGTAGTTTTTGGGGCATGTCCCCATATTTCGATTAAATAGTTTAGATGAGATTTTACAAGTGAGTTATAAATATTGTACCTAATCTGACAAGGAAGACATTTGGCAATGCCACGAAGCGATCCCAAAACCGATGACAATTTTGATCGAATTTTAGCAACGTGAGGTTTCCATGTTAGGATGCTGTCTAATATTAATCTTAAATATTTCTCTTCAGATGACTGTTTTACTTTTGTATTATTTATGTTTAAAGTTACTGTTTGTGTTTCTAGGCAGGGCTGATTCGTAATTAGACACGTAGACAGAGTAGCACTGAATTTATTGGCACTTTATAATTTTAAACTAATTTACAAACAGGAGCGACGTACATGGCTCTGACGCCATGAGGAGAGAGAGAGAGAGAGACGGCTATAGCTTCCGTCTTATTCGGAACATTTTCCCCGGCTTTGTTAGTAGAAACTTACCATCTAAAGTTAATACATACAGACTTAGGAATAGAGCTTTAATTCTAAAGTATATTGCTAAGTCATATCTTACTGAAGTACATTAGCATTTCGCCAAATGTATTAAGCTGAATTTACATGCAAACGAAAAATGCGAATTTACTCTCACAAATTAAGCATTTAACTAACATGAAAATCCATGGTAGAATATAGCACTTATAGTCTACGGGTGCTCAGACAAAATGTATGAGCAGTAGCTAAACTAAACTGACCCAATGCTGCTGGGTAACAAAATAAGTTTGTGAATAGGCCTCGTGTACTCTCCCTTTGCAGTCTTTATTAGCACAGACCTTACTAAACCATCCTTAGAATTCGTATTTACAGCTATTACTTTTCCTAATGGCCAACAAGAGGGCGGAGTAGCCTCATCTTTAACAATTATCATATCACCCACTTTCAAGTTAGATCTAGCTTGTAGCCACTTATTTCTAGGTAGCAATTCCGATAAGTAATTACTATAGAATTGTTTCCAAATTCTTTATCTCATTTGCATTACCTTCTGGTACATGTCTAACCTTTTATCATTCATTTCTAACATGTTTGGTTCAGGTAAGTCCATAATTGCAGATCCTATCGCAAAATGCGAAGGTGTGAGGTATCCTAAATCATTCGGTGAATCTGAAATAGCACAAAGTGGCCTCGAGTTAAGGATTCCTTCCACCTGCACAAGTAGTGTATACATAAGTTCATAGTTTAGTTTGGCATTGCAAAGCTGCCGTTTTAATAAAGCTTTAACTGATTTGATGCCTGCTTCGTACAATCCACCCATGTGGCTTGCTAAGGGAATAGTAAATTTCCATTGGATGTTATTCATAGCACAATAGTTCACAATTTCAGAATAGCTCTTATCATTCTTAAACATTGTATTAAGCTCAGCCAATTCATTATTAGCGCCCTTAAAATTAGAAGCGTTATCCGAATACAAGTATTTGCAACCTCCTCTTCTAGCAATAAGCCGTTTAAGTGCACAAATGAAGGCTTGCGAAGTTAAGTCGCATACAAGTTCAAGATGTAAAAGTTTAGTAGCTAAACACACAAACAGACATATATAGGCCTTCTGATACCTGCAGTTGCGAGACATCGAGCTACGTAAGTAAATAGCGCCGCTGAAATCCACACCTGTATGTACAAATGGACGATCTAGGGTTACCCTAGGGGCTGGTAGATCAGCCATTTGCTGTCCACAAGCTTGTGCTCGGAATCTGACACAACGGATGCATCGGTGAATAACCTTATTTACTTCACTTCGTCCGTTGATAGGCCAATATTTGAATCTGATTGTAGATAGTGTAGTCGAGGTACCAGTGTGTAAAAGCATGTGATGATAATACCTGATTATCAGTGTAGTGATGTGTTCTCTCGCTGGTAGAATGATTGGGTGTGCATGATTGTAAGAAATGTTAGATTGAGTTAAACGACCTCCAGCACGGATGAGGCTGTGGTTATCCAGAAATACATTAAGTTTTCTCAATGGACTGGACTTTGTAAACAAATATTTTTTTGTGCTAGTAGCGTTGCTATTATTTTGAGATTTTAATTCCTCTAACTCTTTAGGAAATGCTTGTTCTTGAACCACTCTAACAATAAACCTACTCGCAGAGTCTAACTCTACCACTGCCAAGTGTGAGGATAAAGCGTTATTCTTATTTTTTAAATTGTGTACGAATCTGAGCACAAAGGCAATAATTCTCACTACCTTGCTGAAACTTGAATATTTCTCAAACATATCATAAAAGTAACTATGCCTATCCTTGTTCTTGTGAACAAAGATCTAAAAGCTGCCTTCATGTTGTCATGAAGGCAGCTTTTAGATGCGGTTTCTATGGATTCTATATTGGGGGGGATCGCGGTGTCCGTTAAAGGCCATGTGGATCGGTCCTCAAGCAACCAATTTGGGCCGTTCCACCAAAGTTTTAGTGTTGGTAATTTGTCTGGGTAAACGCCTCTAGTAAGTAAATCGGCGGGGTTCTCTTTAGTGTTGACATAATGCCATTTCTCACTGTTAGTAGTTTCAACGATTTCCATAAGCCTATTCGAAACAAAGGGGTTCAATTTACGGCCGAATGGTGTCTTTATCCAGTTCAGAACTACTAACGAGTCTGTAAATAAATATGTATCGTTTATGTGTAATTTATTAGCTGTCGCGTTTTTAAATTTAACCGTGAGCTGCGCAAGTACCAAAGCGCCGCAGAGCTCAAGGCGAGGCAAGGATTGCGTTTTAATAGGCGCTACGCGTGTCTTAGCAGTGACGAAAGTACAGGTCGGTTTCCTGTAATTGTATAATGCGTGTAAATACAAACAACCTCCAAATGATTTCACCGAACTGTCACAGAAACCTACCAATGTGATAGTTAACGGAAAATCCGTGAAATAGCATCGGGGTATCCGCAAAGATCTCAATTCATCTAACCTTCTACAAAACTCAAACCAAGTGTTTTGAATATGCAAAGGCAGCTCGTCATCCCACGCTAATTTGAGCTTCCAAATATCCTGCATTAGTGTTTTAGCTAAAATGGTAGACGGTGCTAAGATACCTAGAGGATCAAAAATTTGAGATATCTGGGACAACACATTCCTTTTCGTGGGTCTCATTTTTTTAAAGTCAGGTATATGAATCTGAAAGTTGTCGCTCGATGGTATCCATCGTAAGCCTAACGTTTTGACTATATGATCAGGTGTGAAATCGTACACATTGCCGTCTAAATTTGTATCTAAATCTAGCATGCGAACATGTTCGAGTATGCTATTGTGATTTGCCGACCATTTATGCAATTCAAAATTAGCAGTTTTAAGCAAATCAATGAGCTGAGTGCACACTTCTTTGGTGTGTTCTAATGACTGTCCGCCAGATAGGAAGTCATCCATATAACAATCTGACTGAATGCATTCCGCGGCAAGTGGGTATGTATCTTTATGTTTTTCAGCCAAGTCGCGTAAAGTGCGACAAGCGAGGTACGGCGCGCTTTTTGTACCGTAAGCAACAGTTGCGAGCTGTATACATTGTAATGGGTCCGACTTTGAGTCTCTCCACAGCAACCGTTGTAGGGGGCGTTGGTCAGGCTTAATAAAAATATTCCTGAACATTTTCACTATGTCAGTGGTAAAAACATATTTGTGTAATCTAAATCTTAATATTATGTCTAGCAGGTCATTGTAAATGTTTGGACCTTCTAACAGTATATCATTTAGCGATACACCGGTGTCACTCTTAGAGCTGCCATTAAAAACTGTTCTAAGCTTTGTTGTATGGCTGTCAGGTTTTAAAATAGCTAAGTGCGGCAGATAGAATGACTTGTCGTGACTTGTGATCTGATTAAAATCTGTAACATATTCTGTATGTCCTAAATGAATAAACTCATGAATGAACTTTTTATATTCTGTATGCAACATTTGATTCTTTTGGAATCTGGATTCAAGCTGCAGCAAGCAGCGGTAAGCAGTATTAAATGAATTACCTAACTCTGCTAGCTTGTTTTCCATCAGTGGTTAATTTACCATGTAATGACCTGATTCTGTTCGGGTTGTAGTGTTTTGAAATAATTGCTCACAATATTTTTGTTCCGGAGACAGAAATTTCCTTGGTTCGACCTCTTCTTGTTCCCAAAATCTACACAAAAGGTCATCTGTCCGCTGGGATGAAACAAATAAACTAACTTGTAATGTATTTATAGCCCTTTTGTCTGTTACATAACTGCCCGACACTATCCATCCAAATCTAGTTTCGATCAGCTGCGGCATGTTAGCTCCTAGCCTAATATGGCCCGACTGCAAAATGTCATAGAATATTTCGGCTCCTAAAAGCAAATCTATGTCGCTAGGTATGAAAAAGGTAGGGTCTGCCAGCTTGCGAACTTGAGAATTTGGAATTTTCCATTGCTGTGTGTCGATAAATTTATGAGGCAAAGGAACTGTTATGCTGTCCATCACTACAAAATTAAGTTGACGTTTATAATCATCTGTCCTAGAGGATATATCAGCTGTTGCGCTTACTTGTGTATGTTTGTGTGTGTTTCCGATTTCTTGTATGTGGCATGCACTATAATGAAACCTGTGTTGCAGCAATGTAGCAATCCGCTGTGACATAATGTTGATTTCACTACCGGAATCAAGGAGCGCGCGTGCTTTGTGCCAGTAGCCCGCCGCATCTCGGATGTTTATAACAGCTGTTGAAAGTAAAATTTGTGGTATATTAGTGTTTGCTAACATGACTGTAGATGTTGAAGCCGTTTTAATATCAATATTAGGCAAAAGCGTTTTGTTTTGTGGTTGTGCATGTGTATGAATGCTATGTGCTTGTTGGCAACCTTGGCTTGCATGTGCTGGTTGTAGCATGCATGCAGGGGTGCTTATAGGTATGTCTGTTGACTGTTGACTGTATGACTGTAAGCTAGGTGTGTTTGTCTGTTGGCTGAATGACTGTACATTAGGTGTGTTTGTCTGTTGACTGAATGTTTGTAAGCTAGGTATGTTTGTCTGTTGACTATATGTAGGTATGTTATGCATATCCTGAGTATCCTGAGTGTGTATTTGTTGATAGCAATTGTCTGCAACTGCGGCATAGTTTACCTTCCGCGGAGGGTTGTCCATATGAATGCTTGTGTGGTGCTTACCACGGCAAGTAAAGCAACTAGTTTTAGTGCAATTATGTTTAGGTTGAAACACCTGTAAACAGTTAAAACACAAAGACTTAGATTTAATAAATTCAATTCTTTTAGGTATAGGTAGCTCAAGATAATTGGGGCATTTATGTAGCCTATGCGGCCCGTTGCACATGAAACATGTATAGTCAGTATTTAAAACTGATGTCAGATGTGACATTCTAGTTTGGGAAGTGGGTCTGTCAATTTGCTTATCAGTTAACATTTCAAATGCAGTAACTCTTAAATTAAGAAATTCTAGTAGGTTTCTGAATTTGGGAATTGTTGTTTCCTTACGGCTCATTTCCCAAGCAGCTCTCAGGGAGTTATCCAGCTTTTGAGTGGTTAAAAACACTAACAATACATCCCAGGAATCCACAGGCAAATCCAAGGATCGCAAGGAGTCTAAGCTCTGTTGCAATGCTACTAGAAATTCTTTTAAGTTGTATCTTGTTATGGTTGAATAATTTACAAATGTTTTCAAATGATGATTTACAATTATTGTTTTGTTTTCATACCTCTTAATTAGTATGTCCCAAGCTTTATGATAGTTAGCTTCTGAAAGTATAAGTGAGCTCACTAGACCAGCAGCTTCACCCTTGAGTGATGACTTCAAATACTGAAACTTATGCAGCACTGGAATGTTAGCGCTGTCAACCGCCGACTTGAAAATATTCTTGAACACCGGCCATTCCTTGATGGCGCCGTCGAACATGGGAAGTTGAAGCTGAGGCAGTCTGACCTGCGACTGTACAATTTGCGAATGTTGCGAGTCATTCATCGAACTGTTATGCGTCGAGGGGTTAAGTATACGCTCCATGGCCGCTTTTGTTTGGTAAAACTTCTGTTCGTTTGCGTCCCGCTCGCGTTCGTGAACAGCACTTCTCTCCACGTCACTATCCAGAGCTTCAATTTGATCTTGTATGTTCTCGATTTTGTCGAACAGAGTAGTTAAATCATCGTAACGCACCTTTAAATCTGTTATGTCGTCAGTTAATGTGTTAAATGTTTGCGCATAGTTATAAATGCGTGTTAATTTTCCTTTAAGGCTCCCTCTTTGGGTAATTAAAGTTGGTAATTCCATTGTACAAACTGTTCGAGGTTATTTTCTGTTTGAATTCTTGCTTCATATATTTTCGATTAATAATGTATTATAGGCTAAAATAAAGAATGTGGCACGTAGTTTTCTTCTAAATATTTGTAATCCGTAGTTGTAACTTGTTACTTTGTATAATATTGCGTATTGCATGTGAATAACGTGGATGATTTTCTTTTTTCGATCGAATGTGACAGTCGATGCGTCTATAAAGATTTATCTGTGCTGCCAGTCGGTCAATCCTGCGTTAAGCCTTCTCTTCACGATCGGACCGGCAAGCCCTCTCTCCTGCAATATGTTATTGTTATGTTGGCAATAGAACGGTGTTGTAAAGTTGTCCGCTGTTGCGGTAGCTCGATGCTTGTCTGTGGAAGATCCGATTTGTGTACTCACGAACTGTCAACGCTTCTATATACAAAATGGCGATCTTGATATCTTCTTGAAGCGATTTTCACGAAGTTTCTTCTCACCACCGACCGAAGGACCAAAATGTTTGTGTTTCTAGGCAGGGCTGATTCGTAATTAGACACGTAGACAGAGTAGCACTGAATTTATTGACACTTTATAATTTTAAACTAATTTACAAACAGGAGCGACGTACATGGCTCTGACGCCATGAGGAGAGAGAGAGAGAGAGACGGTTATAGCTTCCGTCTTATTCGGAACAGTTACGTTCGGAAAAAATAGTTTGTTTTTTGATTTGAAAATTACATATGAAGTTTTTGATATATTAACGGTAAGTACATTGCACTGGAACCATCTCTGTATATTATCTAGGTCTTTTTGAGCAAACTCGCAGATTTTTTCTAGTGAATGACCAAAGTAAAAAATACTTGTATCGTCAGCGTATAACGATATTTCTCCGTGAAGTGTGAGATCACTGATAGTGTTTACACATATTAGAAATAGTAAAGGACCGAGTATGGATCCTTGCGGCAAACCGTAATTCAATGGTTGTGATGTACTTTTGTAGTTTCCTATCTTGACTATTTGGTGACGATTAGTCAAGTACGATTTAATCATAGAATGAGCCTTATCAGTTATGCCTATACCTTCTAACTTGCTTAATTGGATAGAATGGCTTACGGTGTCGAATGCCTTTTTTAGGTCTATAAATATTCCAAGGCCAATGTTTTTACAGTCAATATTGGATTTTATCTTGGTAACTAGGTCAATTGTAGCTGAAAGAGTGTTGGATTGCTTACGGAAACCGTATTGACGTGCAAACAAAAAATCTATTTCTGTGAGGTAATCATTAATTCGAGTATATATGACCCTCTCGAAGATCTTTGAAATAACAGGCAGAACTGAGATTGGTCGGTAGTAACAAAATAGTGCAATATTCCATTTTAGTACATGTGAATATCACGATGATTCCAATCATTGTTTTCATAAGTTAACTTTAATATTAGCAAAGTTGGATAAAATTCAATATCCAAATTAAACAATCCCCAATCTCCATAACACATAACCTCCCGTTTACATCCGACCCGGAGAAGGGGCTGCTCGACCGCTGTTTGTGTGTTTTAAACCTCTTTTTACTTTATG
Source organism: Epinotia demarniana (assembly GCA_945867215.1). Lineage (NCBI taxonomy): Eukaryota > Metazoa > Arthropoda > Insecta > Lepidoptera > Tortricidae > Epinotia > Epinotia demarniana. The sequence goes on along the minus strand of OX244278.1, from coordinate 20,556,214 downwards.
GCTGCCGTATTGAACCCTGCTCAATCAATGTCGGCTCTATGGTGCGGTGCCCTTATAGCGACGAGCGGAGCGACTTCATATAATTATAAGTTATCAAGCTTTTAGCAGTCGATAATTAAAAATAAACTAGCAATTTATGTTCGTCCGGGTGGAATCTTGTGACTAAATTTTGAAGCATAAATGTTCAACCGAAGGAGCTGAAATTTTGGGTAAAGGTATATATTGGAAACAAATCAATGTTATTGTTCCATCGACCTGATCTGCTGATGGAGACAGGTGGCCATGGGAATTCAGTACTTAACCGACGTAACCCCGTTGAGTTTGGGCTCGTAGAATTGTTTCAACGAGTAGTTAATGACGGTATACAGAAAATTCCGGTCAGTGTTTTTCCTTATTTATTGAAAGACCCAGAGAAGCGAACGACGTACTACTAAGCTTGGACCAAAATTATTTCGGATGTTCCGGATGTCCGGCTGTCCAGGTGTTCTCCTCCATAGGTCACACTTCTCAAGAAATAATCTAAATCTCTAAATCTAATTTAAATAACAAAATAACGTCTACCTGCTACCTTTCACGCTTTAACCGCTGAACCGTATGAGATTAAATTTGGTGGAAAAAGTTTGAACCCCGGAGAAGGACATAGGATAGTTTTTATCCCGGAAATCATACTCTAAGGGGATCAAATGGGGGTGGAAGCTCGTAAAGACTAAGATATTAACGAGTTCCACGCGGACCGAGTCGCGGCCAGAGTAAGTAAGTAAGTCCTGTATAAAAGTTTGCGTAACGCTCATCCGCTTTCGCTCCCGCTTTCGCGTGTTCTATATCCATACCCGTTCCAATCCGTCTAGTACGCCTTAATAAAGTGTCGCGTAATCTGCGCACTCAGCTGGACCGGGCTATAACCATGAAAATCTACATTCGATTTCCGAATATCTTATCTCTATCGCACTCATATTATTTGAACAAGCGAGACTGAGATAGACGATGTACGAGATCAATCACAATGAAATAAGTTTTGTGGTTGCTTTTAAATGGTATTCAAAATGTATTGAATGTGTTTCAAATAGGGATAAGGGATTTCTGAATTGACCACGGCTTGAAATACCGGTATTTTCCGGATGCGGCATCGTGACCATGACATTACTTATAAAAAATCAAAAGATCTATTTTTTATGGACTAGTTGTGAAACTTAAATTCGAAACGCCGTTTTCCTGTAAACGAAAACTTAGACCAAAATTATTGAATGAAATAGGTACAGTGGAGTCAATTAGGGAAGGCTACGGGCTGATGATGATGATGATGATAAGGTCCGTACTCTTCCTGTCAAGCATGGAAGGTGTCAAATATAATTATGAAATCACATCTTCAGATATCGCTAGGGATATTCATTATGTACGTTTCTATCAACAGCCTAGAATCGGAGCCGTAAAACTATTTTTATTGATAAAAAGTGGCTTGTCGCCAAGCGAACATTCCGCCCCGTAGCCCCTACACTTGAAACAACGCAACATAGCAACGACCAACAATGCAAGCGCCATCTATGAGAGAATCAGAACAAAGGTACAGCCCCCCTCTATTTTGTAACTTGTTTTAGGCACTGCCGTACCGGCGAGTAGCGAGTGCTCTCGTAGTAATTCTTACTCGCGCGAATAAAAGCGAGTAAGAATTACTATGAGAGTACTCGCTACTCGCCGGCGGTGGGACGACAAGTGCCAGAAGATCACCTCAACGCGCACCCTCAAATATATCTTGACACCGCGATGCGTAGTAACAAAGCGTAGGTAGAGGTCTAGTTTCGTGACGAGTGACCGGCGAGGTGAGCCGCAATAGCGCGTAGCGAATAACAGCCAAGGATGAATGGAGGGAGCCACGCTACTAGTAAGAAAAGCACTCGACCACCACTCGACCGTGACGTCACAATCACAATGTAGGCTTACATGCTAAATTTTTCACTGCGTTTCTTTTCGTCAATAACAGATGAAGCCTTGTTGCCATATGGATACCTACTGTGATTGTTTAATGGATTGATTGGATGGATTTATGGATACATACTGAAAATAAAGATTTTATTTCCATAGATTGTGCGTGTAACATTTCAAATTCTCTTCGAAACTAAATAAACACCCTCATAAAGTTGGTCGTCAATAATATTGTATAGATGCCCAAAGTATCCTTTAAGAGAGCGCTCCTTATGCGAGCCCCAGGTCCAAACACTCTAGGGCGAGCCCGACGGACACCCACTATCCTAAGGTGTCTTACAAGCGAGACCTGAGGCCAAACTAACGAGCGGTGAGGCAAGAGAGGCCGAAGGCCGAGCTTTTCATTGGAATTAAAGGCCTAAACCAATACTTTATAGAGCTGTCTCAATGCGAGCTCGAGGGCCTAAGGCCCGATCCCCCACGGATACTCGTTATCTCCGAGTAACTTGCAAGCGAAACCTGCATGAGTACCGAAGTTCTGAAGGTAAACAGGGAGGCAAGCGGAGCCGAAGGCTGAGCTTTTCGTAGGAATGACAGACCCTAAGTATGCTTTTAGAGAGCGGTATATATGTGAGCTCGAAGGCTGAAGGCCCGTGGGTCCACACGGACACTTACTATCTGCAGGTGTCTTGCATGTGAAACCGGAGACCAAAGTCCAGAAGGTGAATGGCCAGGCAACTTTTCGTAACAATGAAAGATCCAAATCAAGCCTTAAGAAAGCACTTGGGGGCTGAAGGCCACTTATATTATTTATTTATTTATTTATTTATTTATTTATTTATTTATTGAAAAAACAGGTTACATAACATTACAGTGTAAGCACCAATGCGTCATGAACCGAACAATGTTTATTTAGACGGCGAAACGGCGTGGCCCCGTTGCGTCGACATCTCGGGTGTTGGATTTGGTAGGTTGCCCCGGAACCGACGAAACACGACACCTTTCGGCCAGAAATCAGCACACGCGATGGTCTCCTGGAGCGGCCGCGGCACGCGCACTACAAAAGAGCTGAAGTGCACCTAGTGCCGGGACCGCAGCTGGTGCACCCTCAGCGAGTAGCCGGTTTTCTGGCGAACATACTGCGTCACTTCTTCAGCGGTGGCAGTGTGATGCAGGCGCGACACGTACAGCGCCTTGCTCGGTGTGGAGACCCGCAGACCACAACAAACCGGGTCTGCAGTACCACACTGACTCTTACGTGTCTTACGCTTTCTTGACACCGTTGTGAAACCCTCCTTGTCCACATTGGTGCGAGGGGTTTCCTCTTTAGGAGGATCCCGAACTTCACGCGCTTTCGAGGGCGCAGCTTTCCGGCAGGCTAGAACAGTAGGCTCACCAGCAGAAACGACGTCAGCAAAACGACGACGTGGTTTCGATGAAGCGTTGACGGGAGGGGATTATACTATCTCCAGGTGGCAGCGAGGCCAAAGGCCGAGCTTTACATTGGAATAAAAAGCCCCACAGCACCCATCCAATGTACAGACTTTCGACCATCTTCAGCTTTTTTGAAGTGGATACTTCTTAGCTCGCGTTCTTGTATAGGGGTACAGTTCAAAATGTATCACGTGACTTCCGGAATATTTTTTTGTATATATAGATTGAGAAATAAATCAAATGTAGGGTTGTTTTGATATAATAAATCTCGTTTTATATATGCCATCTTTAAAACATGTTAAAAGTAAAATAAATGACGTAAAGGATTTTTCTAAAAAACGTTGTCATGCGGTTTCCTGGCTTCCGCGACTTTTCTTCTAACGCAAAGCCGTAATGCTAACATATGATGGAATCGGAACAAAGATACAGGATGAATGCTGGGAGCCTCGGTGCTAATAAGAAACGCACCGGGACAGGTGGCACTCAACCGTGACGTCACAATGTAGGCTTACATGGTGCTAATAGAGCTACACTGTCACTTCTGAACTCTGAAATGAAAATTTCGGGGTTTTCCAACTTTTATTAGTTGTTAGGTAAGTACAGGGTAACTTTGCGCATCACTGAAATGTTATAAATGAACAAATAAATGCCAACTAGCTCCGTAGAAAGGTTAAAATCTATTTGAATTAATTAAATTATCTCAAATTGTTCAGTTCTATATAATTGATCGGAAACAATTAATAAATAGATTTTAATCTAATTAATAGATTACATAATTCATGAAATAGTAAGTACCAGTATAACAACAGTAATGTTAACTGACAGACTAACAGATTTGATACATCGGTTTCCCAAACCCAATTTTTCTTTGTAGCTGTGTTTTCTTTCGCCATTATTGCAATATCCCGAGTCACATAATTTCTCATTCTTAAAATTGACCATTATCACTATAATATGGTAGCGATTATTTTTCTTGCGTTAGTTTACAAACGCGTTTTTCAACATCAATCTTATTCGCAATTAAACAGTTTCGACAGAGCCCCGATGTGCGGGGCTTCTATTTACCTCTACCTGCCACTCGCATTGGTCCTATGACAATTAAATATTGTATGGTCTCCATATAAACCTAACCTTATTCTTTATAGAGCACGCACGACATTAAGGGCAGCCCTATTGTTTGAGACATTGTCACCCCACTTATGATCTCAGCTACAAACTTACACCATATCACCCATTCATACAAAAGTAAACCTTAACACAGCCCTATACAGCCCTAAGAAACGGCCTACTAATATTACAAAGACAAAATAACTTTTACTCGCAACTTAAGCGAATTCAAACCTAATACGGACGGGGTAAAGGTGAAGTCAAGTGTATCGCGAGTTGGCATTTTAACAATAGGGTTGTCAGTTGACAGAGACTGACAAATGACGTCTAGAGTGTTGTTGAGTACAGTCAGCGCGATAATGTAGATTTTTCGAAATGTGAAGTGACATGATTGAGTGGGAAAAAGGAAGGTTTTGATTCGAAGGAAAGTGTATAACACTTTCCTTCGAATCAAAACCTTCCTGACTACATGTGTAAGTCATCTACGGTAGCCTAGTATTTCAGGCATGCGGCTGCTGAGCGGCGGTCGTGGGTTCGAATTCCGACTCGTACCAATGAGTTTTTCGGAACTTACGTACTTACGGAATATTTACCGTTAGCTTTTTGGCGAAGGAAAACACCGCTAGGAAACCGGTCTAATACTATTAATCTATAGAGTTGGGATGATTGGTGGCATTGGGGTGAACAAAGAGCAATGGAGTCGTTTTATATATATTTGTTGATTGAATGAATGAATGAATAAATTATTGATAAACCAATAATGTATAGGTAATTAAATATATTGGATACATACAAGTAAATTGATTCATAAAAAAACAATAAAAACAATTTTGAAAGCAAAGCATGCTAGTTACCATCGGTGGATGTAGAGAGATCGTTCTCGACACATAAATGGATTTCTCATAAGTTTAGAAAACGTATAACGCCAGATATTATGGAATAAATTTCCTTAGTATAAGCTTTTCATAATCTTGAAAAACGTTTAACACCAGAAGAAGATAATAGGCAAGATATTGAAATTTTAATTCCAGATGCAAGTTGTTCAAGCTCATCAATTTATTTAAATGTTATACAGACAGGCAGACCCACTTTCGCATTTATAATATTAGTATCGATGCGAAAGTGTGTCTATCTGTCTGTTACCTCTTCACGCTTAAACCGCTCAACCGATTTAGGTGAAATTTGGTATAGATATAGTTTGAGTCCCGGAAGGACATAGGATAGTTTTTATTCCTGAAATCATCGCCTAAGGGAGTGAAATGGGGGGGGGGGAGGTGAAAGTTTGTATGGAGTTGCGATATAAACGAGTTACACGCGGACGGAGTCGGGGCAGAAGCTAGTAATATTATAAATGCGAAAGTTTGGATGTTTGTTACTCAATCACGCTTATACGGCTCAACCAATTTGGATGAAATTTTGTACGAGAATAGTTTATAGCCTGGATTATATGCAATAGTTTTTATGCCGGGTCCACGCTGATGAAGTCACAGGCGAGAGCTAGTAGTCATACATACACCTTTATAAATCATTCCCTGTGAAAGTTGCATCCCATTTTCTCATGCGTAAAGATATATTAGATATTGTATTTTAATGTAGTGTAAATTGTTATGCAAAAAAAAAATTGACGATATTTTTTGGGATGCCTTGTTTTAGTAAAAATTAACATGTATATTGACATTGTATTATGTAATTTTTAATTTAAACATTTATTCAACTTCTTATTTTTATGTGACGATCATAATATCAAGTCGTGTAAATTGACCAAGTGTAATTTATATCGTATTTTTATATTATGAAATAAAGCAATCTAATCTAATCTAATCTATAAACTTCTTTCACACAGGGCGTAGTTTAGAAGAACTGGCAAGCCCCTGAGAAACGGAAACGCAAAAAACATTCGTATTGTGTTGTTTTAAAAGCACTTAGTGATCGATGTAAACACTAGTAGAATATTTTCCATTGATGTCCTGGATACACGGGAACACGTAGAGGAATTAGTCCTTAATAGATTTACTAACACTTTTGATTAGTGTTATCCAACGAAATTCATGACAGCTTCCATATTGCTCACTATAGTCAACCGTATTGCTGAGCCACTGAAGTCCTATTTCCAATGGCAGTAGTCCGTTTCAGAGTTTCTGTAAATCTAATTTGATTTGTATGTGTAAGTTGTTAGAGTGCAATGTTGATTGGCTACGATGTTGGCTGCGATCCAGCTGAGTCGGCGTTGTCATAGCGAACAGAGACGAGTAGATACTCCATATTATAACTACATTCTAATAACTTATTCTGTGGCAGGACTTTGGTTGGTGGTATATACCTACCAGCAGTCTTGGGAAATTGTATAACATTTTACCAACATATTGACTCTAATTTAAAAATCGTAAAACAGATACTTTTTTCAAAAGCATATCCCTACTAATATTGTAAATGCGAGAGTGTGTATCTCTGTTTGTCTGTATGTCTGTTACCTCTTCACGGTTCAAGGGCTGAACCGATTTGGATGAAATTTGGTATAGATATCGTTTAAGTTTTTATCCCGAACTGATGTGTAGGGGATGATTCCCCTACGTGGGTGAAAGTTTGTATGGAGCTACTATACAAACGAGTTCAACGCACACGGAGTCGCGTGCAGATGCTAGTATATTACCTACTCGTTCACGACAACTGTCATTAATTTCACAAACATTACGCGCCGGCTGTTGGGAATCGACCAGTACTAGGAACTTCAAATTTTTTTTTTGTATAATTTCTCTTCGTGACAGCGAACATGAAACTGTCAACAACTGTAGCGACGGGCCATGAATGCCTGTGGTCGCCGGTTCGAATCCGGCTCGGAGCATTAAATTTTTCAATTTTACCTTTCATTTAAACATTTTTAAAACTGTCATTAATTTCATACACATTACGCATCAGCTCTTGTGAATCGACCAGTACTATAGGACCTTCAAATTGTTTTGTATAATTTCTCGTCGTGACAGCGAACTGAAGTGGTTAGAGACTGAAATCCAGTGGTCTCGTTGAGTCTCAAACTATCTCAAAACACAGAATAGCCTTCTTTGCCATCGCCTTTTCAGGGTTCCGTAGCCAAATGGCAAAAATCGGAACCCTTATAGATTCGTCATGTCTGTCTGTCTGTCTGTCTGTCCGTCTGTCTGTCTGTCCGTCAGTATGTCACAGGCATTTTACTCGAAAACCATAAGGTGTATTTGAATAAAAAATTGAGGATAGGGTGTATTTTGTTAACCGCTACATAGTTTTTCAATGAAATTACTAAAAAAGATTTTTTTTAGGGGTGCACTCCATACATAAAACCGAAAGTCAAAAATTATTTTTTCATTGCAAGCCCACGTGTGGTACATCAATCGACAGGCCTTTCAAAATAAATATAAGATTTCTAAGCAATTTTTTGGACTATGTGAATATATTTGGAGATAATCGCCCCGAAAGTCACTAAAATTGTGTCCCCCCCCCCCCCCCCTCTAATTTTTGAACCGTGTACTTTAAAATTATGAAAAAAATCATGCTCATAGGGCTTATAAAATTCTTTCAGCGATATTTGTTTTGAACAAGATCGGTTCAAAGGTTTTCGAGATATTTATAAAAAACTGCCTTCCTTAAAGAAAAGGACGTAAGTGCCATAAGTTTTCAGTAACGATATGACCTTTTTCATGTCAGACCCACCATACCCCTAGCAATACCCCTGGGGGTAGGGTGGGACTGAACCATACCATGCATACACTATATTATGCTTTATAATATTGTTCCCAAATGTCCTGTTACCGTTATCAGTATCACGCAGTGTAGTTGAAAAAGTTAAGACTACCGTTATCTGTAGTAACCATTGATTTAGTATATAGAACTAGATGCACAATGTCAAGCAAATATGCCAAGAAATGTGCCCCAGAGCCCCAGAATGACAGCTCTAGTACATTTCAGTGGTTGCTAAAATAGCGTTAACTTATAACCTGCATCAAGATATTTCATAAAAAAAGAACTCAGTGTTTTAGACTTTAAGCACCATATTAGCAAACCAACATCAAAAGATTAAATACTTTTTAGTTTATTGAGACATACAATGTGAATTGACTGCTCACGTCAAAACTTTAGTTAGCGTTTAGCGAATGAATGGAGTCGCGTTATTTATTTATTTCAACAGAAAGCACAAATAAATCTGGTTTCTTTATTTTACAAGTGGGGAATAAACAGTTTCAAATATTTGTACAAATATTACATACAAAACAATTGATGAGATTTCCGTAAGTACATATAGTACAGCTGACAGAGTCCATAAAAAGAAGTCATTTTAGTTTCCTTGAAATAGATTCAGTTTGTTAAATAATTGTATTTTAGGCCTGCCTTTACTTTTAAAACTTTCTTTTTTGCGATGTAATGTAAGCGTACAGTCAAGTAGAGATCAGCTGTCGATTTTATTATAACGATCCTATGGGTTTTGAACGTCACTCTCATGATCATTCGACATCTATAAAACGAGTATTACGAGATATAAGGTCAAAAATGAATGATGATGAAAATTGGCAACAATTTGCGCATTTCCAAATGATGTGTTGGGATTGTATTATAGAATTTTATTATAGTTCAATAATGCTATTAATTACCTTTTGCCAGAAGGCAGAAGATAAAGCTAAGTATATTGGAAGTAATTGAAATTAAATATGTAATGGAAAGAAATGGGCTTAGGTACGTTCATGAGAGGTGTGGCAGTTTTAGTCAACCTGTTCTTCCATTTTTTGTCGTATAACCTATAATATATCCGAATCATTAAAATGAGCTGAACAAACGACACGCGAGTCGTTTGGTTTAAAAAAAAACACCTCGACTGTCGCGTGCTAGGACTGCAGCCCATTTTGCACGTCACTGAGGATTTTTTGGAAATCTTAAAATGAAAACCATAATTATGTAGGTAACGACATCATAAAAAAAGTATCTATACCGACTCCTTAGATTTATGTTCCGTGACTTTGTCATTTGAAGTAACAAAAATAATTATTTAAAACATGTTCAAAACTATTAAATTACAATGAGTTTACACAAATTTCGTTATGTTATGAAAATAAATTATTTAAAGAAGTAAATCCCATCTTTTTTCAAGTTTTTTTGTTGGTATTTACGCAGTTATTGACTGAACATTTCGACATAACTGACAACCAACAAGTCTCACGGTTGAAACCAGACTAAACCACAAAATAGATAATAGTACATGTACAGAAAGGACACTCCTTTGATCTTTACGAAAGGCGCTTTTTTCTCACCCAAAACATTAAGATTTATGGCTCTCTGACGTCCCCAACGTTGAGGCACCGGCATGTACTTGTAGCGATGAACGTAAATCGCGGAGTGTCCCGCGCCTGACTAAACGCAAAAGAACCGGCCGATGCGATTGGCGGGTGTTAGGTGTACTACGACCCTACAGCGCGCGAGCCGAGCGAGCGAAGCGAGCGTGCCGCGGCAGCGGCCGGCGAAGCGGCAGAACCGACTACCGATATTTTTTTCGAATAAAGTTAGGTCTGGAAATTCGCCGGCCGCAGCCGCGGCACGCTCGCTTCGCTCGCTCGGCTCGCGCGCTGTAGGGTCGCAGAGTCGCAGTACACCTAACACTCCTCCTCGCTTCACTCGTCGTCGTATCTACACCAACCTGCCTTTTAGTATAGGTTGGTTATGAACGTGGATGTATTGCAGTTACGATACAGGTATGAAGATAAGATAATACCCCGCGTGCCAAGGAAAATTACTAAGGCCACTGTAGTGTCACAGGAAATTCTTTTTTACCCATGACACTACTGGCAGTGCCAAGCAGTAGTGCCTAAGGTAAAAAATGGCCAGAACGGCTTTCGTTATTTTCAGTTAAATGAAATTAAAATTTTTGTACATATTTCTTTTTCTATTTTTCCATCAAATCCCAGCACTACTAACGGTGGTATGGTTCAGTGCACCCTACCCCCAGGGGTATGGCTAGGGGGTATGGTGGATCTGACATGACCTTTTTAATAGGGACGGAACCCTGGTTGTGCGTTGTCCGACACGCACTTGGCCGCTTTTTTTTAATTGTTTGTGCTGTTGAATAAGTTTATTTTATTTACTCTTCTATTTTAACTAGGCGTCACTCGAGCTGCGGCAGAGGCACTTATTATCTCATCGGGCCCCGAGTCGCATTCGTTTGTTACCTCGCTGCAATGCTAGGTACAGTCAGTCACTGCAACGGGTGCCGTTCAGTGGTCATACAAACAAAATGCATAATTTCATGTAGCATAAGTACGGAAATCATAACAAACTATTATCATAATAACAAAATGCATATTTTTATTGGTCATAATATTTAAATACATCATTTATCACCATAAAATTTTTCATAACGTTCATGTGAACTAATTTCTTTTTGTATAACATTCATTAACTATAATGATTAAAACTCATAACAACATTTTGAATAATTATCAGGTACTGTAGATTATTTACTTACCAAGTGATTGATATATTAAGCAGAACAAACAAAAAACTGATATTGCAAGCATTATTGCCAAAAACCGAATCAGAGCGCCCCACTTCTACGTGGTCTTGTCTGTCCTACCCCTGGAGTGTATATAAAAGCCTGCGGAGTCAGAAGCTCGCGAAGGAGGTCCTGAGTTGAACGGGTGCACGAGGCCAAAGCGAAGCGTGTGGGGGGAGGTGGCGAGCGAAGCGAGCCGGCGACCTCCCAAGCGGAGCGTAGGTCGAGTGCGCACGGGAAACGAAGGGCCGACGAAGCGAGTTTCTGACGGGAGCCTGGGCGGAGGGCGGAGGATTAGGTCCCAGAAACGAGAAGTTCTTTATAAAAAAGTACATTATGAGCATTAAATTTTATACAGCGTGCCCATTATAGCGTTTGATCATTATACAATTCGAAATTATGAAAATTGATAATTATAATCGATGAAATTATGCAAATAGTTTGTATGCATTTTATTTTTATGCAATTTGACCACTTATACAAGGTAAAATTATGGTATTCGTTGTTATGCAAAATGAAAATATGCAATTTGTTTTTATATGAAACATTACACACCCCACTGCAACACCTGACTTTTTATCCCAAGACCGATATTTATAGCGTTCAATTCCAATTCATAATCCAAATTTTTTTATACAACGACACCGGCAAACAAGCGTACGGCCGGCCTGATGGTAAGCGGACACCGCCGCCTATAGACGCATGCGACTCCGAAGGATTAACATGGGCGTTGCCTACCCTTGATATATTTGAGTTGATAGCTGAAGGAACAAATTCCCTCGCTCTCAACACAACGCATCCTCGGGAGCTCTGGCGACCTTGCTCACCTCCAGGAACACAACACTACTACAGAGCAAGTATAATAAAATGACTGTGGTCTTCTGCAAGGCGGAGGTACTTCCCCAGTTGGGCTGCTCCACATTCGAGCGGGATGACATTTCGCTGTGCCCTACCTCACCAGATAAAGCCAACTCATCTTCAATCTCAACACCGCCAACGCGCCTGAAGCTCATACTCCCCTGCATCTTACAAATTCTGTTCGCTTCGGGTTATGTACAATCTTAGGTAGGTACAGCAGTTTGTGCAACATGTGACCTGTGACGGCTTTCTGATCCTAAACTGAAATTATGTCATTTGTTAATTAGTCACCGTTCTTATCATCTTGTTCACATAGTTAACTGGTCTGTGTCCTCAAATAGTATGGTCAGTTCGGGTATCTGCGCCACCGGGGAAAGTGCTCCTCATTCAGTCATTTAAATCAATATCAATGCAGTAAACTTGTTTCAGTTTGTTGCATGAATGTAAGAGGTCGTTATTTGTGAAATATCTGTAGATCTCGATATGTTTGATGAAAGGTGCACTTACCCCGGTGGTGCACTTACCCCGGGGGCGCACTTGCCCCCTCTGTCCTACTCATCATTATTAAATAAATAAAGAATTAATGTATTAGCTGTAAGAAAGTTCTTTGAATAAACGTTTATTTAATTTAATTTAATTTTAATTTAAAACAATAATGATTTAGTATAAACAAAGAAAACTTAGCTAAGTATCTAGGCAATGGGTATCAGTCTCAGCGTCTGCTGAACAAAGTCCAGCGCTGATTTTCAGGCTGATCCCTTTTATAAACTAAAGTAAAAAACGTAACTAAACTAGAAACTAAACTAGAACAGGTCGGCCACATTTGCAAGCTTTGCTCGCGCGAAAGTGTGTGCGCGTGCGTGCGTGCGTGCGTGCGTGCGTGTGTGTGTGTGTGTATGTGAGTGTGTGTGTGTGTGTGTGTGTGTGTGTGTGTGTGTGTGTGTGTGTGTGTGTGTGTGTGTATGTGTGTGTGTGTGTGTATTCGTGTGTGTGTGTGTGTGTGTGTGTGCGTGCGTGCGTTCCCTTTAATGAAGATTTCGCTTTTAACAAAAATGAAGAATAACCTTACAATTCCTTATTCATTGACGACTTATTTGTTTATTTGGGTGGTCTTTAATTGTAATTCCAGAAAGTGTGCTTTAATAAGTTTTTTGAATTTTAAGTTTTTTAGCAAGGGCATTGGGTTTCTTAGTGGTGGTGGCAGATCATTCCAAATTTTTGATGTAGCATTCTTGAAACCGCCCCTGAAAAATTTGGTCTTATGTTTAGGTATCGTCAGTAAATTTTGTCTGTGACTTCTAAGCAGCCTAACCCGTTCCTCTTGTACCCACTTTAATTTTTCGAATAGGTAAGGAGGTCTTTGGTATTCAACAATTTTGCGTAGCGTAAACGCTAAATGCAGGTTCCTTCGATTTCTCATGTTTAATATACTTCTACTATTAAGGTGGGGAGTAATGTGATCTCGTCGGTTTATATTATAACAGAAGCGCGTGCAAGCATTCTGTACTCGTTGTTAGCCTTTGCTGTTCTGCCTAATAATCTTGGGCCATAAACAATGTCGGTATAATTAAACGGAGATAATACTAGCGCCTCAACGAGTATTTCTCTCACTTTTACTGATAGGTACTTTCTGAAACCGTACAACATCTTGAGGCGGTAGAACGCATTTCCTATCTTCGTGTTAACGTGTTGCTCAAATCTCAGTTCTCCATCCATGATTAGGCCCAGGTTTTTAGCGTGTGGTACTAGTGGCACCGGCTCCAATACCACATATACTTCGGGCTTTTCGTTAGTGATCTTATGCCTCTGACATTTACTACCCATAATGATAAATTGAGACTTTGATGGGTTCAGCACAAGATTATTTTTTGCTGACCAGACCGCTATATTGTATTTAGGTCCTTGTTTATCTTGCCCAGAGCTAGACTTAGTTCTTGTGATTTGAAAGAGTAGTAGACCTGTGTGTCATCTGCGTATAACCCTTCAGCTGTGTTCATCCTTCTGTGGGCTTCATATTTTTTCCTGCCGGTCGGTGGAGCGGCCCTCGGAGGGGCGCAATGGCTTTGCTTACTTTCTTAGAAATAAAACCGGCATTCGTGTATCGATCTCGCTTTAATCCATTGAAACGTATAGCCAATTCAGTGAGACAGCTTGCAAGCGAAAACTTCAATGGCCAATGGAGGAAAAAATCAATTTAGTCGTTAGTCTAAAATAGTCAGTGGCACGTTTGACACGGTCGGTGTTCGCGAGTGAAAATTAATGGGTTTAGTGCTGAATTGTAGTGCCAGAAGGACAGTTTTTGTAGACATGTAAGTAATCTTTAGAATTACATAGAAACAAGTGTTATTTCAACGGGTTAACTGTAATAAAACCGTGACTAACATGACATACCTACTCATGGTCAAAATTTGGCAACACGTTTTTTAGCGCTTTTCTAATAATTTAATATTACTATTAGCTATTAAAATTACCGTTAGTTATCATACATTTGTTTAAAATGAACTTAAATGGATTATCAATGGTCCTAAAGTAAATAAATCGCTTTAAGTTGGTAACGATCGCAACAAACCCCTCAGAGGGGGACCTTAGCGACCGGGAATTACCCTCCGAGGGATGCCCACATGATACCTCGAGACGTCACTACGATCCGCACTCTATACTAATCATGACCTTGATTTATACCGTTTTCAAATCATGTTATGATGTGATTTTTGTTTAACTGATGGTTATATTATAGTTTTAACTAAAAGTATACTTAATAGGAATTTTAAGAAACCTAATTTGTTTGGTTCAAAACAAATAGTTGCTGTGATAATTGCACTCGTTTGGAAGAGGTTATTTTGTATGAAAGTAGACATACTTTTTTCATTTTACTCTCAGATAAAACCTGCTGCACTTACAATAAAAAAAGCTACGGTTATACCTAGTTGATGACCCATATTTTTTGTTCAGGCATGAATTTGATTACATACAGTATAAAACACTTCAGATATAAGCATGTAAATCGAAGCCTACACGAGCAACTTCTGAGTGTAGGCATTATTTTGGTAGAATATTTCAAATGGTCTAGTGTAAAAAAAATACTCACGAGCCTGCCATTTTATGTTTTTCGAATAAGTATAACACAAATTTCTTCAAATTAAGCTCATTTAACACCCCAAAAAAAAACAATTGATTATATTTAAAATAACCAAAATACCTCGTAAACTTCGGTGAGGTGGTGACGAGGTCAGGTAGATAGCCTTAATACGACTTTAATGTAACGATGATATATCGTTGCAGTTAGATAATTTAATTAATATTGAGTTTCATCCAAAATCCTGGCTGTGATTATGTAAAAAACTAAAGAAAATTTTATTTTACCAAATCACTTCACTCCACAAACCTTGTTAGTGGAGCGCCCCTCAGAGGGTGCCACAGACGTGGGTAAGCGGCCTTGTTTTTTCGCCACAGCTGAAGGGATATATGTATCTCGCAATATTCCAATTGTTTTACTAGGTCAGCAGTGAACAAGACAAACAATAACGGACTTAATACTGATCCTTGCGGCTTATTTTGTCACTATACTTCCCAGTACGTACGGTTAAATAAGTACGGCGAAATCTAAAAATCCACAAAATGGAATGCTTCGTGAGCTCATTTTTTTCCATTTTGATGTAATTAAAATTCAATAGAACCTACAGACTTACCCCCTTATTCATAAAGCTTGAAATGCCTTTGTGGAATAAAATGTGCTCTGTTGTTTCTCACGAACACAAATGTCAGAGTGATTATGTACATAACGTCATACGAATTTCAACGGAATTTTAGTTAAAATAGGTTTGTAGAACGTTTTTTGATACGCCAGTATACATACTATGAACATTGCATTGTACACGATAATCCGAAATATTTTTTATTATAATAGAGACAAACGATTCCAGGGTATTAAATCTGCGTTTTCCGATATTTAATTAATTTCAGTATTGACTGCTCTAAATCCTAATACAGCTCACGGTTGGTTGCCCATAACTCCGGCAATTAGTACGAATGTTCCCGGCTTGTGGACGGCTGAGCTAGCTGGAGTGGATGCACGAGTCTCGGTTGTAGAATGAGTTCTGTAGTGTATTGTATTAAATATGCACTATGGCTGGTAGAACGAAGATCATGTCAAATGCCCATGTAGTACCGACTCCCATTACAATTGGACACTATACGCTCGAAGTTGTAGACAATTATGTATGACCTAGGACTGACTATCCAGTTAGGTAGGTCCAACTTCGAGAAAGAGGTCAACCGCGTACCGGAAGGCGTAGCGTGGGTAGGCCCCCGACAAGGTGGACTGATGACCTGGTAAAGGTGGCGGGAGTCCGCTGGATGCGGCTGGCGCGGGATCAGTCGCTTTGGCACTCTTTGGGGGAGGCCTATGTCCAGCAGTGGACGTCTTTCGGCTGATATGATGATGATGATGATGATGATGGCCGGTAGAGCCGTTGTGGCAAGTGTGCTGGGAGGGGAGGCTTATACTGACACTCTGGCACTAAGTGGTGAAGGCAGTCGGATTATGATTGTGGATCGATTGCTATTTTACTGGTACAGATTCGAACCTCCACAAGCTCCATGCCGAGGTTTTTCTGAAGGACTACTGTATGTGGTTGTATAAGGTGTGTATACATTTTTGAAGGGGCAGGCGCATGTAACTAGCTAGTAAGCGTCCATAGGCTGTACGTTTACCAACAGGTGGTATAGAGAGAACAAATATAATGGAGGAATAAACCATCATCGTCCGAAATTCAGGGCTAGACGTCAAATAGACACGAAACAAAAATATCGAATAAAAATTTTTTTTTCGTTAAGAGATGCATCACGTTATCATTGGCCTTATACGTATGATAAGACGGCATTTATATAATTATCACGGTGGTGCACTAAACTTAAGCACGTGGCTCGTACGATACGGAAGCGACAGCAACGACCGCATATTTGACACGTAAATATTGTGCACGGTAATGTAGGGCAGACAGGTGCACGCTGGTGTCTCTGTTCTCGTTGGAAAGGCAGAAGATCGAACCAAGCTGCATCATGGGAAACCATACCTTCGCTCAGGGTCTTCCTCCATTGATCTCGGTCCTTAGATTCCAAGTTCCCAATTGGTTGGGTCGATCTTAAAAGTAAACTGGTCCATAGCGTAATCCATTTTCAATTTCTACACCAACTTCGCTCGATCTTAATAGAACAATGTCAATTTACAATTAGTACACATAATTACACTTTAACATGCAAGCAGCCGGCGGAAATGTGTAGAACAGGCCAAGTTCTGGCTGTAAGTCAACTTCCGAAGTCCGTAATAGAATGCTGAACAAACTCGAAACATTTGCATTTTAAGGCGCAGTTACACTGGGGTAACAGCTCGACCGCAGCCAGCTTTTAATATTGAAATATTTATTTATGTTTGGAGTACCAACAGCTAACACATTGATTATATCGATAAAATACAAAAAGCCAATAAACGTTTCCCACAGATAGCATTTAAAGTAGGTAAGTAAACACTTGTGAGATAACTATTACATTGCATTACTTACTGATATTTCGATACTTACTAGGGGTTACAAGATGTAGAAACGTATGTACTTATTAATTTAACTTAACTATATTGGTATACCAACATCGACCTACATACAAATCGACATAAAAACTTATAGGCTTATAAACTATAGTACTTTATAATATTCGTCTAAATGCGGAGTGTGACGGAATTCCTGTGCCCCTTAAAAGTAAAGACAACGACAATTTAAAGATTACTAACAATTTTGTTCTCTTTGCGTAAGCGGCTTTTTCGCCTAATGTGAAAGTTCCGTAAGCTTCGCCCACGCTTTAAAACGCAGAAAGGGAAGCATTAGAAGTTTCGACACAAAAACACTTGGACTTTGCGTTTCACGTTAAAACTTAGACACGAGACAGTCTGGGATGCGGAGTTTTTTGCCAATCTGTTATTCGGACGTGGCAACTTCTCGTATATATTCAAAACCGACTAAGTATTAAGTTAATAGTAATATCACTCCAAATGATAACATTGGCATTAGCAAAATTGGTATTGCCAGCCAAGTAGACATAAGAGGTGTGTACAGTGCTTTCCTCAACAATGCAATGAAAAAGAAACTCGTTTTTTTATATGGCTGAACACTACCTATGTTGTTGTGTCACGAATTGATATTGAAACAAAATAATCTTTATTCAAGTAGTATATACCTAGTAACAATTGCATTCGAATTTTGTATGAAACACGTCTCAATAAGGTAGGTGATAAGTAGTGGATGAGATTGGACAGTTATATTTAATAAAATGTATAACACAGAACAAAGAATTTATGGTGACGTCGCAAAGGCAATATGACGACTAACCCCAAGTAAAGGAAAATATTGAAGATTAGAATATAAACTAAAAGGTTCCATTTCCATACAAAAAGGTGGGCCCACAGTCAGTCGCCAAACACACTTTGCAGGCCTACCTTCAATTTAAGCTAAATTAAGTTAAAATGTTAAGTAATTTTAGGATATGGCACTCCGGGTCTTTTATTTAACACTAGCTGCCCGGCCCGGCTTCGCACGATTAGTTTTCCATTATCCCGTAGTAATGAAGCATTTTCCCGCGGTTAAAAATAGCCTATGTTTATCAAGGATAATGTCGGCCTCTAATGGTAAAATGTTTTTTCTAATCGGTCGAGTAGTTTCGGAGCCTATTCAATACAAACAAACAATCAAATCTTTATTATTTATAATATTATACTGTAGTATAGATTATGTACTGTAGTAGTGAAGAATATGTCAAACTTTATTTCAGTATTTGACGGTTTTTGCGTATATAAAAAAAAAAAGTACGACCCATCATCTCGCCGCACCCGAATCCCAATTCGAGTTATTTGCAGGAACATGGCGTCAATATTTCATCGCATGTTTGAGAAAATGAGCAATCTGTATGAAGTTTAAACACAAGATGGCAAAGTTGAAATTGTGTGCGATCTTAAGTTTTACTAGGAAAGTTAAATAATCTCGTGCAACCAGACAAAGGGCAAAGTTTTACTTTATTTCATTATCTTTGACAGGGTACAAAATAACTATTCTTCAGCAGAAGGACTCTACCGCACTGTCGTTAATTTGGTGTCTTCTGAGATTCAAGCGATAATGTATACATACATACATACATATAATCACGCCTCTTTCCCAGAGGGGTAGGCAGAGATCATGGATCTCCATTTGCTACGATCCTGGCAAACCACTTTCGCTTCACTCACTTTCATAATATTTCTCATACATGCTCGTCGGTTTAGGGTACTTTTGACCTGGCCTTTTGTTAAGATTTCTCCGATTTGATTGGAGAAAGTTCGCCTAGGTCTTCCCCTTCCAACTTGCCCTTCCACTCTTTTTATATACACTTTCTTCGTTAATCTTCTTTCATCCATCCTCTCTACATGCCCAAAATCCATCCTCTCTACAAGCCCAAATGGCATGGCATTTGCTTTAGTTAAAACGACAAAAAGTACTTAAACACTCGAGCGTCACAGTAAATGAGAATCGTTTCATATGAAGGTGCGTTTTGCGGGAAAGGGACAAACAAACCTTCTCTTAAAACTTTGGACACGGTCGTGTAACTTTATGATTATTTAACCACTTGCGTTGGTTTTTAGGGACCCTATTACTAAGACGTCGCTGTCTGTCCGTCTGTCTGTCACCAGGCTGTATCTCAAGAAACGCGACAGCTAGACAGTTGCAATTTTCACAGATGATGTATTTCTGTTGTCGCTGGGTATAACAAAAAATACTAAAAACAATATAAAACAAAAATGTAAGGGGGGCTCACATACAACAAACGTATTTTTTTTGCCTATAGATAATAGTACTCGCACTCGCGGTTTTTTTCCCTTTGACTACATTCTTCACTACCAGAATTGACTATATTTTTCGCAAAAATACAACGTTAGTGATTATTCTATTTAGTGTCTAGTGTGTTTAGTGTCTTGTCGTGAATACGTGCGCTGAGCCGTCTCACGCCGAAGTGGAAACTACGTGGCGTACCCGTGAATAGACAACATATTACGTCTGTCCATTTGGATACATCTATTTGTCGCGCAGATAAACGGCGCGGCGCGTCGGTGAATGCCTGGCTTTAGACAGAGGACTTTTCTACTGAAGTGCTATTAAGTATCAATCTATAGACAACGTAATTTATGGGTTTTGATTGTGGCCTAAGGTACATTCCAAATATTTATTTTTTATAATATGTACTAGCTTTTTCTGTTTATTGTAGCTCCAATACAAACATTCATTCCTCATTTTACCCTCTCAGGGGATGATTTTACCGGGATAAAAAACTCTCCTTTTTTTAAAAAGAATCTTAATCAGTTCAGCAGTTTAGGCATGAAGAGGTAACAAACAGACAGACAGACAGACAGATACATAAAACCCATTTTCATTTATATAATCAGTATGGATAGTATTGATTATAATACGTAATACCCATTAAATAACAATGTGCGAGTTTCCAACCCTATCAGGATGAACGTGAAGATTTGCCGAGTTCTTCGTTTCCAAGCCACAGCAATATTAGAACACATCTGGGCTGTTATTCTCTACGCGCTAATGCGGCTCTCCTCGCCGGTCACCCGTCACGAAACTAGACCTCTAGCTACGTGCAGTTACTACGCGTCGCGGTGTCAAGATATATTCGTGGGAGAGCGTTGAGGTGGGCTTAAAACAAGTTACAGTATAGGGGGGCTTTAAACTGAGATAAACGTCTTACTCCACGACGTCATAGTCAACTGGACTCTTTATGTGAAAAAGACACGGCTTGAATTCGAATGTAGAAAATACTTTTAGTTCTAATTTAACCTATATTTATTTGCCATAAAGCACGTGTGGTGACCGGTTAGAATTTCTCCACCCCCTTTCTCCCGTGGATGTCGTACAAGTCCACTAAGGAAGCAGTGTTGAAGTGTGTTGTGGGCGATGGGCTAGCAACCTGTCATTGTGATATCACTTTTTGTCGATGTTTTATGCCCAAATTTAAGCGAAAAGTGGCGCTGGAACATAAGTTTCATGTCCTCTGCCTACTTTGGGAATAAAGGCATCAATGTACGTATGAAGTGCCCATATTACACTAGCGCGTCGAGGCGCGACGTTTACCTTATATGATCCGGCTGTCACATCAAATCACATTAAAGTCGAATAAGTACCGAGAACACGTTTCTAGAGCAAAAATAAGTTAGGTAAATCGTCATTTTCTGTTTCTGAGACGAAATTATATTTGCTTTCAGCTATTTGGAAAGTTTTCTTGCCAGCGGCTGCCTTCAGTGTCAGACGTCAGGCGGGTATCACGTCAACTAACTTACGATAACAACTTGTAGTAACTCGTACGGAACATGTATTTATATAGGGACCGACTACCCAGTCTGTAAAACATGATGACTGAATTTTATGACAAGAATTAGCACTACGTTTTACATAAACGACTTTAAAAAAGAAGGACTAAATATATGTGTGTTTGTCTACGATTATCTTGCGTTTGGCTATAACGATTTATATATGCAGTTTCCACAAAACTCGCATTGTGGGCAGATGAAGATGTAAAATTTTGTACTCAACACGGGCGGTAATTCGTAAAGCCACAGAGCGCAGATTTATGGCCCTCACCTTCGGTTCGGGCCACAAACACCTGCGATCTAGGGCATCTACGAATTCACCGCCCTAGTTACGTAATGTACTATTACACTGCAAGCGCGCCGTGACAGCCCGTTTTTCAGTAAATATTTACCCTTTTCTTTTATGTCGTTTTGTTCAGGATATGGGTGTACAATTTATTTTAATTCTTGATGCAGGAAAACGTTTTTTTTTCAGTAATTACTGAAAAAAATCCTCTCTGAATTAGGACCGAGCATATTATTACCGAAGATTTCGCATTATTTTGATGATGGAGCATTCATGAACTCATTAAATTAGGCATATCTGGCAAGCCAGAAACTTCCAAATTCACCTTGACGAGTTGTTATGCTACAGTGCCAACCACCATTACAGCTGTCAAAGTAACCTTAACAAAGTTCTGGTTTTCAAGTAAGGGCTACATTTGTTCTCTACTAACAATATCTGCGTGAATGACAGATTTGTATGTGATGAATGGCGATGAGAGACTCAACCCTTCGTAAGACTGAACCCAGATCAGTGCTATAGAAAATTGACTCCGAGACTGAAACGAAAAAAAAGTCTAATCTTTCAGCACTGTCAGTGTCAGAGCATCCGGAAGATTGCAAGAGCAGGGGCCTAGACAAGGTTACAATCGACAAGCGCTAACGCCACTAGAAAACTAATAAAATGTATGGGAATTACAGATGTTAACGAAACGTATTTCGTCGGCGTCTGTCATTCCCATACATTTTATTATTTTCTATTGGCGTTAGCGCTTGTCGATTGTAACCTTGTCTACGGCCCCAGGTACGTGTATGTTTGACGATCGGTTGGCCTACTGGTAGTGATGACGCTGAAGGTTCTGGGTTCGAATCCCGGTAAGGAAAAATATTTGTGTGATGAGCATGAATATTTGTTTCCGAGTCATGCATGTTTTATTATGTACTTATTTAAGTTTTTATATCTTTTATAATATATATATTTATTATAGGTATATAACCATAGTAGGTAAGTATATAACCTTTCAAGACATACGAGGAGGAATGGATTTCAAATTTTACAATAATATTTCGAACTGTTCCACTATGTGTATTGCTTTATACATACATACATACACTCACGCCTTTATCCTTAAAAGGGGTAGGCAGAGCACATGAAACTAATGTTCCAGCGTCACTTTTAGCATAAATGTGGGTATAAAAGATCGACAAAATGTGATATTGCAGTGACAGGTTGCTAGCCTATCGCCCACAACACACTTTAACTCTGCTCCCTTAGTAGACATTTATGACACCCACGGGAAGAAAGGGGCTGGTGAAATTCTAACCCGACAACACACGGGAAACGCCACTTCGGGGTTTATAGAATAATGATGCACAAACATAAATGTCTTATTTTGTTTTAACTTCTAATGTATAGTGCTTACACATATCTACCTTAGATTTATTGTTGCTACCTGTTTTGACAAATTAATGTGTCATTATTTTGAAACATCTAATTAATGACAAATTAGAATAAAGGTCATTAATTACATATTGTAATGATCTGATTACGAAGGTTTTCTGGGTTTCCCTGTTATTTGCAACAAATGTTGGACCATGGTTGTCACACTGTCCCAGGATATAATAAATACCCATAAAAAGTCAAGCATTATTTGATATTTCAGAAACGCTGGTAGAATTTTGACTTGTAAAAGTGCCATTACGGCCTACTTGCAGAAGAAAAGTCTTTTATTTCATTTATTGACAATATAATAGTAAAGATTTGTGGCCAGTTGAAATCATCTTTAAAAACACGGTCCTATAAAATCAAACCAATTCTTCCTCCAAAAGAACTCGTGAAAAGTATTACCTCACAAATAAAACCTTTTTCCTGATCTTTGACTTTATTTAGATCTCAAAAGAATAAAAAAACCGGACTAGTGCGAGTCGGAGTCGCCCGCCAAGTTCCGTATTTAAAATGTATAGTTTTCAGATTTTTCCTTGTACTTGTAGCACAAGACGATATTACTTGCCAAACTTCATAGTTTTAGGTAAGCCAACGGAGAGTACCCAATAAATTTTGACTCCCTTGAGAGTGCTCGAATATACGTATTTTTGTATATTTTTTTACGTTAACTTAGATAAATTTGATTTTTTTACAGCTTCATGGGACCTGTGGTTTTAATTTCAACTCCGTAGCTTCACGCGTTCGCAAGATAAAGGATCTTGACAGACGTGTGACAGACGGACTACAAAGTGATCCTATGAGGGTTCCGTTTTTCCTTTTGAGGTACGGAACCCTAAAAATAATTGTGATTTACAATCGCAGTCTTAAAATCCCGAGCTTTTGCGAACATCCAATAATATTTACCTTTACCACTCGAACGCGTACTCTGCGTAGAAATAAAATTATTCAGAGCAAATCCGTCACTTACTTCACTAACGTGACATATCTCATTCACCCTTTATTACAATTTGAGCTTTGGGACACGCGGCAAATCGTTGATTTTGCAACAACGCTCTCTAAATTAAACGACGTCTCGTAGGCAAGAAGGAATGGGTCGATCGTTGGATTTTGCACTCAACTGCTTACGCTTTACGATTCAGGTTACAAGTTATACATTTTATCATAAAATAATTTGACAGTTGTTTGCGTTCGCTATTTTCTTTATTTCTTACGTGATACGGTTGTAAATTGCTTGGTTGGTTGATTTGGAGCTATTGTTTGTATAAACAACATTGTTCGAGAATCATTTTTGCAAGTTTGGGATTTTATTCAACAAATTGGTTAGGTATGTCAAAAGATAAAATGTAGTTCATATAGCCTATAAATAAACGCCTGGCTAGAGAACCACCCAGGTCACCCCACGGTGTACGCACTGATCTATGGCGGAGCCACGGCAACGCTTGCGCACAATTCCGCGGCTGCACCCAACATCACTCCACCTCGTCCAGGCCCCGTATCATGGTCGGCCTTATCACGCGATAAGTGACATGACTATGATACGGGGCCACCCATACTCTACCTTTTTTCTACGAGGGCCGCAAAGACGTTTTAGCTAAGGTGCTCACGCCACAAGCCATATTTATGGTTTTTATGCTTAAATTAGATGGGGACAAAGTCGTCGTACTTTTTTAGATCAAATCAGAGAAATCCTGAAGAAAGGTCAGGTCAAGAGTCCCACCGACGAGCATGCATGATGAATGTAATTAAAGTAAAAAGGTTTGTCAAGCAAGATCCTAGCAAGAGACAATCCGTGATCTCCGCCTACCCCTCAGGGAAATAGGCGTGATTATATTATGTACTAGGATCGCATGGTGGATGGTGGGCCACTCGCTATAGCTGACCTGTACGCTTACCATGAGTTTGACAATGACGGCTTACGCTAACGAGTATCGAGTTTTCTATCTGTGCATCTCTATTGCACTTTGTCAGTAGGAGCGGGATGCACAGATAGAAAACTCGATACTCGTTAGCGTAAGCCGTCATTGTCAAACACATGGTAAGCGTCACGGTCTGTCGTCCTCACGGATAACCGCACAGTTATCTGTACTCGTTCTACATCGAGTAACCGATTGAGCTGAAGTCGGCAACATCCATTATGGATAAGGAAATTAGATCGAACTATAAACTTAGCTCTAGTCTACCCCAATTCATATCACCAAGCGCAGAATAGTTTTAATGTTTTGAGATCGATCTTCCACGGAGATGGTACCGTGGGACCCGAGGCTGATCGGTCTCCGATGAAACTTCTGACTTGACTAACTTCGGTATAGTAGTTCTAGCGTAATTAGCCTTCGTGAACACCAGATGCACATTGAAAATTTCAACCATAATAGGGAACGATCTAGCTGAATTACCTATACTTATGACATAATCCTGCGGGTGTTGAGAGTAAAGGAATTTGTTCCTTCAGCTGTCAACACGGCGAATCCTCAAACATATCAAGGGTCGGCAACGTCCATATTCCTCCTTTGGAATGGCATCCGTCTATAGGCTGCGGTGTCCGCTTACCATCACACGGGCCGTACGCTTGTTTGCCACCGTCGTTGTATTAAAAAAAATCCTGTGGGCGTTCACATGGTTGCCATTATATCATTTATCTACGTGGATAAGGACATTCATCACGTTCTGAGAGATGCGAGTACGAGAGTGAAGGATGTCTTATCCACAACGATAGGTGATAAAATGGCAACCGTGCTATGCCCTTCGGTGCGGTGGCGAAGCGGCGGAAAAACTGAAAAGGTATAAGGTTCAATATAAGGGATATACTTTGTAACGATCCCCCCCCCCCCCCCCCCCCTCTCTCTTTATCTATATACCTATAACCTAGTCTGAACTTAACCTAAAGCCTAGCTGTAGAAATAGCCTACCTAAAGGAGTAGCTAAAGGTAAGGAATTAAACAAGTAAAAAGGGAAAACAAATCATTATTTATTGCTCTTCAAACATAGTATGTACTATTTATTTTGGAAGCTAAAGAATCTTTGATTAATTAACCCGATGAAGTCAAGCTAGATTTCATAGGGTATTCGCTTTGATTCCTATACAATACTAACCCTTTAACAAGCGAATGAAACAATAGGGTTAGCCCCGGTCGAATATATTAGTATTTTGATTATTTTAAGACCCTAATCTAGATTGAACTATCCTATTGCTAGAGGAACTTTTATTATTTATCCCAACAAATTCAAGCTAGAATTCATTAAGGAATCCACTTTGTCTCCTAGGTATGCTAGTCCAAAAGCAAAGCGGATTAAACGAAAATGGCTAGCACCGTACCTACTGATGACGAACGCACTTTAATTAAATTGTAAATTAATCTTGAAAATATTAACCTCGAATCCTAGTCTAGAGTATCCTAACTGAACCTAATAAAATAAACCGTGACTTGCTCTGAAGAAGTGGCCAAAACGTGATCGTGAATCTAGTGGAAGACCCGACGCTGTGTGAAGGTAGAACCCAGGTGCTTTTCGAGAAGGTGAGAGGTCAGCGTACTATGGAAGGAAAATTACACGTTAATAAAAGAATACGATACATTCGTTTACACACCTACAAACTTAAACTTACATTACTACTTCGGATCCATAAGTTCATAACTTATTGTCATAAACTTGAAATGCTACTATTTAACTTTCATAAAATGTAGAATTCCGATATTAACAGGACGATGTCTACCTACAATATCTAATATACTTCCGGGTGGAAATATATTAACTCGCAGCATTCCTATCTACTACTTCGCTTCCTAAAGGTAGCCACCAAAACTTAAATAATTACCTAACAGAGGGAGTACTGTATAAGGTAGTCCAATAATAATAATTTTATAATAATAATCCACTTTCATGGATTGCTATAATGCATCAGTGATACTTGCGCGAGATACTAAATCACGAATGTTTACTAACCAGATTACTCCGATTTGCTGAAGCATCTCGCGAAATTAACCACACTAGAATACCTAAATTCTATATGAAAGGATAGTAGTACAACTCCAGTCGTGCGTAATACACTAAAATAGCTTATATATAACCGATTCCTTAATAGTAGAAAACTGCAAACTAATGCCGTTGGAATGTCGGTAGATACAAAGTTACACCTCCGCTTCACATTTGAAATACACACGTGGCAATACGTAATTTATGCAACCAAACATTGATGATTGTTTGTGGCAAAGTATGATAATGTTGGAAATAGACACAGGCAAATCACACACTGGTAAATTAAAGTAAAGTTAAATTGAAATCTTACCAGAGATTATGCTCACCAGTTCCATCCAAATTACCAAATCGGCCGAAGATGCTGCTCGCAGGTAGTCCTCGCAGCTCACCAACCCGCAAGTAGACTCTGCCTGAAGATCTGCTTGGCCCCGTCGCTGCCCGTAGTAGCTGGAGTCCCGTCTCGTGTGCCGTGTGGAGAGATGTGTTGCTCTGCGGTCCGTGTCCCGTGAAAAGTCGTTGTGTAGCTCGGCGTCCCGTAGAAAAGAGAGCGCTCCCCCCCGCGCATTGCCTTAAATACCTCCGCCAACACCAGAACCACTGTAACATGAACTCCCAACCGATAAAAGCCTTTATTATCATTGCAGTAATGTGTTTAACCGTATGCAACCCCCCCTACGACGTTGTCGCTGTCTCAAACATTTGTCGCTATTTCGCGGGTAACTGTTGGCGCCACAAAGTCTGCACTCCGTCCTACAAGTTGAAACCTGATCAAATAAAGACTATCGTTCCTGCTGTATGATGATATTCAATGACTTGTTAGCCTCATAACACAACTATTGAAATAGAATGAAATTACTTCCCAACAGCTAAACCACTATATGATATTACACTATAATACGTTTAAACTAACCCTTGAGTTGGTAACCGAGTTGGACATAACACTTTATGTTAACAATTTACCGATTTCATTTGATTTTGCGCGTTATTTAAAGACAATAGCTACGTACCAACGTTCCTCGCATTGAACACAGTAACTAACTAAACCACACCCTTATATCAAGGAAAACCTAGATCAAAGACCTATCCTTAGTCGAATGAACATAGTGTTTCAGTGTTTCCAACGATTGTAAAATATACGAACACATAAATACAGTTAAAATAAGTCTTACTTCATTATGACAAACCCTCAGATATTCAAGATATCCTTAATTAATAGCACCTTTTTAATCTAACCTATTTTGTAGGTACTATTGATACTTACTCATATCTTATCAAATTACATCTCCTACGAACTCAAACGACTGCGTTACTTTACATAAAACAAATATACAATGAATTATATTTGCTTTATTACACAGATTAATAGTATTTACTGGTAACAATTGATCTAAACCGAAACAATCCAAATATATGGAACCTACAGGTGTTTCTTATAACGTATTATATTAAATCATTAATTACGACTTCTCTAAAGCCATTTAAAAGCATCACGATTAAAAACCAAAGTCCCGATGAAATCATCTACCATTTAAATCGAGCAATTCCTACTGTTAATATCACCAAAAAAATTGTAGACGGTCTCGAACCGTCACAACTTTTATTCCGTTCCGTGTCGAGACTTTTGGCCCGTGGACTCCCAATGCCCGTCAACTTTTAAGGACTCTAAATAATTGATAGAGCCACTGGGGATCGAAGAGCTGCCAGCTTTCTCGCTAAATGAATTAGTTGCAATTTAGCAATAATGGTGGCCGCGAGGGCAAAATTTTTGGTTTTAATTGAACGAGTGAGCAAAGCAATTCATTTCACAATTTCAGCTTGAAAAAAATAGGAAAAATCAATTTAAAAAAAACTCGGACGAACGACGTTTCAGCTTGGGTCAAAACTCTTTCTTATGCCCGGATGTCTAGATATGCGAATGATCTCCTCTACAGTCGCATTTCTGCACCAATTTTCGTGGAAAATTGTGGGCAGATTAAATATTTTTTTCGTTTTTTTGTCAATTTTATAACCAAAATTTTTTTTATACAGACTGGTAGTAGTTGTTACTTGTTACCTCACAGACCCACACTATGTGTGCGAAAAAACAGAAAGTGGATTCATATTTGTACTCACCGCGGATGGTAACTAAAACAGCCTCACATACATATTTATCTTTGAGAAACATTCTTTGTTTTACCGCCCTAGGTAAGTAATGTACTAATGTTGTAACTAATATTTTTGTAATAGATATCGTTTTGCTCGATTTGGCCAAGCACTGCCGTGCCCTAGATAACATTTGATCTACAAGGGACTACGTAATTAGAAAAGTTTCCCCAATAAAAAGCAGGAAACCCCACATTTAAACCCTATCACGATTAACAAACGATAAAATTAAGTGGTTACAGAATCTTCCGCTCATAATACAACCCCTAACACCCTAAATATACAAACAAAAAGTAATTACATCCATGCAATTCGCAACCTCGATTCTCATCACCACTCTCTAGCATAACTTGACCCATAGCTGGGTGACAAAAACACGCAGCCGGAGGTCAACCTAGGAGTGGTTTTTCCTTAGGTAAGTGATGATTAGTAACGAGGCAATGTCACCGCCTAAACCGAACTTAAGGTAAATCCGCGCCAAATTGCTTTCAAATGTGTTAAAGGCTGGTAACCGGAAAATAGAGCCGTCTCTATCGTTTGTGGTTGGTTAGAAAAGGGCAGCGGTTTAGTACGTGGTAATTTCTCTTCCCCGGCCGTGGAGCTGTAGATGGAATGAAACTTGTGTAGATAAGGCATTGTTTAATCTTTTTTATTGCGCGACCTTCGTAGTCAGGAACAGGAATAGTATGGACAATGTGGAAAAATTACAGTAAGAGATGGTGGAGGGCTTTTATGACTTGGGTTTGTAAAATTCTTATTCGTATCGCATTGTATTTTCGGGGAAACAAATACTTATGTATTTGAATCGCAATAAAAATACAAAATATCAATAGTGAATTGTGTTGAATTTGACGTAAGGCAAACACTCTTCGGCATACAGCCACGATTAAAAATCACCGCTCAAAATACTTTACAGAGACAGCAAATTACCACATTTAGTAGATCTTTAATCAATTCATTTAAACATGTTTCATTCGCTTTAATACGTTTATATTTATACTAGCGGCCGCCCGCGACTTCGTCCGCGTAGATTTTTGATGATGACAAAGATATAAAATAGGTAAGTGAATTTTATTCTTAGTTAAAATGGTCTAGACATATTACATTTCAAAGAGTGGCAGACACTGATATGCAATTGTTAAGGAATTTTTAAAGTTTTTCCAATCAGATTACGGGAATTGTTTGCAGAATGCTTAATACTTATTCCGTCAGTTAACTGATGCTTTAATCTGATTTTAATCTTTGGCAAAAATGACTCTGCAAGATATAAAGCGACGCATGGATTAGGAGCTAGAAAATGGGGGTCTTAGTTATTAGGAGTGTGATTTAAAGAAATGGTAATTATCGCAGGGCTGTTAAAACAATCTTAAACTAAGCACTGGAAATCGAGAAATGGAGACAGGTTAATGATGAGTATCTCTCGAAAAAATCCAGTGTTCCCTGTACAAAATCTTCAACCTTTTTTAACCCCGCCTTTTTTAAGCCGTTTACGAGCAAGTTCGACAAAACATATTTAGCGACCGAACCCTTCGTTGTTCTTAACATTTAATTGCAGGCTTTGAAGGTACTTCGGGACCTGAATTCAATCACGAAACAGTAGCTTGACGCCGCTAAAATGAACGCGTAGGTACACGCTGACGCGCGACGCAGCGACCATTAGACAATACGCGTCGTTTGCTCTGTCCAGGCCACTTCTACATTCATGCGAATTCCTGCCTTGGCGGAGTGGGATCAGCCAAATGTTGAACTGGCCTAAAGGCTGGCTCTAGACAACGGGCCAACATAGCCCATCATGCTGGACGCAGCTTTGCGAGGGAGAAATATCTAAGTATTTTCATTTCATTCCACCGCATAACTGCGTTCTGTTCTGCGGGCATGGTTGTCCAGGAACCTTAAAAATGAAGAGGAGTTTTGATTTATTGTGTGCCCTCAACTCAGTTCTCGCCTGCACGGCGCGCGGGTGTGGGTGTAGGACGATAACGGGCCGCGGGCGGCGTGCCGAAGCCGGGCTTTGCATCCCGCACGTCGCCCGCCCACCATTATAGCCGCTCCCGCGCGCCGTGCAAGCGAGGACTAAGTTAAGCGGTCTTCCTTTAAGAGTAAGTGCCTTATCTACCCACGCAAAAGATTAACCCGTCGCAAACGCGCAGTCGGCGGGTACTATGATAATCCGAGGTCCACAATTACCGCACAATTATTCCGTGTGTGATGATTATTACACGCGCGCCAGTGCTTTGAATTTAATTTACATAGTAATTATAGCTTGCGTATTGCTAACCTAATGTTGTTCATTATATCAATAATAAATAGCAGCTGATATAATTAAGCATTTAAATAATTACATACAGGCAAACTCTAAAATAATAACAGACATCAATAACACTATAACTTAATTAGCTCCTGAAAAGTGAGGAAAAATCTTATTTTGGTTATTTTACATTTTCTATATAATATTCAAGATACACCTAGAAAAATTATCAATTAATGCTTCATTTGAATCTATACGCTTATTAATTCCGGAAGGAAAGTAACTAGAATAATTTGAGATATTCGTTTGTGGCGTCATACTTTGGTAAAACATTTTTCTCAAACTATTCTAGTTTATACAAGTTTATTCAATGAAAGAGGGAATTTTGCGCAAATGGAAAGCCAATTTATGCAAATTAGTTACAATGGTTCATGAACATCACGCCTGGAAATGTCAAATAAAAAATTGTATGAAAATTGAACCACCTTAAACAAAAAAACAATGTCAATTTACGTACCTATTACGATTTCAAAGTTGAATATACAATGTTACACAACAAGTACTACAAATTGTATCAGATTAGTGTGTTTCACTTGTTCCAGTTTCATGAAAGCTAACTTACTTGATGAAGATGTAGGACTGTACATTACACATACGAGTACTTAAGTTAGTGTTTGTGATATTATTTTAGCCACTGGTAGCGTCGTAAAGGTGTCAGATTGATTCAACGGGTGTGCCGGAGGTGATTTGACGCTAACTTATATCGCATTATGTAGGTACCCCTTTCAAAGATAATAAGTAAAAAAAAACGTGAATGTATGTATGTACCTATGTATCATTTTTGGTACAAGCTTTTATTGCCAACTGTACTTTTCTGTGCACCACTACAACTACTTATTGAGGCGATTCTAACGAGCCCAAACTCAACGGGATTACGTCGTTTAAGTACTGAATTCCCATGGCCACGTTTTGCCTCCATTAGATCAGCTCGATGGTACTAATTATAATATTTAATTGTCATCCATCTTATGCTTATGCCCAAAATTTAGTTCTAATATTTGTCTCTCACTAACAAACCGACAAACAAAAGAACAGGTCAAATTCAGCGATCGAAAAAACCGTAGAAGACTAAAAATCAAAATGGCCTCACAGAATGGGTGCCATTGCCATGATGCGTGGGGGGTGGTGTGTCAAAACGATGCCAGGCAGGTGTTTAGTTTTACCATGCGCATGCGCATACCGGGTTTTAGGCACGTGTTTGAGTAGAAATTGATAAGACGCTTAAAGCTATAAAGAAGCGTAAGGTAAGAAGTGGTTGTTTCGTTCGCTGGTCAAATTAAATCATTATTAGCCTATATACGTCCCACTGCTGGGCACAGGCCTCCTCTCATGTATGAGAGGGAACGGGCAGTAGTCCCCACGCTGGCCCAGTGCGTATTGGGGACTTCACATACACCTTTGAATTTCTTCGCAGATGTATGCAGGTTTCCTCACGATGTTTTTCCTTCACCGAAAAGCTAACGGTAAATATGAAATCATATTCCGTACATAAGTTCCGAAAAACTCATTGGTACGATCTGGGATTCGAACCCACGACCGCCGTTTGACAGCCGCATGCCTGAACCATTGGGCTACCGTAGCCAAATAGCCGTGTCAAATTAAATAAAAGCTTGTAAATTATAATTTTTTCTTAAAGATTATTTGTGATGCATGCTGCAGGCTGATTTGTGCTACTTGTGTGCCAGGTGACGAAACATAGAGATCAATAATTGTACCTAATAAGACCTTCATATCTGTTTGAGCATAAATATTTTTGAATATGAATTTGAAAAAGACCAAAGCTAAATTAAGTTGCAATAATTAAAGTAATCGAAAGAGGTCAATCGTCGAATCCGACTCGGCTGGGCAGCGTTCGGGAAGCTACGGCAAATCTTTTCGTCCAATATTCCGCAGTGTCTCAAGACGAAAGTCTTTGACCAGTGTGTGTTGCCAGTGATGACATATGGCACTGAAACGTGGTCGCTTACTATGGGCCTCATAAGAAGGCTCAAAGTCACCCAAAGGGCAATGGAGAGGGCCATGTTGGGAGTTTCTCTGCGTGACCGCATCAGAAATGAGGCTATCCGCAGCAGAACCAAGGTAACCGATATAGCCCTCCGGATCGCTTAACTTAAGTGGCAGTGGGCGGGGCACATAGCACGTAGAACCGATGGCCGTTGGGGCGGAAAGGTTCTCGAGTGGCGACCACGTACCGGAAGGCGCAGCGTGGGTAGGCCCCCGACAAGGTGGACTGATGACCTGGTAAAGGTTGCGGGAGTCCGCTGGATGCGGGTGGCGCGGGATCGGTCACTTTGGCACTCTTTGGGGGAGGCCTATGTCCAGCAGTGGACGTCTTTCGGCTGATATGATGATGATGATGAATTAAAGTAATAGTATCAGGGCAATTAAGGTAATCATCAATTTCACTACAACAATACGGTTATTCGGATCAAGCGAACGCTGGAACATTGTTTTTGGGATAACTGGTGTTTCTGTAAAGGCACTAATTAACAGAGAGTGGCAAGGTTCCAAAGTATAAATTCTTTATTGTGGCTCTGATGTGAGTTCACTTGACTTGCCAAAATATAAACAACTAGCTTCTGCCCGCGACTCCGTCCGCGTGGAACTCGTTTACATCGCAGCTCCATACAAACTTTACCCCCCCCCCCCCATTTCACCCACTTAGGGGATGATTTCGGGTATAAAAACTATCCTTTGTCACTCTTCATCTCTTCAACGATCTCCACTAAAAAAATGTATGTATGTATATAAGCACTTTATTGTACACAATAACAGGTAAAGGAATGAGCAATCACGTCAATTCGTCGCTCCGTTTTGCCGTGAAAGACGGACAAACAAACACACACATTCACTTTCCCATTTTTTATATTAGTATGAATGTGGATGGATATTCGTATGTATTTTACGACCTCTTATTTAAGTCGCTCCGTTCGTATGTAAGTAAGTAGACAACTTAACCATTTCCGTATGAGCTGAATTTGGCTTACATGTAAGTTCAGTGATAAATAATGACATTGCAATGTTGTGGGCACTACCCAGCTGATCTCAAGTAATCTTGGCATTCATTGGTGTTTGTTATCAAAAAACGTAGTTATAATTTTTTATTATTTTAAAATAGGAGCTTTTCCTCCTGATTTTAAAATGATTTTGTATTTGGGGTATATCTCTATTATATTATAAAGTCATAAACTTAAACATCACTCTGGTCTTACGCTATGTAGGGATATAATTATTAGAACTTCAGCTAATGAGATTCCATAAATTTGATTACATACAGTCATTACGTCTATGGACGACAACATCAACACGCGACGGCAGAGCTACGCATCGCGTCATACGAAGATTATACGTAAGAGAAATATGTGATTATTTATAAAGACTTAGATTGTTTAGAGTAAATAAAGAACCCAGTAGTTAGAATCCCCATAGCAATTATTTACATAAAACACCCTCTCATAGCATTCATTTGATATTGTAAACATTAAAGTAAAATCCCAGTACAAATTGTATTAGAAAGAGAGAGGAGATGTTGCCTATGCGCGAGCGCAGCGCGGACTGACCGCCATGGAGGGGAGGGGTGTATCGCGCCAACATGACCGTAACGAGAGCCGCGGCCACCGAGCCTGAATTAGAATTTAGTACGGCGCATTTTCACTTTACAATTAATATGTTTACGTTTATAACTTTACAACGGCTCATCGTATCAGAATGATTTATATATTGTTAGAAAGCTTATTAAAAGTTCTATTAAATGTTTAAACTTACAAATAAGTAAACTCAGTAGGTTCAGCGCAAATGATGAATAAGTGTTAAGAAAGGGACCGAATTACGGTTTGCCCGATTTCCATGTACGATTATTCAGATAAGAAAATATTTACGAACCCTACTGTACTTATAAGATCTCAAGCCATATTAGAACTTTGTAAATCAGCTTAGTCTTCCACCCATTTAAATGTATAACATCCCAATAACATCTTGCAATGTAAATTAGTCAAGTCAAAGTGGGCGTAACCTTTATTGTCTCACTCAGCACGTCTTGCTCACCCACTAGCAGGAATAAATAGCAGGTACGGCCCGGAGCAAATCAGTGTCCGCTCGTCACTCCTGGAAGTAACATCTCTACAAGCAACTAGTACCAGCAAGAAAATCAGCAAGCAAGCATCAGTTCCAGTATCCAGTTCCAGTAATCCAGTTTCATCAACGCCGGCTGCCGCATCGAGCAAGTGGGAGTTTAGTCGATCGGGTCCTTCGACCGGATCAATCTACGAGTCACCGATCACGCCTGGGGCGATAGCGGGCCGTTCCCCTCGTCCAGGACGATGAATCGAGGTCGAGCTCGGGCCGGCGCGACGGGTGCGCACGGCAATCGACTCGGCTACGCGGGCCGCGGGCACCGCAGGAGCAGCACATCGGGCACCGGCATAACTTCGAGTGAAGATAGTACGAGCAACATCACATCAGGCGTCAGGTCCCTCATTATCCACGAGGCTCACGACCGAGCCTCGCCATCTGAGCGGGCACTCACGAGGGACCTGGACCCAGTCGCGGCGGAGAAAATGAAGAAGGAGTTGGAGGAAATGGCGCGTCAATTGGAAGACGCCGAAAAGAAGATAGCCGTCCAGAAGGAGGACTGGCGCAATAAATTAAGCAAGCTCAGGGAAGCTTTACGTACCAAGGAGTACAAAAACCCGGGTAAGGGTTCGGTTATTAATAGACAGACCGCCGGTCGTCTATCATCGGATTTGGGGGGTCCGATCAATCTACGTGTACACACACGCACACCGTTCGAGGCAACGGTACCGTACTACGGGGCACACGCAGCGGCAGCGTGCGCGAGCCCGACTTCGGGGAAGCCCATGGAGGGCATCAACTCCGTCGCGACATCAGCATCAACAGTGGACTGTTTCCACACATCCGTAGAGCAGCCGGGAGACGCCAATGCCGCGGCCGATCTCCCAACATTGAAGCCCAGCGAGAAGAGGATAGCGTGGGCAGAGTGGCGCCGCAGACGCAGCGACCACCGGGATAAGGAAAACGAGGCGCCGAAGGCGCGGAATAAAGCAGAGAGGAAAATATACATAGCTCAACCATCAAGGGAACTAGTTGAAGCAGCCTGCAGGAAGGCCAAAGAAAGAAAACGGGATCAACTAAAACTGAAGATTACCATACCAGTCAAGCAGCCACCTGAAGCAAACTCATTAGAAGTCGTCGAACAGTCATCGAAGAAATTTAAACCCGGAGAATGGGAACTTTAACGTAGCGTCAAAATAATAAGTGTTAGAATCAGTGAAAGAAAAGTCAATCAGTGAAAGTGCCTAAGTGATAACACCGTTGCAACCAATAGTGCGAGGCTTCGCCTCACACTAAAGGGGGAGAATTATGGACGACAACATCAACACGCGACGGCAGAGCTACGCATCGCGTCATACGAAGATTATACGTAAGAGAAATATGTGATTATTTATAAAGACTTAGATTGTTTAGAGTAAATAAAGAACCCAGTAGTTAGAATCCCCATAGCAATTATTTACATAAAACACCCTCTCATAGCATTCATTTGATATTGTAAACATTAAAGTAAAATCCCAGTACAAATTGTATTAGAAAGAGAGAGGAGATGTTGCCTATGCGCGAGCGCAGCGCGGACTGACCGCCATGGAGGGGAGGGGTGTATCGCGCCAACATGACCGTAACGAGAGCCGCGGCCACCGAGCCTGAATTAGAATTTAGTACGGCGCATTTTCACTTTACAATTAATATGTTTACGTTTATAACTTTACAACGGCTCATCGTATCAGAATGATTTATATATTGTTAGAAAGCTTATTAAAAGTTCTATTAAATGTTTAAACTTACAAATAAGTAAACTCAGTAGGTTCAGCGCAAATGATTAATAAGTGTTAAGAAAGGGACCGAATTACGGTTTGCCCGATTTCCATGTACGATTATTCAGATAAGAAAATATTTACGAACCCTACTGTACTTATAAGATCTCAAGCCATATTAGAACTTTGTAAATCAGCTTAGTCTTCCACCCATTTAAATGTATAACATCCCAATAACATCTTGCAATGTAAATTAGTCAAGTCAAAGTGGGCGTAACCTTTATTGTCTCACTCAGCACGTCTTGCTCACCCACTAGCAGGTATAAATAGCAGGTACGGCCCGGAGCAAATCAGTGTCAAACGGAGCCTCCTGGAAGTCACAACAAGAAGAAGAAGAAAAACTACAAAGTAATAGGAAGTTAGGGACTTGAAATCAAGTCACTTAGGGCAGTGATAGGGCAGTTAGGGAAAAGTAAATAAAAAGTCTATTTCTCGTTATTCCTTCTTTTATTTTGGTAACATCGATTACCCAAAGTGTCTGAGGACACGGGCGAAGCCCAAACACACCATTCGGGCGCCGAGTGGTAGTACGCGCTGTCCGTACACATAGGGGCGGAGCTCGTCCGTCGCCGACTTGTGTCACGGAGCGTGGTCGACGCACTGTCCGAGCACATAGGGGCGGAGCTCGTCCGTCGCCGACTTGTGTCTCGGCACTAGGTCATTCTTAGGTGACTGTGAGGGGCGAGCATTGCCGCGGCCGGTAGCGCGCGCGCTCACTCGCCCAGCCGACGCCGCCGAGAGCGGACGTCGCTCACAACGTCAAAGTCAGCTAACCTTCTCCTTCCAAAAATAAATATTCGTTACTTGAGTTGAGTTAAATTGAAGCACGTGCTTAATATTAAAATATTCACCAAGCGTGCTCACGAGCGAGTTAATTATTCGAGATTTTGGCCGCTTCATATTTCCTCCAAGAAACATCTTATAAATTAAAACAAACGACTTTAATATGAGCCAGTGACCTCTGTTACACCGAAGCGTAACTAGATAGTATAGGCCATGTCTGACTTTTTTTTTGCCAAAATAAATTTGGCAAAAAATTTGGCAATTTGTTTAAACTAACCTTTGAGTTGGTAACCGAGTTGGACATAACACTTTATGTTAACAATTTACCGATTTCATTTGATTTTGCGCGTTATTTAAAGACAATAGCTACGTATCAACGTTCCTCGCATTGAACACAGTAACTAACTAAACCACACCCTTATATCAAGGAAAACCTAGATCAAAGACCTATCCTTAGTCGAATGAACATAGTGTTTCAGTGTTTCCAACGATTGTAAAATATACGAACACATAAATACAGTTAAAATAAGTCTTACTTCATTATGACAAACCCTCAGATATTCAAGATATCCTTAATTAATAGCACCTTTTTAATCTAACCTATTTTGTAGGTACTATTGATACTTACTCATATCTTATCAAATTACATCTCCTACGAACTCAAACGACTGCGTTACTTTACATAAAACAAATATACAATGAATTATATTTGCTTTATTACACAGATTAATAGTATTTACTGGTAACAATTGATCTAAACCGAAACAATCCAAATATATGGAACCTACAGTTGTTTCTTATAACGTATTATATTAAATCATTAATTACGACTTCTCTAAAGCCATTTAAAAGCATCACGATTAAAAACCAAAGTCCCGATGAAATCATCTACCATTTAAATCGAGCAATTCCTACTGTTAATATCACCAAAAAAATTGTAGACGGTCTCGAACCGTCACAACTTTTATTCCGTTCCGTGTCGAGACTTTTGGCCCGTGGACTCCCAATGCCCGTCAACTTTTAAGGACTCTAAATAATTGATAGAGCCACTGGGGATCGAAGAGCTGCCAGCTTTCTCGCTAAATGAATTAGTTGCAATTTAGCAATAATGGTGGCCGCGAGGGCAAAATTTTTGGTTTTAATTGAACGAGTGAGCAAAGCAATTCATTTCACAATTTCAGCTTGAAAAAAATAGGAAAAATCAATTTAAAAAAAACTCGGACGAACGACGTTTCAGCTTGGGTCAAAACTCTTTCTTATGCCCGGATGTCTAGATATGCGAATGATCTCCTCTACAGTCGCATTTCTGCACCAATTTTCGTGGAAAATTGTGGGCAGATTAAATATTTTTTTCGTTTTTTTGTCAATTTTATAACCAAAATTTTTTTTATACAGACTGGTAGTAGTTGTTACTTGTTACCTCACAGACCCACACTATGTGTGCGAAAAAACAGAAAGTGGATTCATATTTGTACTCACCGCGGATGGTAACTAAAACAGCCTCACATACATATTTATCTTTGAGAAACATTCTTTGTTTTACCGCCCTAGGTAAGTAATGTACTAATGTTGTAACTAATATTTTTGTAATAGATATCGTTTTGCTCGATTTGGCCAAGCACTGCCGTGCCCTAGATAACATTTGATCTACAAGGGACTACGTAATTAGAAAAGTTTCCCCAATAAAAAGCAGGAAACCCCACATTTAAACCCTATCACGATTAACAAACGATAAAATTAAGTGGTTACAGAATCTTCCGCTCATAATACAACCCCTAACACCCTAAATATACAAACAAAAAGTAATTACATCCATGCAATTCGCAACCTCGATTCTCATCACCACTCTCTAGCATAACTTGACCCATAGCTGGGTGACAAAAACACGCAGCCGGAGGTCAACCTAGGAGTGGTTTTTCCTTAGGTAAGTGATGATTAGTAACGAGGCAATGTCACCGCCCTAAACCGAACTTAAGGTAAATCCGCGCCAAATTGCTTCAAATGTGTTAAAGGCTGGTAACCGGAAAATAGAGCCGTCTCTATCGTTTGTGGTTGGTTAGAAAAGGGCAGCGGTTTAGTACGTGGTAATTTCTCTTCCCCGCCGTGGAGCTGTAGCATGGAATGAAACTTGTGTAGATAAGGCATTGTTTAATCTTTTTATTGCGCGACCTTCGTAGTCAGGAACAGGAATAGTATGGACAATGTGGAAAAAATTACAGTAAGAGATGGTGGAGGGCTTTTATGACTTGGGTTTGTAAAATTCTTATTCGTATCGCATTGTATTTTCGGGGAAACAAATACTTATGTATTTAAATCGCAATAAAAATACAAAATATCAATCGTGAATTGTGTTGAATTTGACGTAAGGCAAACACTCTTCGGCATACAGCCACGAT
This sequence comes from Epinotia demarniana, assembly GCA_945867215.1. NCBI lineage: Eukaryota > Metazoa > Arthropoda > Insecta > Lepidoptera > Tortricidae > Epinotia > Epinotia demarniana. The sequence continues at coordinate 20,515,799 of OX244278.1, read as the reverse complement.
TAAAAATCACCGCTCAAAATACTTTACAGAGACAGCAAATTACCACATTTAGTAGATCTTTAATCAATTCATTTAAACATGTTTCATTCGCTTTAATACGTTTATATTTATACTAGCGGCCGCCCGCGACTTCGTCCGCGTAGATTTTTGATGATGACAAAGATATAAAATAGGTAAGTGAATTTTATTCTTAGTTAAAATGGTCTAGACATATTACATTTCAAAGAGTGGCAGACACTGATATGCAATTGTTAAGGAATTTTTAAAGTTTTTCCAATCAGATTACGGGAATTGTTTGCAGAATGCTTAATACTTATTCCGTCAGTTAACTGATGCTTTAATCTGATTTTAATCTTTGGCAAAAATGACTCTGCAAGATATAAAGCGACGCATGGATTAGGAGCTAGAAAATGGGGGTCTTAGTTATTAGGAGTGTGATTTAAAGAAATGGTAATTATCGCAGGGCTGTTAAAACAATCTTAAACTAAGCACTGGAAATCGAGAAATGGAGACAGGTTAATGATGAGTATCTCTCGAAAAAATCCAGTGTTCCCTGTACAAAATCTTCAACCTTTTTTAACCCCGCCTTTTTTTAAGCCGTTTACGAGCAAGTTCGACAAAACATATTTAGCGACCGAACCCTTCGTTGTTCTTAACATTTAATTGCAGGCTTTGAAGGTACTTCGGGACCTGAATTCAATCACGAAACAGTAGCTTGACGCCGCTAAAATGAACGCGTAGGTACACGCTGACGCGCGACGCAGCGACCATTAGACAATACGCGTCGTTTGCTCTGTCCAGGCCACTTCTACATTCATGCGAATTCCTGCCTTGGCGGAGTGGGATCAGCCAAATGTTGAACTGGCCTAAAGGCTGGCTCTAGACAACGGGCCAACATAGCCCATCATGCTGGACGCAGCTTTGCGAGGGAGAAATATCTAAGTATTTTCATCTCATTCCACCGCATAACTGCGTTCTGTTCTGCGGGCATGGTTGTCCAGGAACCTTAAAAATGAAGAGGAGTTTTGATTTATTGTGTGCCCTCAACTCAGTTCTCGCCTGCACGGCGCGCGGGTGTGGGTGTAGGACGATAACGGGCCGCGGGCGGCGTGCCGAAGCCGGGCTTTGCATCCCGCACGTCGCCCGCCCACCATTATAGCCGCTCCCGCGCGCCGTGCAAGCGAGGACTAAGTTAAGCGGTCTTCCTTTAAGAGTAAGTGCCTTATCTACCCACGCAAAAGATTAACCCGTCGCAAACGCGCAGTCGGCGGGTACTATGATATATCCGAGATCCACAATTACCGCACAATTATTCCGTGTGTGATGATTATTACACGCGCGCCAGTGCTTTGAATTTAATTTACATAGTAATTATAGCTTGCGTATTTCTAACCTAATGTTGTTTCATTATCAATAATAAATAGCAGCTGATATAATTAAGCATTTAAATAATTACATACAGGCAAACTCTAAAATAATAACAGACATCAATAACACTATAACTTAATTAGCTCCTGAAAAGTGAGGAAAAATCTTATTTTGGTTATTTTACATTTTCTATATAATATTCAAGATATACCTAGAAAAATTATCAATTAATGCTTCATTTGAATCTATATGCTTATTAATTCCGGAAGGAAAGTAACTAGAATAATTTGAGATATTCGTTTGTGGCGTCATACTTTGGTAAAACATTTTTCTCAAACTATTCTAGTTTATACAAGTTTATTCAATGAAAGAGGGAATTTTGCGCAAATGGAAAGCCAATTTATGCAAATTAGTTACAATGGTTCATGAACATCACGCCTGGAAATGTCAAATAAAAAATTGTATGAAAATTGAACCACCTTAAACAAAAAAACAATGTCAATTTACGTACCTATTACGATTTCAAAGTTGAATATACAATGGTACACAACAAGTACTACAAATTGTATCAGATTAGTGTGTTTCACTTGTTCCAGTTTCATGAAAGCTAACTTACTTGATGAAGATGTAGGACTGTACATTACACATACGAGTACTTAAGTTAGTGTTTGTGATATTATTTTAGCCACTGGTAGCGTCGTAAAGGTGTCAGATTGATTCAACGGGTGTGCCGGAGGTGATTTGACGCTAACTTATATCGCATTATGTAGGTACCCCTTTCAAAGATAATAAGTAAAAAAAAACGTGAATGTATGTATGTACCTATGTATCATTTTTGGTACAAGCTTTTATTGCCAACTGTACTTTTCTGTGCACCACTACAACTACTTATTGAGGCGATTCTAACGAGCCCAAACTCAACGGGATTACGTCGTTTAAGTACTGAATTCCCATGGCCACGTTTTGCCTCCATTAGATCAGCTCGATGGTACTAATTATAATATTTAATTGTCATCCATCTTATGCTTATGCCCAAAATTTAGTTCTAATATTTGTCTCTCACTAACAAACCGACAAACAAAAGAACAGGTCAAATTCAGCGATCGAAAAAACCGTAGAAGACTAAAAATCAAAATGGCCTCACAGAATGGGTGCCATTGCCATGATGCGTGGGGGGTGGTGTGTCAAAACGATGCCAGGCAGGTGTTTAGTTTTACCATGCGCATGCGCATACCGGGTTTTAGGCACGTGTTTGAGTAGAAATTGATAAGACGCTTAAAGCTATAAAGAAGCGTAAGGTAAGAAGTGGTTGTTTCGTTCGCTGGTCAAATTAAATCATCATTAGCCTATATACGTCCCACTGCTGGGCACAGGCCTCCTCTCATGTATGAGAGGGAACGGGCAGTAGTCCCCACGCTGGCCCAGTGCGTATTGGGGACTTCACATACACCTTTGAATTTCTTCGCAGATGTATGCAGGTTTCCTCACGATGTTTTTCCTTCACCGAAAAGCTAACGGTAAATATGAAATCATATTCCGTACATAAGTTCCGAAAAACTCATTGGTACGATCTGGGATTCGAACCCACGACCGCCGTTTGACAGCCGCATGCCTGAACCATTGGGCTACCGTAGCCAAATAGCCGTGTCAAATTAAATAAAAGCTTGTAAATTATAATTTTTTCTTAAAGATTATTTGTGATGCATGCTGCAGGCTGATTTGTGCTACTTGTGTGCCAGGTGACGAAACATAGAGATCAATAATTGTACCTAATAAGACCTTCATATCTGTTTGAGCATAAATATTTTTGAATATGAATTTGAAAAAGACCAAAGCTAAATTAAGTTGCAATAATTAAAGTAATCGAAAGAGGTCAATCGTCGAATCCGACTCGGCTGGGCAGCGTTCGGGAAGCTACGGCAAATCTTTTCGTCCAATATTCCGCAGTGTCTCAAGACGAAAGTCTTTGACCAGTGTGTGTTTCCAGTGATGACATATGGCACTGAAACGTGGTCGCTTACTATGGGCCTCATAAGAAGGCTCAAAGTCACCCAAAGGGCAATGGAGAGGGCCATGTTGGGAGTTTCTCTGCGTGACCGCATCAGAAATGAGGCTATCCGCAGCAGAACCAAGGTAACCGATATAGCCCTCCGGATCGCTTAACTTAAGTGGCAGTGGGCGGGGCACATAGCACGTAGAACCGATGGCCGTTGGGGCGGAAAGGTTCTCGAGTGGCGACCACGTACCGGAAGGCGCAGCGTGGGTAGGCCCCCGACAAGGTGGACTGATGACCTGGTAAAGGTTGCGGGAGTCCGCTGGATGCGGGTGGCGCGGGATCGGTCACTTTGGCACTCTTTGGGGGAGGCCTATGTCCAGCAGTGGACGTCTTTCAGCTGATATGATGATGATGATGAATTAAAGTAATAGTATCAGGGCAATTAAGGTAATCATCAATTTCACTACAACAATACGGTTATTCGGATCAAGCGAACGCTGGAACATTGTTTTTGGGATAACTGGTGTTTCTGTAAAGGCACTAATTAACAGAGAGTGGCAAGGTTCCAAAGTACAAATTCTTTATTGTGGCTCTGATGTGAGTTCACTTGACTTGCCAAAATATAAACAACTAGCTTCTGCCCGCGACTCCGTCCGCGTGGAACTCGTTTACATCGCAGCTCCATACAAACTTTACCCCCCCCCCCCCCCATTTCACCCACTTAGGGGATGATTTCGGGTATAAAAACTATCCTTTGTCACTCTTCATCTCTTCAACGATCTCCACTAAAAAAATGTATGTATGTATATAAGCACTTTATTGTACACAATAACAGGTAAAGGAATGAGCAATCACGTCAATTCGTCGCTCCGTTTTGCCGTGAAAGACGGACAAACAAACACACACATTCACTTTCCCATTTTTAATATTAGTATGAATGTGGATGGATATTCGTATGTATTTTACGACCTCTTATTTAAGTCGCTCCGTTCGTATGTAAGTAAGTAGACAACTTAACCATTTCCGTATGAGCTGAATTTGGCTTACATGTAAGTTCAGTGATAAATAATGACATTGCAATGTTGTGGGCACTACCCAGCTGATCTCAAGTAATCTTGGCATTCATTGGTGTTTGTTATCAAAAAACGTAGTTATAATTTTTTATTATTTTAAAATAGGAGCTTTTCCTCCTGATTTTAAAATGATTTTGTATTTGGGGTATATCTCTATTATATTATAAAGTCATAAACTTAAACATCACTTTGGTCTTACGCTATGTAGGGATATAATTATTAGAACTTCAGCTAATGAGATTCCATAAATTTGATTACATTCGTTTTGAACTCTTCGGGAGTTCTTCATCAGGATATGTGTTGTCACGGCAGTGTCGCTTGAAATACTCAGCAGCAGCAGCAGCTTTGAGTGCTTCACATGACACTGAGTTCAAAAAATGTCACCCGTAGTGACATTTAATACGTGGTTCACCATGGAATTTGTTGTATTATATTAAATTAATTACTAATACCAGATGGTTTGATTTTGGTGCAGTTCCTGGACACACTCTAAAATGTATCTGCTAGAACGGTTACAACAAGCGGCTTCACTATACTACTTAAACATTTTACTTTGGATTTCTTGTCATACCCGAACGTCTCCCTGCAATAAATAAACATTTCAAGAACGTTTCTATGTTCTGATCGTGTACGAGAATTTTACTACGGTGTGATAAACTTCTTTTATAATTACTTTCATGTTGCCATGTTATTACCTAACCGGGTGTAATAATTGGTCTCTTTTAACGTTTTTTCACCTATAACTGCTATTTTTGGCGGTTCAACCCGCGCTAAATAAGGTAATATTTTTAAATAATCCTCTTCCGACTTATTTTTTTTATACAACGATGGTGGCAAACAAGCGTACGGCACCGCAACCTATAGACGCATGCAACTCCAAAGGAGTAACATGGGTGTTGCCGACCCTTGATATGTTTGAGGATTCGCCGTGTTGACAGCTGAAGGAACAAACGCCCTCGCCCTCAACACCACGCATCCTCGGGAGCCCTGGCGACCTTGCTCGCCTCCAGGAACACAACACTACTACAGAGCCGGTAGTAGTGTTATTATGGCTGTGGTCTTCTGCAATCCGGAGGTACTTCCCCAGTTGGGCTGCTCCAAATTCGAGCGGGATGACCTTTCGCTGTGCCCTACCTCACCAGAAAACAGATTCTATAGAAACGGTTAATTTTCACAATTATTCACAGGTGTACACTTTACAGGTATCATACATTATGAGATACAATGGTTCTTTATGAATAGTTTATAGGGCATAATTTATTATTATGTTATCAACTGTACAGTATATAAAACTGGTGTCGGGTCGACCATTTCAATGGGTTTTACGCATTCGTTTTTACATATGAGCTGGCGTGTCAAAAGGAGCGCTCGAAACACATTGAAACATTATGTGATAGTGATGAACTGAATTGAGAGCAGACCCAAAAACAATTGTTTAACGAGTTATCTAAATACTTAACCTTATAATTGCAGTTACAAAGTGGTAACAAACTGTTAAACGGTAAATGGTAAGTATGGTAACAAAGAGAAGACCTGAGCAATTTCTCGCTTATTTAGTTCGCAATTCTCTCGATATTCCATTCAACTTGTTAAATACTAATTTGTTCTGTAATTTATGAAAATATCCAGAACCGAGTAATTTGAATTAGAGAATGCAAGGGAGCGTGGGCAGTGCCAAGTTGAGAACTATTAGCTGAGCAAAAACACCGGCTTCGCTATTCTCAACTGGTTTCACCTCACATCCCTGTGACTATCTTGAACCCGCGACTGATAATAGCAACGTATAATCAGAGTTCTGACTTACATTGGTTATCCTGATGCCAGGCCAAGCGTTGTAAACAGCCTGGGACTGGACCGGCTCAGTCTATGCCATTCTGGAAGTTGCATTTCAACTTTATGTTGGACTTTTATGAAGGCACTGCAAACAAGGTCCAAGTTTCTTCAAAATGCCTGGAAGTCTTACTTACGGTTCAAATTCCGATTGCTTTCAATGAGAAGTGCTTGTCACCCTTTAGCTCAGTGAGTGTTGAAATCAATTTCGAATGCGGAATATGACTCCAATTGATCTCCTAAGCGCTAAGGTAACCGATATAGCCCTCCGGATCCCTAAACTTAAGTGGCAGTGGGCGGGACATAGCACGTAGAACCGATGGCCGTTGGGGCGGAAAGATTCTCAAGTGGCGACCACGTACCGGAAGGCGCAGCGTGGGTAGGCCCCCGACAAGGTGGACTGATGACCTGGTAAAGGTTGCGGGAGTCCGCTGGATGCCGGTGGCGCGGGATCGGTCACTTTGGCACTCTTTGGGGGAGGCCTATGTCCAGCAGTGGACGTCTTTCGGCTGATATGATGATGATAATGATGTTCTAAGCTATCTATTCGAAATCAAGTTCCACTCTCTTTGGTTGATATTTCTAATAAATGGTGAACCAAAAACAGACTGCATGTTTAGGTCTGTTTTACTCGATGTAATATGATATACATGTGACATGTTGTAAAGCATAGAAACGTTAACAAATCGACACAGATCTTATATTCTAATCCACATATAACTAAGAATCAGTTCAAAAAGTACAGTAGTCCAATGCCTACACACATACAGCTTGTGGCCAAGTAAATGCAAATATAAATCTAAAGGACGTACTCTGCAACTAAGGAGTCTTTTTCGATGCAAGATCCGTCTTTCATGTCTAGACCGTTTTTCCACCCGGCTCGACTTGCTCGGCAAAACCCCTCCCACCCTTGGCAGGCCTGACTTGTAGCAAAGAAGTTTAAAAGGTAGCTATTAACTAATTAAAAGAAACCTTTATTCTGCAAATATCTGAGTGTTTTACAAAGCCCCAACTCATCAACCAATCTCTTTCACTAGCCTTTACCAACTTATTCATTCGTCAAATGGTAATGTAAAGAACCTTCAGAATACATTAGGAGTTAATTATGCACATTATTCATTACAAACGGAATCCTGAAGCATTTTAACACCTAAAAATACAATCGAATTCTGTTTTCCGTCAGTGGAAACGTAAATGCTGGAACGATTGCAGGACTAAGTAGTGTAGTAAAATAAGAGATGCAAGTGGTGTTCGAAATTCCAGATAAACTTTTCGAAACACTGCCTCGACTAGTCCAGATGCGTCAGCTGTCTTTCAGCTGTTTCAGATTAATATAATATATGCTCCAGACACGTGCCTTTAAATTGTAGAACATCGTTGTGACTAGTAATTTTGCTTGCAGAGTTGCCATAATAAGTAATCATGAATGACACGTCGTTGACGTTGTGACGGTCTCATCCTCAACCTGGGGCTCCGGTGCAATTAGTCAACGCAGGAAAGTTTGTGGCGGACTCTTGGGGAGTAAAGACCCTACGGCTATCTGTCCCCCCGCTTCTGTTCGCTCCGGTCAGAAGCTGTGGAAATACGTATGCTTCAAACAAATTTAGGTTAGAGCACTTTGGTGTCTCTTAAGGACTTTTAAATTGCCCCATGTCATTTATTGTTAGTGTTTGTTGTTGCCGCTGTTGGTGATCCTTAATAATAAATAAATAAAATCACACTTTCAGGAACTAATTTACTCGTGCTCTTCACACTGAAATATATAACTATTCTACCCGGGATTCAAACTGTCATCGCCGCAGGCCGCTAAGCAAGCCAGGTTACCGTCAACATTCATGCGCAACTCAAACTTCAATTTTCAATATTCCCAACGAAATGAAATTTCACCTGATGGAAGACCAAGATAGATTCGTCAATTAGGCCGCCTCTGACCCGGAATATTAACGACCTCTCTCTCTTATTGTGACCCTCGTCATGCTTCGTCTATTAAATTGATATAATCAATTCCTTAGTAAAACCGATGGCCTTAACATTATTTAACATAATAGTAAATTACTTGTAACGTCACTTAAATTGTATGTACATTACTGCGGAGGCCGGGAAAAAAGGGATTGTTGGCCAAGTAGATCCGTTTTTTCGCCGAGGTATGTATATAGTGCTTTTCTCAAACATGAAATGGTATAAAATATAATTTAATGTTTTTGCTAGTTGAAAGCCTCGATGTCGGGTTACGAACATTTCATTCCATGTTTCAGAAAATGAATTTTGTTCCTACACAAAACAGCGGAAAATCAATGAATATCTGAGACCGTCGTAGGTGGCTAAGGCCGTCAAAACTAAAGTATTGTTTCGAACCGATACCCGCTTTTGTGTTACATAAGGCGTGTAATAAAAAGTTGTGCAATGGATAACACCAAAGTATCACTAAAGTACCAAACACAAAACAAAACGTCAACAAAATCAGACGGTTCAAAAACCTTAAAGCTTTTTGCGTCCCCACCTTGGCCAGAAAGTGGGATTTTCTGCACGCGTTCCTGGCGGTACTTGCCATTCAACCATCAAATAGTTTTGAGCGCTTTGCAGTGTCAGTGTTAGATGTTTTTCCAGTGACTGTACAACCTGAATAGTATTGATATTTAGAAATTACCACAACAAAGTGCCCTTCTGAAACAACGAAAATTTAACACTGCTACAGCATCCACAGTCCTCAACCAAATTTCGAAATTCTATCCACTTTCGAAGCATTGAAGACCTTACTCTTTTAAGGACACCCTATTTCAAGTTTAGTGCAATAACGTCCAATGTGTCTGTAGACTATGCAGTGCGTAAGGTAGGACGTTCTTAAAATCGTGTGCAATAAGTTGACGTGGCATTTGAAATGTGGAGCGTTTTCGCTCGTCGCTTTCTTGGCCTTTTAACAAAATATTTGCTTATTGGTTAGTGATATGAACACTACCCACGGTAAATGTCCTAGTGCCCGCCACCGGAATACCTGACACTTTTAATTGTATGTTACACAGTATGTATGTATGAGGTATCTTACTATGATTCCATCGATCAAATTGATCTTAGTTACTTAGGTACAATGTCATTAAGTTCAAACGATCGTGCTCATGCGAGTTTGCGAACAATATTCATTACGGCACGAAACATGCAAATTTAGTGAAATTCAATTAGCTAGTGACAGGTAATACGATTTTCCTGGCGCGGTTAGTAAAGTTGATATTAATGACCAGTCCGTTTGTGTAAGGCTACGCCTTGGACAAAGCAGAGCGATTGGAGATTTCGATATCGCTTATTTATGGAAAATGTTATCATAAATACGTAATAAACTCGCAAATGGGAATGCCAATCTCATTTCGCGAAAGCGACCTAAGGCTGATGCAGCACCTTAAAACTAGTGGCCCTTTGATCTGTAGACCTGGCTAGACTGCCTTTCTTTAGGTTTTAGCTGAGAAATGCGACCAGTAGAGGAGAACAGGCGGATATCTGGATACGAAAGAATTTTTGCCCTAGCTGAAACGAAGAAATTAGTTTCTCTCCCTTGTTCAATTAATTTTTCTTAAGTACTTTAAAATTCCGCTCGTTTTTCGGAACTTATGTACGGAATATTACGACTTTTACGGCTGTGTATCGGTGAAGGAAAAATCGTGAGGAAACCAGTCTAATCCCAATAAGGTCTAGTAGGTATTCCCTATGGGTTGAAAGATCAGATGGCAGTCGCTTTTGTAAAATTATGGGATTAGGTGTCAAAGCGGAGGCCCAGGCTCCTTTAGGTGCACAACCGGGAATAACGCTGGAAAGATGACTTTAAAATCTAGCTGGTTTAGGGCTGAGGCCAAGGACGTCGCTCAGGACAGGAAGGTGCCCTAGGGCAACAACAAACAACTATGTATAGCTAAAATACTGCGTTTCTGCGATAGCCCTTAACTTAGGCCGACGCCTTACAATTCCAAACTTCCTATACTGATGACCACATCAGTATGGGAAGTTTGGAATAAGGCAACCATGCCTGATATATCGCGCAGGCAACACCGTAGCGTCGCCTCGATTAGCCATTTTGAATTGAATTGAATAATTTATTTCAGACGTCTGTCCATATGAGTTAGTATACATTATGAACTTAACCTATTGTTAGTACTATCAAATAAAATGTCACAATTGAAACAAAATAAAATAAAATATAAAATTAACATTACAATTATTATTACAATTATTAAGCATGTCCCACCCTGCCATACCTATTTAGGGCTGCTGGGATCTCGCATGGAGTCTGATGCATAGTCTGGTAAGTGGACAGTCTGGCCGGTTTGTCAATGCGTTCAGGATGCCATTCGAACTACCACGCGCCCTGCGCACCAGCGAGGCAACGCGCTTACGCACGATGGCGTGAAAGCCATCCGTACGCGCCTCCGCAAACATGGCCGATGCGCTACAGTAACGTGGCAAACCCAATAACATCCTGAACGCATTGTTGTACTGGACTCGCAGGGCGCTGAGGGCCCGCTGCGAGTAGCTGACCCACAGGCTGCACGTGTAAAAAGATTGACAGAAGGCTTTAAACAAAGTAATCTTCACTTCTGTAGTACACCGTGCAAACCTGCGTGTCAGCATGTTACACCGTACTGCCAACGCCCTACGCTCCCTTTCAACATCAACGTTATCCGTCAACTCCTCCGTAACCCAGTGGCCCAGGTACTTAAACTTTGATACGCGGGTTAAGTTTGTACCACCCAGTGCGACGGGCGGCACTGTATCAAGTTTGCTACCCCGCGGGTTGAACACAAGCAGTTCGCTCTTTTTTGCGTTGTACCGGAGCCCCTGGGCCTCGGCGTAGTCCTCGCACACACTGACCAGCTTCCTGAGAGCACTGATCGATGGACTCAGCAGCACCATATCGTCAGCGTAACTAATGTTATTGACACTGATTCCGTCAATCGAGCATCCGATTCCGGTACTGCTGAGTTCAACGATCAGCATGTTCATAAAAAGATTAAACAATTTGGGTGATGTCAAGCCCCCCTGCCTCACCCCGCACTTAAGGCGATACATGTCTGAGTGCGAGTCCGCCCACCTGACGTAATTGGTTTGGTTATTGTACCAGTATTTAAACATATTAATAACTTCGCCAGGTAGATCAGTCTCGCACTCCAGCTTGTTCCAAAGTACGTCGTAGGCTACCAAATCGAACGCCTTTGATAAGTCTAGGAAGCACGCATACACTGGCGTCCTCCTTTCAGTGTAGTACTGTACAGTTTGCTTGAGACACAACACGGCAGACTCTGTGGATAAACCGGTTTTGAAGCCAAATTGTGCATCGTGCAGATCAAGGTGCTTGTTTAGAATCCTATCAAGCAAACTGTCCAATACCTTGGCGATTATGGTAGCCAGCGATATGGGCCTATAATTAGAACTGTCCGCTACGTCACCGGTTCTGTCCTTCACGAGTGGCACGACGATCGTTTTCATCAGTTCGTCTGGCAGGTAAGAATGCCTGATGCAAAACGTGAAGAACATTGCCAGCACTCTTGGCAGGTGGGATCCCGCATGTTGCAGGTGCTCGATGCTCAGGCCATCGTGTCCTGGTGACTTACCTCTAACCATCGTATTTAAGACCGCTTTAACATCTTTGGCAGTAATATTGATTAGGGCTTGCCGTACACGACTCCCAGCATCCAGCACCTGCCCCGCCCCAGGGCGCATTGGGGGCTCGACTCTGAAAACATTCCGAAAATGATTGGCTATTTGCTGCGGGTCGCTCAGACCATCAACACTAACTGGCCGGCCAGGCTCAGGACTAAGCTTTTTAGTACACTTCCAGAACTTACCAAAACTCTTACTAACGTGGTGTGAAGCTAACACATCCATTTTAATTTGCTCCTGGTTATTTTGGCACCATTTTAACTTGGATTTAAAGATTCTTCTCGTTTCTACCATATTATTAAAGATAGGGCCTTGAGATGGTCTACCGAACGAAACCCATTCCTGAAAACTTGTCCGAGCCAGACTATGCACCCCCCTCACATGTTTATTCCAACCAATTACATGTTTATTATTCCAACTCTTTTTATCATTCTTACTGTTACAACTTCGGATTGCAGCGTCACTTAACTTACAAATAATACTTTTATACAACTCATCAATAATTAATTTATGCTCACAATTATTACACATTCCGTCACAATAAACTGCTAATTCCGCAGGAAAATCAACATTTCTAAGCGCATCATTGCATAGCATTGTATATGTGTTTATATGCGATGGTTCCCTCTCACCCCACACAACTTTATTTGTCTCCTTAGTCACAAGTGCAGCGCGCGGCCCGATCACACTGATGTCACAACTAATCTCTAAAGGAAAATGGTCTGACCAGTATACATCATAATGCACTTTAACATTAGACACTGTGTGCAATGCCGACTCCGTCACTAAAATGTGATCAAGCCAACGTCTGCACCCATGCGCTTCACTGACAAAAGTGTAAGTATCCGACGTAGTACCAAGTCTCTCAATATCTACACAACGCCACTGTTGATCACTACAAAAATCCAGAAGCTCACGGCAGAATAACTCACCTGGGTGAGAATTGAAATCACCCAAAATGTATGCACTGTCAATACCGCAGCTGTCTATAATAGCGCTCACTTCTCCTAGACATTGTGTAAATTCCACTAGGTTCTCAGCTGAGTCAGTCTGCATGTAAGTTGAGAACACCATGAACGAACGCTCGGTAGCATCCACTACTTTGATTGCTGCTAGACGCACACTATTGCACTGAATAACCGACACAGATTGAAACGCGCCTTTGCGCCACAGCAGCGCTACGCCCCCATACGGCCGACCACGCAGCAAGCCCGCAGAGGTGTCCACAGCCGACGTGCCGGTGTAGCTGAAGTCTGAATGTTTATCTGAATCATTTGATCGCGTAACCGAGCTAGCTGCGTGTCAGCACACGCTTCATCACGTGGCTATGGATTAACCGGATTGCACAGCCAGAGTTTGGATTCGCACGCTTAAGTTAGGCTTAACTTAACAGGGCGCGTGACCAAACGGATTAGCTAAAACATTACTAGGCTAGGAGTGTAAACTTAACAACTTCTCAATATACGGAGGTAATCCGTTTTAATTGAAAACATTACATTCGTTTTCTTTTGGTACCTATTCGTGTAAAACTACAAAATACCTGACAGCATAGATATCTATAGAGGCGGCACACCACTGTGTCTAGAGATACACGTGCCATAAATGTCAGAACACGAACGAAACTTAAATGCCAAAGTGTTGAAGCACAGTTAAAGACGAAAGACTTGAGTATTCTAGCGAATGTTAACATTAAGAGGAAAAGCTCACAAAGTAAACAGGTGCGTTTTAGCGAGCATTCTACCGAGCATTCTAGTGATACGACAGTTTTGGTCGGACTTTTGTAAGAGTTGAGCAGTTTGTTAAGGTCCCGCCACCCCGTCACTCTCCGCCCACACCTTCCGCACAGCGTTCTGTATTTAGAATGATCGTGAAATGTTCATAGCGATGTTTGGCTCTATGCTTGGCTGTTAGTTCTTCAATTCAACAAATTTAAAAACGGCGAATGATCGACGTTTTGTTACATAATTGAAGGCTTATAGGTGCCAGCACATTATTAACCAGAATCACACTATGAACATGCGACGTGGCGTCGCGTCGCATGTTCATAATGTTATTCTGGACATAGAAAATACTACAATTTGATTCGACTCAACACGCGTCGCGTGGTATCGGGTATGGTATCGCGTGTTAATAATGTGTTTCCGCCTTAAGTCTCTCGACACCTTTAGGTCTTGTTTGCCGACAAACTGATGATAACTTCGTTGAATACATTTTGATCCAAGTAACTTCCAATTTTGTTAGCAGCATTAACCTAGTTAATACGAGGTTAAACCCCAGCTGTTAGCCACTCTAATTACTTAGTTAACTAGTTGGTCAAATCCAGGCTAAAACGCTATGAAGCATTTGCCAATTTGGAATAACGACTAAGTATGAGATTAGTGCATGTTGTTGCAAATATAATAGAAATATTGTCGAAAAAATAATGTTTAATCTTGTAGGGTCACGCCATTGTGTTGTTGGTTATTCCAGGATGATTTTCACAATGTTGCTCTTGAATAAATAAATATAAATAAATAAATATAAGGGGACAATCTTACACAAATCGAGCTAGTCCCATAGTAAGCTCAATAAGGCTTGTGTTATGGGTACTAGACGACGATATATATAATAGGTAGAAATACTTAAATACGTAGAAAACATCCATAACTCAGAAACAAATATTCATGCTCATCACACAAATATTTGCCCTTACCGGGATTCGAACCCAGGACCTTCAGCTTCGTAGGCAGCGTCACCACCCACTAGGCTAACCGGTCGTTGAATGAAATATGACATTGCAAAAATGTAAAGCTGAAAATACTAGTTATCAGTTGTGTGATACCTAAATTACCTTCATGTTTCTTTCCTACTTTTGTCACAGAAAAATCTATAAATTTTCTTATGCTATTTTATACATACATACATACATACATTCACGCCTTTATTCCCAAAAGGGGTAGGCAGAGCACATGAAACGTATGTTCCAGCGCCACTTTTAGCATAAATGTGGGTATAAAAGATCGACTAAATGTGATATTGCAGCAGTGACAGGTTGCTAGCCCATCGCCCACAACACACTTCAACCCTGCTCCCTTAGTCGACTTTTACGACACCCACGGGAAGAAAGGGGGTGGTGAAATTCTAACCCGACACCACACGGGTCTTTTTTATAGTTTTGCTAATAATTCTTAAAGTTACGGAGCATTGACATATGATGTAACAAAGAATTGTTTGTTTTTTTTTACTTTCATTAGAAACCCCACACATACATGTATAAGTAGTTTGGATGTAATGACACTTTTCGAAACGCGGCCGTGGAGATTTTGATGACGTCATGACAGACTCCTAGATTGTCACTTGGTAGTTTTTAACCCTCGACACAAAAAGCGGGGTGTTATACTTTTGACGTGTCTGTGTATGTCTGTGTTGGTGGCATCGTAGCTAGAAAACAAAACTATGTACCGATTTTAATGCGGTTTTTTTCTCCGAAAGCTGACGTGATCGAAATGATTTTTAGCTACGTTTCAACATAATCGGTTCAGCCGGTTTTGAGATAAAGAACTTTGTAATAAAAATGTCAAGAGCTTTCAACTTTTCTAATTCGTTAAAAATAAGTGTTCCGTTGGACCAATTTTAGCACGGGACAGTAAAACATGCCTCACAACATACTAAAAGAAGGCGCGACATCAATTTAAGTATGTATTTTCCCGTAAGAACATGCACTAGAAAATACTGACTTCCAGATTCGCATTCGTTTTTTTTAATGGCGAGTAGTAACGACATGTTACTTTTTATTTGAAATAAATAATTTAAAAACACTGGCTCTGTGAGCTGTTAAACTTATTCTTCTAAAGCTTATGACCGTTTCTCTATAGCAAGTTCATCACAATTAGTTCAGCAGTTTATCCATGAAGCAACAGGCAGACAGTTACTTTCGTATTTACAATATTAGTATGGATTAGATACAGTACAACTTCAACCGATAGATTAGAAGACTAGTAAGTACTATGAGCGACTCCAAATAAAGCTATAAAGTTTTGCATATAAATAAATGCAAATTCGATTCAATTAAGTGAAACTAAATTGAGCTGTCATGACTGGATAATACCAAGATTACCAAAACAGTTGAAGTTCTATCATTGTGTAGATCGGAGATGGGGCTTGCCTGCCTAGGACATTGGAGAATTAAGATGACATAGATTGTTTCGAAACCTTTTTTATAATCTATAGGGCATTATCTATATATACTTATATTATAAAGAGGATATGTCTGTGAAATTGTAATGTCGCTTTATGTTTATATTTAAATACTTACATACATCTATTTATATGTCAAGAATAACCTGTAACCGTCTCAACCACACAAGACTTTCGATAAAACAATCGCACTCAGATTAAATCTCGATCGATCAGATAAGTTAATCTGTTGACCCACAGACAGCCTAGACAGATATAATTTGTTTTAGTTTATACGACTAAAAGTACTTACAACCACCCATAGCAACATATTTTGTTAAATAATTATCTGAAGTATCCATCTAGTTTTAAATTGAAATTGAAGGAGTAGTCTGAAAACCTATGTTGCCAATAATATTATTGACTTTCAAAGTTACCATAAAATATTTGGAACCAGACTCAAAGATAAATCTCCATAGTATCCAGCTTCCCAACTTTATGATACTTGGAGCCAATTCTGATCAGTGCTTTGAATAAATCCTTGTAGGAATAGTTTAGGTCAGGGGTCTTCAAGTAAGGTAGGTACAAATCAGTGGTGTAGCAAATAAGCACACGGCCTGCCTGATGGTAGGCAGACAGGGTAGCCTATGGAAGATTGCAAATATAGAAAATGTGAACAGTCTTCTTTATTGTAAGAAAATTATTTATTGATCTTAAGAAGGTTATGTGCGCCATTAACATTGGAAAACCTTCACTATTGTGAATGTACCATAATCATACAATAAAGACAATTCTAATTAGGTTTTAAACGACTAAATTTCAATGAGTATTCCGCCTCATACATGAATAAAATTATTAACATTTCCTTGTCACTTTACTCAAACACTGTACACAAAGAAAAAACCAAATCGGTCCATGCGTTTTCGAGTAATTGGGGAACGTAAGTACCTACATAAAAATATAAGATTCCAACGAATTGAGAATCTCTTCCCTTTTTGAAGTTGGTTCGAAATTCATTAGCATGTTGCCGACCCTTTATCAATTTGAAAATCCGTAACGTCCTCAGCTAGTGAGCTAGTCATCCTCAAGTGCTATGCTAGGAGTTTCTGTCGTATCGCATCAGAAATTAGGCTACACACAGCAGAACTAAGGTAACCGATATATCCCTCTGAACCGCTTTACTTTTAGGGCATTGACACAAAAGGGCCATAGAAACAAGGTTTGAAACCCCTGGCTAGATCAGAAAAGTCAAATGAAGTCATATCTCAAGTCGATGTTCAATCGGAGCAGACTTCTGAATAATTGATGTAGAAGTTGAAAGCTTTCAATTGGATTGAAAGTTCACAAACTTAGTGTAGGTATTTTCGGATCCAACGTCTGATACTTTTATAGATTTCTGATGCTATAATTTGTCTGAGTCTCTTGTGGGAATTTTGTTCTTTTCTCGCTGTTCATTACGTTTCAGTAAAGATAAATGGATTACTCTAACCCCCCCCCCCCCATTTTAAAATATTAAGAATCAGAATCAGAACGTCATTTATTGTAACGTTAATCGTTATCCACATTAATCACCTGACCCCGATCACCCAGGGGAACCTAGCGGCAATTATTTTTTATTCAACTAGGAAATAATGATACCTAATGTTCGGTTATGGCGCTTCGCCGGATGCTGCCGCGTCACGCTCGCGCGCTGTAGGGTCGCAGTTCACCTAACAACCTAACTGTTTTTTCCCCTGGGGATTCTAGTGGAAAACAACTTTAAGTTCAATACAGATCTTACTCAGTGACATGTTTTACGAGGTACAATAATTGAATAATACTAATAATTAACGATTTAATGCAAAAATAACAATAATAATATATTACTTATGTCAAACAATCACATACATTAATATCAAATTGTTCTTATAACTGCAATAGAAATTTAATGTCAGTCTCATAAATAAAAAGTAAATTAAAAAAGTGGCCAAGCGCAGCTCCGACCACGCACAACGAAGGGTTCCGTGCCTATTAAAAATATTGTATTGTTATTGAAATCTTATGGCACTTAAGTTCTTTTCTTTAAGGAAGGCAGTTTTTTAGAAATATCTCGAAAACATTTGAATCAATCTTGTTCAAAACGCTGAAAGAATTTAATGTCATGTTCATGATTTTTTTCATATTTTTAAAATACACGGTTCAAAAGTCAGAAGTGGGACACAATTTTAGTGAATTTCGGGGCGGTTATCTTCGACCCTATTCACTTATCTTTATTTTGAAAGGCATATCGATTGATATGCCGCACATGGGCTTGCAATGAAACATTTTTTTTGACTTTCAGTTTTATGTATGGAACTATGGAGTGCACCCCTAAAAAAATATATTTTTAGTAATTTATTTACAAAACTATGTAGCGGCTATCAAAAAACACCTATTCTTAAAATTGTATTCAAATACACTTTATAGTTTTCGAGTCAAATGCCTGTGACATACGGACGGACAGACAGACAGTCATGACGAATGCATAAGGGTTCCGTTTTTTGCCATTTGGCTACCAAACCCTAAAAATAACAAACAATAAATAATAAAATTCTCACATTATCCTAGTGCCTATGTTGTAAAATTGACAAATAAAAATACATTTAAATTATACTAACATTTCTCTTATATTACATTAAGTATATAATTTTATCTAAAATGTTGATAGTTGTTGGATCTTTAATAGACTCTGGTAATTAATTATACAATTTTGGAGCCATTGTGTAAATAGAGAATAAGATTGACAATGTAAAGCATTTATTCTTATTTTTCTCGCACAATAGGCACAAATGAAAAGTAACTAAGTCTAACCCGATTTTTTCTTAGTAACTGCACTTCAATATTGTTTTCAAAAGAGGCCTCCCCCAAAGAGTGCCACAATTACGAGTCCTGCGCCACCCGCATCCAGTTTACTCCCGCGATCTTTACCATGTCAACAAGGGGGTTTACCCACGCTGCGCCTTCCGGTACGTGGATGCCTCTTGAGAGCCTTTCTGCCCTAACGACCATCGGTTCCACGTCTAACATTATTACTATTATTACACTTTCCATTTTGAACAAATGTAAATTTTGCACATACCTACTTGATAACTCAGTTGTAAGGGTTAGGGTATAGTTTGTTCCAATTTAGGCGACGAGAATGACAACCAACCATTACCGACTTCTTTTGTTTAATCGTATCTTCCTATTTAAAACAATAATGCATAAACTATCAAACAAACATTACCTAACCAGTACACGTTCCACACTTCGCTCAGTTTTTTGCCGTCTCCTTATTATCTCTTCCTTTCATATTTAGGTAAAAAAGATATTATAAAATCCCACGCCAATTGTTTTTACGTCATTTTGACTGGTACAAACTATACAGGACTTGTAAAAATGTAATCCTTATCAAGTATGCAAACCCTTTTTAACAGTTGTAAGAAAACTGGTGAAAGTCAGGAGAACAATTTCAGAAGCCAAAATGAACAAGAAGTGGTATTCACTTAGCATTCACCGCCATGGCTAGGTCATTAGTAATTAGCAGATAGCCTAGCGTTTAGATAATTGGCTATTTGACCACTGCCGAAAAAACAGACACATCACTTGACAAATTATTGAAACTAATAATATATCAGGATAAAAATATTGATTATATTTATTTTAGTAGATTACACACGTTGGTAATTTTAAAATGAGTCGTATTATGAAACAAAAAGTGAGATTCAACATTGATAACGTCAACGTCCACTTGGGCACAGTATAGAAGAAGAATAATACAGTAGGTAATCTGAGGCCGTTTAGGAGCGTTCGTTACCTACTGCGCAGGGCTGTGTCACGTTTGTGGCTTGGCATACCTATAATACTAATTTTGCTTTTAAGTATGCAAAGTATTTCTGTAACACTGTTCTGTTCTGTTAGACAATATTGTATACACACAGTAATAATATTATAGATAGTTAGGTATGTGTTTTTAGTTTCCCACTTCATCGAATATTTTAATACCACTAATACTATACCTAAAATATATCTTTGTTAGTACTTATAATAGTTGCTAACTGCACTAGGTTGGTAGGTGCTTAGTTACAAGCCTATTCGGCTCCTTTGACTTGCGGCACGTGCCGCGCGGCGGCATTCGGTAAAATCCAACTTAACAATTGTTTTTACGTTTCATTATGATTTAAATGAATACACTAAGAAAAGTTACTTACTTCTCGGGATGCCTTGGTATTTGGAAAAAAGATAGCTCCGGATTTGTTCCAGTGTTATTAAGGCACCCATATACACAACAGTACACACGTTTCCGAAGGACGACGACGACGACATGGTAGCGAGTGAGAGCGAGCGAACACGGTAACGGTGCGGCGGCCCCGATTGAAGCATTCTCCATCATTCCCGAAGGCTATGTGTGCGTGCATACCGAACACGCGCGCATGTGTGCAGCCGTGCGATGTACCTTTGTTCGATGTTTATTTACCGTCTTCTATACTGTGACTTGGGCACTTTTTGTCAAAGAAACATGGGTTAAATTAGGTATATAATTTAGTGGCATACTATTATTATTATTGGGAGCCTGTAGTTTCCCACTGCTGGTCTAGGCCTCCCCCCTCTGTTTCCAGTGTTATCGATCATGAGCTTCTTGTGGCCAATCTTTTGAGGCATAAATATCATCAAATTTAATTGTTTTTTTTATGTTTTATTATATTACTTTTTTACCATCATTAAAATATACGTATGCAACAAAACGTACGTACATTGAAAACAAATAAAAAACTATAAACAATTATAACAAAATAATTTGGTAAAAGTGAATGTGAACTCAAAAATGAATATGTAATCAATATAATTAATGAATATGTTTAAATGAATTGCTTACAAAATAAAATTTGTTAAAATATAAACAATTCAGTAAGTAGCGGATTCTACATATTCTTATCAATTAAAAAGTGATTCAGACATTTACTAAGTTTTTTCTATGAATACTTTTTTCAATGTAGATTTAAACTTGTCTTGTTCATCTTTTATTTCTTGCGAAATATGGTCATATATTTTAACTGGATGACACATTGCAATAGTAGAAGGTATTGCAGACTATACCTGTACTGCATTATATCCACTGAACGTTATATCGAACATAGTTATGTTATACCATATTACTGTTAGATTAATAGAAGTTATATTACAAGTCCATTATACCTGATGATAGTTAGATCATATGATCTAACTATCATCAGGTATAATGGACTCATAATGGATCATTTATGGTGTTAGATATGGGCCTTGTTGCCTGACTCAAATAAATAAATAAATAAATATCAGAATATACCAAATCTAGATATACTAAAACTGCATTATGTCCCTTAACCGTTATATCGATACATTATTTATTTTATTTAGAAACAAACGGTCATTTCCAAAATACATTTTAACAACAAAAAACAACAGGATTCAAAATAAGTATTGACCCACATTAAAGTAATAATGAGCTGGACATGTCATGCACCCGGAGCGGTGGGCCTCATTAGCCACCTAATGGACCTCACAAGATGGCTACCGAGGCAGAGACAGACCTAAAAGGAGATGGCGGGACGACCTTATTACATTTGATACGGATGGGCAAGGACAAGCAAAGAACCAAACCGAAGGGCGGATAAGAGGATAGGTAGGCATTTGCCCAGCAGTGGAACACAATTTGGGTTTATATATATAGAAAATACTTTTTTGTTTTAAATAATATAATTCACTTGACAACGAATGTCCGATAATTATATTGTTACTTTAATATTTATTTTTTGATTAAGTGAGTCGGAGATAATCACTCACTAATTTAATTGTGTCTCTCCCTCTAACTTTTGAACCGTGTATTTTAAAAATATAAAAAAAAATATGCAAATAGGGCTTATTAAATTCTATCAGCGAAAATTGTTTTCAACAAGAACGGTTCAAAAGTTTTCGAGATATGTATTTCTAAAAAACCGCCTTCCTTAAAGAAAAGGACGTAATGCCATAGGATTTCAGTAACGATACGACCTTTTTAATAGGCACGGAACCCTTGTTGTGCGTGGTCCGACACGCACTTGGCCGCTTTTTATGTCAAGTACGGGGTCCGATAGAAAGAGATCGGTTCCGTGTGCTTCATCTGTCTCAATCTGTTACCAATATAATAATCAGTCGATTCCAATTCTCTGTAGGCTCTCATTACGAGTATTTATGACCAATGTACAGTAAGCCAGCTTCCGACCTGACTGATATTAATCCACATCGAATAAATTACCTACGCAACTACGCATCTCATTCATCGACGCTGTTTTAAAATAGACTTTAAGCGTTACGAATAGAGTTGAAAGTCGTATTAGACATTAAAGTTACGTAGGAGGTTGCAAGTGTAAATGGTTAGATACTAATGTTGAATGCTAATGTTGGTATTATATTTGGCTTGTGGGCCAGGCTAAAGGACTTATTTAAGTGATATATATTAAATCCTGAAATAGGTGTATTTAGAATTTCCATTGCATAATTATGGTACGAGAATACTACCATTACGTAGGTATTAATTCCTGAAATAATGTCTCTACTGCAAAAAAAGCTACGGCCGCTATTTGCCACTAGGCTATTAGTGGCAAACAGCGGTCGTGGCTTCAAATCCCGGCTCGTACCAGTGAGTGTTTCTGAAGTTATGTATTATATATATTTACCGTTAGCTTCTCGATGAAGGAAAACACCGTGAGGAAACCGGTCGAATCCCAATAAGGTCTAATTTTCCCCTGTTGAAAGGTCAAATGGCAGTCACTTCCGTAAAACTAGTGCCTATACCAAATCTTGGGATTATGTGTCAAAGCGGACCCCGGGTTCCTTTAGGGTAGAACCGGGAACTCTCCCTAGGAGGACGATTTATTTATTTATTCATATCTTAAATTAACACTATCAGGCAGGCTTTGCTTGTTAATTATACGGGAGAATATTATAAAATAAGGTGATGAGCACCTACTGGAGACATGTCCATCATCTCTGGAAAGGGCCCGCCTGCTATAGCCATATCCGAGAGGCACTCTGGCCAATGGCTACATGCATACCGCTCAGCGAACTTCGGGAACCTCCTTGACCCACATAGTTTCCGGCTTTAAGTAGGTCAACCGGGTTGGGTAGGTGCAACCGTAGACCGCCTAGGTCATCACGGCCTCGCCTGCTCCAGAAGTGCCGGTCGCCTGTCCCGCCATGGCTGCCTCAACGACATTATCCGTCGAGCTCTGGCCAGCGTCAGCGTGCAAGCCATACTGGAACCTAATGGCCTGGCGCGTGACGACGGAAAGTGGCCCAACGGACTCACCCTCGTGCCATGGCAACGGGGACGGCCATTAATCTGGGACGCTACTTCGTTGACACCCTAGCGCCGTCCCACCTCGGCACCACGTCGTTGAAGGCGGGCAGTGGCAGAAATACGCATCTTTAGGTGACAGTTACGTATTTGCGGCGTTTGCCGTGGAGACCTTGGGTCCATGGGGACCTTAATAGTACATTACTGCAGCCGCCGGGAAAGAAGGGCTTGCCGGGTGAGTAGGTATAGACAGCCGATCGTAGGGAGGCCGGATAGTGATACGAAGCCGGCAAGCCCTTTTCACGGCTAGGCATGTATAGTGCTTTTCTCAAACATGCAATGAAATAAGAAATATCACCACTCAAAAAACCAACCTGTATTTATGTACTTGTCCTTCGATTTTGGCGGCAACAAGTTATTCATGGCTAATTCGGCCTCCGCCCTCAATTCCGGCGGAGTACAATTAGTTTCTTCGTCGCTGTTATCATCGGATTTCATTTTGAAATTTTATTTATAAATATTTCACCAACCACTAATATAAAATCCACCTACACGACAAAAGACTTTTCATTTTCCCTCCAATCCCTCCATGTTTTTTTTACGGAATTCGTCCATATTACGCGTGTGTAGTGTTCGAATAAACCCTATTAGGGCCATTATACACAAACTGATAATGAGAATCTTAATTTCTATAATATAAAAGTATCTTTAATTAGTTTAAAATAACAATATGGACATTATCATAATATGAATTACAAATCAAGTCGGAATACAATGGTGTAAAGAATGATAAAATTAAAATACGTAAAAATAAATAAAAGTAATACTACGAGTACATCCCGCTCTGCGTCAAGCCCGAACCAAAGGTCCCCAAAATGCTAGCGGCATTGCCTCGCTGAACAGCAATGGAGACCTGTTGGACGAGCCATGACCCGGAGCGGTTTCTATAATAATTAAAATAAATGCAGAGGAATTAAAATATTGTCTATGGTCTCTGGTGACTTACAAATATACAATATTTTAAATTTATTCATCAACACATTGAATCATACAGATTTCTATTCTTAAATCATTTCGTGTATAATAGGCATTACCGCGGATAAATTTTGATCCAATAACCATTCAGCCACTAGAAAAAAATTAAAAAATATATTTCAGCTGTTTAGGCTGTTCATGAACACAGACGTCATATTTAGTTTAAAATTAAAAAATCAATCTTCAGTTTTTTATGAAATTTCTTTACAGTTCTCTCGAGTTGTTCCGCCCGAAATGTGATACTTCGAAGCCTGTTATGGCGCACGTAACGACGACATTTCATTGCATGTTTGAGAAAAATTGTTTAATCCAATATCCAAAATACTCAACCGCTCCACTGGTGACTATAGGGCTGGCTCGTTCCTCGCTCAACGCTTTGGCATTGCCATTCAGCGAGGTAATGCAGCCAGCCTTATGGGCACCCTACTAAGTAGTATTGATCTAGGGAATATTATGTAAATATAGTGTAATAGGTACTCAATAGGTTAAGTTAGTTTTGTTCATAGATAATGTGGTTGTAATATATTTTATAGTCAAAAAATATAATTATATAATTAATAATCAATTTATTCATCTACTAGAGAAATAACATTGAAATGAAATACAGGTGATAAAAAATAATATATTCATTCTAGAATATACTATGTTCCAGTACTTGACACGCCTTATCATCATCAGAATATCAGCCGATTGACGTTGATTGCCAGTCACAGGCCTCCCCCAAAGAGTGCCACAGTGACCGGTCCTGCGCCACCCGAACCCTTAAAATTATTCAATATTTTTCATAGTAAAAGAGATAAAAATCAGGGGTTTGAATGTGGGAATTGGTGAAAGACGGAAATAGGTTAACTTGAGTAGGTAAGTATTTATAATTTCTTATACAACATATGACTTCCTCGCAAACAAAGTCTTCAAACTTTCAGCCAATTTTTATTTCTTGCTCAGCACAACTTTGTCGATCTACACTGCCATGAATTTTATCATGTTTTCATTTGACGTAGGTGTATTCAGAGTGGGCTTACGGTCTATATGACATGCAGCTACCTAAATACAATGTATCTCATGTAATGCCTTCAGAATCTTCTAGAAGCATTCTCCCTTGCTGACGAGTTCCTGTATGAGCTGCAGGCAGCGCGCGCGGTGCACCTTCCCGTTGTGTGTGCGCGGGAGTGCCGCCACGAACGCGATTCCTCCGCGCAGGCGCTTATAGTTGCTTAGCGTCGCTGCAATTGAGGATATCATCAATATTCAACCTTGTACTGCTGCGACACACTCGTCGATTGACGTGGAAAATAGCGAGGAAAGGAGGCAGAGACATACAGTGTACGAGATTTGGGACTGGTCTTTTGACAGTTCCAATATTAGGTATGTAAAGAGTGAATGGTTTACATACCGAGTTTTCAATGCTAATTTCTATACAAATAAGCCGTAAATAGTTATTTGTGCAACAAGAGAGCAAAGTTTGTTTTTGCTGCGAGTGCTAGTTTTGAGTCCTGAGGAAGCGAAAGATTCTAAAATTGAATCACGAGCGTAGCGAGTTATTCAAAGTTTGAATCTTGAGCGCAGCGAAGGACTCAAAAGCACGAGATGCAAATACTTTGCTCTCGAGTAACACATACAACTTTTCACCTCAGCAGTGAGAACATATTCACATCAAAAAATATATCATAGTATCACGTACCTATTCGTCTCAAGATTATTCAGGAAAAAAACTTAATTAGGCGTTAGTTACTGCTTGTTTTAACTCTTCAGCGCCGGCCGCGCCGTTAGTCAATACTAGAAAGGCGAGACAAGGCGCGAGAAACCAAAGGATATTTCAGTATCTAAGTATGCAAGTGTCGCGTGACACTAAAACATCACTAAAAACTAACCGTTAATTGTTAAAATTCACAGTTTTTACCCATATCTTCGAGATATTTTTGAAATATTTATCATTATCACAAGGGCACACATTTATAGCATATTACGTGTATCTCGCGTGCACACCAAAAACTAGCCGTAATGTTGTTAAAATATTGCCTTCGTCACGTCACTGACTTCACTATATTTCCTAGTTAGATAGAAAATAGATTTATCCATAGATTTGTCGTTATATTTAAAACCAATATCAATAACGCAAGAATGACGAATAAATTCTACATAATAAAATCTCAAACAAATTAACAGCGCGCAACTTTTTAATAGGGGCGGGGCCCCGTGCTTGCGTTCGGAAACTGCATCTGTAGTATACGTTTCATATAATTTAAATTGTTGAAACTAGATTTTTTAATTAGCTACCATAATAAAAATCATGTTTACCTATGTGTTATGAAAAATGGAGTTTATTCTGAGATATTTTATTTAAATATTCTTCAATTTAAAATTCCTTTGTATAATTATTTTGGTAATTTAAACTTATTAATTTGATAGTTTTCGAACGTGTTAGTTGTATCCGCTTTTTTGGGGGTCTACTTTGAAATTCGATGGTCGAACTATGCATCGACCCATCGATGCCATTTTCTTTTTTCATAAAGGAATGAAAGGGACAGTGCCAATAAAGTTCAAATATTCTGAACTTGTAATAGACCCCATACGACGAAATGTCAGTGCTCTGCACCAATATTAAAAAGTTACTTTGTCTCACGGAGTGAGCAAAATCGCATTTTGCACACTGTTTTTACGCAGCAAAATATGCTTGTTCGAGCTGCTGAGGTGAAAAAAATATTACAGTCATTTTATAAGTGCTAAAAAGAGCGTGCATGGAGATTGAACTTTGTTTTGTAACTCGGAAGCTATTGAAACTTTTTTTATTATTTCGATGAGCAGTGCCAATTTACGTTATATGGGTGTCGCGATGTGTCAAAAGACTAGTTCCAAATCTCTTATACCGTAGTGTTGTAACGTCGTCATGCCGTTCAACTTGCTCCCCGTCAGGTCCACCGCTCCTTGTTTTGTTGGTTTTGTGGGCGCGAGTCAAAGGAGCGACAGTTAAGGCAAGTAATTTAGTGCGGAGCGTCGCGGCTAATCGCGTGAGTAGATCAGTGTGTGGCCAGAGAGAGCAACATCGTGGCAGCGTGAGGAGCGTAGTGTGGCTGAGGTATTATAAGTCCGTTTACGTTATGCTGTAGTATTGCAGCAATTGGGCAGTCGATGTATGTGTTACTGCTGCTACTGTCTCTGCCCGAAACAAGGACTTTTTTGAGCAGCAGTCTAAAAACCTGCAGCGCGACTGGCAGGGACTTTGGTTATGAAACAAAATGATGACATGATCGTTATAGGGATGCTCCTCATACTAGAATAGAAACCCCCGGTATAGACAAACCTTAATCACAGGCGTACCTGGGGTTACGGTTTGTCTATACCGGCCACGCGCAAGTTGGGTTGCATTAACTACACTTAACATTAAATATGCACCGGCATATGTCATCCTACATAATCCAGTCAAAGTTCCCAAATAATCCGATTTAATACAACCAGTAGCGACGAGCCATGAATGCCTGTGGTCGCCAGTTCGAATACGGCCCGGAGCATTATATTTTTGCTTATATTTAAATTTAACCTAGACATCGTTATTAAATTTTTGAGGTCATTTGTTCGTTACTTCGATAAAGAAAATCCTATTCAAAATTTTATTTTTCAGTGGTTACCTGGTTGATTTCGAAACTTTGCGAGTTACTATAAGTATACACGACAACATTATTGTGTAATCCCAGTGAAAAGTGTGATAGTGTCATCGAGAATCGTTTGTTTTCATGATGGATAAGGATGAATAGACTTTAATTTAATGATAAGTACTTACAGTTCAAAGCTTCCTGTATACTCTCTCTGCTGACTTCACATCCTGGCTGGAGGATCACAGCCGCGGCAGGCCCAACCTCCAAACCAATCACCACGGATTGTTGAACTCCTGGTACCGATCCTATAACTTGCTCGATTTCTTCTGGATAAATCTGGGGATGAAATTATCATCATCATCACTCGACGCTACGAAGTCCAAAAAGACCTGAACGAAGTCCAGGCCGTCAATTGGACTAAAACGACATTGGACAGGGAAGCCTGGCGGTCTTTAGTGGTTGAGGTCAGTAATTAAATAAGTATCATAGGGCCAACGGGCTAAAGGTAAACCTTACAGGAGTTTGAGCAGGCAATGAGACTGTCGCCTTAAACCGAGTCAGCAATTGCAGGACCCCGTGGCGTGGCTGTACCAGGGTTTAAGTAGAAGTACTCACTGCAGCCATGGCCGCCAACAATATGTCATGTGGAGGACCAAATGCATGCATGTGGAGGCTCACACAATTTGACGATTTGACATCGACAGATTATAAACTAACGAAAAATAATGCGTTTAATTGTGAACGTTTTTGATAATTCACAATTTTTAGGCAGTTTATAATATCGTGAATAAGATTATAAACTGACGGTGTTTCGAATCTGACAGTAACCTATATAAGGATCAAATCATAACTGTCAAACGTCAATTCTTACAGAACTCTGACTGTATTTCATTTTGAGTCAGAGCGTTAATGATTCTGCAGCTATATAGTGTCAGGTAGGCCCGATGGTGGACTGGTAGAAAATGCTTTAAGGGCAATAAAGTTTAAGAATAATGGAGTTAAAGGAACAAAAAAAGACAGGGAAAGTTTAAGAAGAAACTATTTCGAGCAAATAAAGGAGAAAATTTAGGGCAGGTCATATCAGAAAGTAAAAGTACAGAAACGGCTGACGATTGCCCCACTGACAAGAGTGCTACTCTTAAGTTGAAGAGAGAGAATGAATGAAGAGATAAACTTTTTCTAGGTTTTTAAATAATTTACTAACGTGATGGTTAAGATACTTGAAGCTCAGCTTAGATCTGTTGACGAAGAAGACGTTTCCATCCTTGTTCTTGTAGAAGTTGTCTCCAGTCATCAACCAGCCGTCCGCCACACTCTCTTTGTAAGCTGCCTGATTATTGAGGTATCCCTGTAATAGTCAGTAGTTGTAATAAATTTTGTTTATTCAATATCAACAATTTTATAACATTCAAATAAGTAGCAATTACCCAATTACCAAACGCGTGCAGAAAATCCTATTTCCTGGCCAGGGAGAGACGTAAAATGTTGTACTCGCCCCATGCGGTAGTAAAAGAAGCCTCATATACGTACGATCGGAGACAATAATAGACCTGTGCAACCGTTTGATGAAAGTCAAGTCTAGTATACTCGTAATGTGACATTCAGAGATGTAATCTCCAATGATATAAATAAACATAGTTTTATAAACATCTACCAGAGATTTCGTAAAATGGGTACTCCCCTAACTGCCGTTTATAGTGAAATACTCAATAATTACAAGAGTATTTTACAATAAATGTTACCTTAAAAAGACATTTGCCCTTTAGGCGAACTTCCCCCTTTTCGTCTGGCTCGACATCTTCACCATTTTCATTGACTATCTGAAACATCAACGTTAACACATACTTCATTAAGCTGCAGGTCGATCACGTAACGCGTACAGTGCGGAGAACTGTGGAACCAATTCTCGATCCGAAATGCTCGACAGCGGTCGGTGAAGCGGATACTTTGCGGATATTATTTTTCATATAAGTAGTCGGTTTCGATTCGACTCGGCTCGCTTGGCTTGCGCGCTTTAGGGTCGCGGTACTCTTTTTCGCTTCGGTCGTCATCGTACCTACACCGATCCGCCTTGGAATAGAATAGGTAGGGTTCTGGTTATGTTCAGCTAAAAAACGGTTTTGGATATGTGTCGTTTTGCGATAAAAAAGTATACCTAGTAGAAACGCTACTGGAAAACAATCAGTCTATCAACACGTGGGAATATGAACTACATCGTCTAGAAAATTATCTGTTGGGGAAAAACGCTACTAGAAAACAAATCGTTTGTCAATACTTGCGTATATGAATTAAAACGACTAAGAAAAATAAAAAGTGGGGAAAAAAGCTAATGGAACAAAAAAATAACGATACCAAAAATTTTGGGTAGTTTGATGCCACACACCCTTGTAGTGTTTATGTACCGTAGGTGTTTCCGTACTCGCCAGATAGACCACGTCCATAAAAGCTGGTCCATATACCTCAGCCACACTATGCTGCCGCGACGTTGCCCTCTCTGGCCATACACTGCTCTACTCACGCGATTAACCGCGAAGCTCCGCAAAAGGTTGCTGAGCTGTATTGCCGCTCGTTTGACTTTACTCCCAAAGGTCATACAAAACAGGAGCGGTGGACTTGACGAGGAGCATGATGAGCGGCATGAAGAGTAACGTTACCACACTATCTCTGCCTCCTTTCCTCGCAATTTCCCAAGTCACTCGACGAGTGTGAGGCAGGGGTAATAAAGCGGCATCAGCAAGGCCATGACTTCCAGTGTCAGCAGCAGCGTGCAGCGGGACGCCATGCGTGGGAGCGAGATTGCATGCTACGATCTCAAGTCGTGGATCCGTTGAGTACCCTCATATTTACCCTATAATCAAGGATGTTGATGACATTCCCCACTGATGTCAGCGGAGTGCCGCAAGGGCCCATCGCTGCGAACCCCTGTACCTCCGTCAACCCATACACGTTTCGAAGACGAGATGGCTCAGACAACTTAGCCTGCAAGAACGAAGTAATTCATAGTTTTCTAGTCAACTGAGAAACGAAAGTAAAAAAGGTTTAGGATAAGTAAGAGTCCGCTTGGTTCAGTGTCATCAAAATAGAGAATGTATGTAAGCAATTTGATTACGAGTGTTTTTTTATCAATTCTGTACAATCTTGATTCATCACGAGAGTTTGAATAAATTATCCATGAGTTAAACGATCCAGTTTTTAGATTTTGTAGCAAATAATGAAACAAAGGTACTTAGAACAGCTTTATTGCATAAATTTTACTTTAAATTAATAAATAAATATTTGTGGACGATCTCAATTAAGGAAAGCTGTTACTTGTATGGGTACTATATCACGAATAACATACGTACATATATAAATAAATACCTACATGGAACACATCCATGACTCAGAAACGAATATAAGTGCTCATCACATAAATAAATGCCCTTACCGGGAATCGAACCCAGAACCTCTTGCTACGTACACAGGGTCACTACTAACTAGGCTAAAGGGGTCATCTTTAATAATTAGGACTCAGGTTGACAGAAATGTTGAAGCGTTAATCTGAAGAATTTTGTTTGTAAATAATTTCAAACAGGAAGAAATGCCTGTGTCTCGAAATGCGGACACTGAAGAATAACAATTGCAGAGAATTGTTTATGAAGACTACTGCTTATGAAAGTTTCGCAAATAGGGAGATACACTCTTATGTAATTTCTGGCATAAATCAAAACAGATAACTAAATCATGATTTGAAATCTATGTTACCCTAGTGAGTCACGCGCACAACGTGCTAGGCGCAGAATGAGGACGTGATTATTTGTCCTGTTAAATGTAGGTTTTTTTTTTGACAGTAGGCCTTTTATATAGATGCTAACTATTGCTTGTACCTGTAAAGGAGCGAGGGTGTCTGGAGAGAAGGGCGAGCCTCCCACGTTCAATATGTCGAAAGACGAGAGTTGCTCCTTGGTCGCCAAGGGTCCCACCGCGGCCGCGAGCGCTGGGCCGAGGAGCGCCCATGTTGGCTGACAAATATGAGTAACATAAGGTTAAAAATATCGACAGTCCAAATTTTACTCTTAGATTTTGTCTAAAACCAGTCGTGTAATGGATATCTGCTTTTAATGCATGAGATAAAGATGGGGTCCCTTTGTTTCCCATAAACTTATTGTTCTGAATTTAGATAATCAGAAATTTATATCCATATAATTTATAGAGATAAACATCAATGGTCAGAATCTTTTTTAAGTATAACGTTTTGTAGTCATAACATTAATGACCCATAATATTAAGTATTATAATCACAAAAGTCAGAAATTGATGTCCGTAACGAACAAAGGTCTATCGATAATTATTCATAAATATTCTAAGGCATATATTTCAACGTACTAATGATTGTTATTCATATAGTATTAATGCCTAAAGTGAATTATGTCTAAAAGACCATATCTATAGCATCCAAAGCCATGTAGATAATTACTCAGAAACATTTCTAGCCTTACATTTGAAAGGGGTACTTGGTACTACTGCGCGGTGTGTTTATGACTGTTTCGTATAGAATACGTTTAAATAAGCATATTGTTTTATTAGACACTTTTTCTCTGAAATTAAAAATGGCCAAGATATTGGACTTCTAAGGCAGGTCGGTGTAGGTACGACGACGACCGAAGCGAGGAGGAGTGTTAGTTGTTCCCTGACCCTAAGCGCGCGAGGCAAGCGAGCGAAGCGAGCGTGCCACGGTAGCGGCCGGTGAAGCGCCAGAACCAATAATGCCACAACATCCATCGAAATGTTGACAAGTACATATTTTTCGTAACATTCGGGTCAAATATTTCGGCCGTTTTTGATTTTAGAGAAAAAAGTTTAAAAACATCACATACTTATTTTAACGTATTCTGACCACTAACCAAAACAGTGAGCGGCATAGATATTTTTCAATCGCATCACTCTTTATTTTCGCCCAAGTACCCACATTAAATAAATAAATAAATAAATAAATAAATTATAATGAATGGGTATGTGGGTACCTATGTTACAAAGCAGTCTGGAAGAACGCGTTCAGTAACGTTGGGTAGTAAAAAAAAATGTATTATATTATTTTTCTGGAAGTATGTTTATGGGCTTTAACATAATGAAGAATGACACCACCGTCAAATTGAATGATATGACTGACTAATCAGATGACTATCAATCATTATGACTTGCGAAAAAATACCTTACAACATCACATCATCAGCCTATATACGTCCCACTGCTGGGCACAGGCCTCCTCTCATGTATGAGAGGGAATGGCCAGTAGTCCCCACGCTGGCCCAGTGCGGATTGGGGACTTCACATACACCTTTGAATTTCTTCGCAGATGTATGCAGGTTTCCTCACGATGTTTTTCCTTCACCGAAAACCAAACCAATACCCATAACCACCTAACAATAATAACCTAATACAATAACCCAATAACCTAATATATATAATAACCTTACAACAATTATTACTAAATAGATTATTGCCTGTAACCTTATTTAATTGCATACCACCGGGACATTGAACGTTATGGCTAAACAATTTTATGACTAACAATAATGATGACCTGCAAAAATCGGAAGTTCATTGTATATTGTTAAATTTTATAACTTTCGACAATATGTCTAGAAAAAAATATGGTGGAAAACGTTATGGACTGAAAAAATCGGATCTTAAATTTTATGGGAAACAATAGAGACCCGATAAAGATACGATACGCAAACTAGTACTGCATCAAATTAAAGGCAGCGAGTAGTCAACGTAATGAACAGGTGAAAAGTTCTCGTGATATATGAAAAAAAAAACAATTACCTATCGCAATCACTAAAAAATATTTCCCAACTGTATCATCATCGTTATCATTTTGAGCTTGTAATCGCCCACAGCTGAGCAGAAGCCTCTCTTCGAGAATGCCATCTATCCCGGTCCCATGCTAGTCTCATCCAGAAATGACTCTTTCTGGATGAGACTAGCACTTTTTTACGTCGTCAAACCATCCAGCTGGTGGACGACTGACTCTTCTTTATCTGCTCCGTTTTGGTCCACATACCGTCACTCTGCCTAGCAATATGTGCTGCCTAACTACATTTGAGTTTGGTTAAGACTTCTCCGTAGTCACGCACCTTAGTGCGACGCGCGACGTCGGATATCAGTATTTCTCAGTCTGTTGTAGGTTAATGCCGAGCATGGCGCGCTCCATGGCTCTCTGTGCTACCCGGAACCTCCTTTGTGAGCGTACATGTCTACCATACGTCATTGTGGGCAGGCCAAATTTATAGTTCGTCCCAGGGACCGGAACCAGTTACCATTAAAGGGTTTTGGATCGGGTATTTGATAGAATTGTTTTTCAAAACCCTATCAATTCGGTAAGCATATCGATCGACTTACCGAAACGATAGTGTAACCAAATTGATAGAGTTAATTCAGGTAAGCGCTTACCAACATTAATAAGGTTACTCTATCAAGTGTTTTTCAGATACAATCAAGCAATTTTAATCTCTGCACGCTTCATATAAAGCTTATTCTTGCATTTTAGGGTCTATTATTAGGTAATCCACGCGCAAACGAATCATCACGAAATAAATATCGAACTCGTTCACAAAATTTCACTAGAATCTGTTGAGATATGTGGCATACGTTTCCATTAAACGAGATATTGATACGAGTATACTGTATAGGTAACGCTGACGTTATGTACGTGAATAATCAACGAAGAGAGAACTGACTCTCTTGACTGTTCACTGACATTACTGACAACCAACCATCAAATCAAGACGTGAAAAGGTAAGACTATTTAATGGTAACCGGTAAATATTCACCCTATTCGACTTGGCAACCGCTTTGGAAACGGTTACCCTATTCAAAACGGTATCCATAACGATAGGCTTACACAATTCATAGGGAAACCATATCGTTTGGGTAATCATTTGATAGGGTTACCCTGTAATCAAATGAAAGGGTTTTCCGGTCCCTGGTCGTCCGAATTTCAATTTCGACAAAAAGCCGTTTTTTTTTATTTAATGACACTATCATGATTATTATAAAACAAACCTAACCTAATGGGTTTTACACGATAAGGACCTCAGAGTAATCAATTTTTTTTCGAGAAAACCTCATTTGTAAGCATCGAAAAAAAATTGCGATAAGTTACCGAAAAATATGAATATACCCAGCCTTCGTCAGAGTTTAACGACTTTTTGTTGAGGATTAATGACTTCTGAGGTCACTTATTTGCAGCAACGCCACTGAATTAATATTCATCAAGAGCCTTCATAGAATAACAAAGTGTACGAGCTCACTCATTTGCATTTTTAAGAAAGTCAGAGACTACCTTGAGAGTTAAATGCTAAATAAGTTTTATGTAAACTCATTCATGCTTTCGTCAAAGGAAAATATAATTTAAGTTCTGCAATCAAGCTTGATAAATACACAACGATTTCACGAAGCACTCATTTACGAGTACATTTTATAATGCCCGATTTCTAACTTAAAAACATTTCTATTAGAAAATATGCAGATTAAAAATGCATCAACCTTACTGGAAATAAATTGTCGCACCAGGGGGTGGCATGAAAATTTCATTGTATAAACAGCGTATACACTCTCAGGCAACCGCTGATTCAATCGGCTGCCTCGCGAAAATATTCAGACAGACTATGTCCGCCTCAGGCCAAGTTGGCTCAGTCGGGGTTGCACAGGGCGGTTCCACAACACTTCGGAAGCTCATAATACCGGTTGCCTCTTATCATTGCTCTGAATAAAGTAAATGTAAACATATGATATGAACACTGTTGGTGTCCCGTGTTATAGAATTAAAAATAAATAAAATAATAAGCACTCGTTTGTGCCGAGGCACAAAAAGGGACGAATGCTTTTAGCCCCTTTCCTAAGACCAAGCTTAACTGGTCTGGTTAGTTTAGTGTGAGATAGTTATCTGATCGCACTATCAAGTTGGACTGCTTTCCCTTCGTTACTTTCCCATCATCACAAGGTCTCTTGCGTATTTGGTCGGTAGGTATCGGTATGCAGTTTTACTTTAGCTTTACTGTCACCCAGATTTCTTGGTTGTCGATACGCCGTACGCCGCGAACAGGGTGAAATTGTAAAGAAGTGCAGCTACATTTCTATACATAGAACGACACGCTGTGAGCAAGAGTGAATCGGACACCACGACCAAATTAAAATGTCATCAACATCACATCAGCCGAAAGACGTCCACTGCTGGGCATAGGCCTTCCCCAAAGAGTGCCAAAATTACCGGTCCTGCGCCACCCGTATCCAGCGGACTCCCGTGAATCCCGCGATCTTAACCGGCAGGTCGATCACGTAACAGAAATCAATCTACATACAAGTGCGCTCGAAGCAACGCACACAGACACTGCTCACGTATACGATATCTCGGACCAGTTCGGACCAGTGCGAGCGCGAGTGCCATCCGCTTCAGATGCGTCTGTGAACTTTTTTGTGCAATAATGGAGCAACAAAATGAAAATTATTGTGACTGTTCAGTGGACGGTTGTTTAAATTCAGCATTAAACGGGGAATTGCCGTTTTTAAAGCTAATTTGTATACAACAATGACATTAAAAACAAAATATTTGAGTCATTATAGGTAATTTATATTTCCATTTTTCCCGTTTCATTCTCAACAATAAATCAAACAACTGGATACGAGTGCCACTACCACTATAGTTATTTGTGCATTAGCCATAGTTGACAACCTTAGAGCGTCCGCCGAGCGTAAGTTTGAAAAGTGAGGTACATACGGTTCTATATCTGTTGGTCTAAATATTTTTACCGTTTTATTTTCCCGCCGAAATTGTTTTGCGTATATTTTTTGGCTGTAAATTGTTTAGTGTAACATTTGTATGGAATAACATTGTTTGGTCGAATGTATTTTAGGCATAAAAATGGCATTACATTGGTGTCACTAATAATTGCATCTAAACTGTCGCATTTATTAAATTGGGTTACCTATGTTTTACCAAAAAATGTTGGACAAAATTATCACGTTCCAAAAAATTTTTCTTCGCTCGCTTACCAACTGGGACTTTGACCAGATTTCATTTAGTCAAATATTAGTTGGCATAATATGTTTTAACCAAAAAAAAGGTCGCAATTCTAACCTAACCGCCAGCGTGTTGACGTTACAATAGTTTGTTTTTTTTACTGCGGGGGGCCGACCCCCTTTTTTGCTGCCCTAACCTAATTTAACGCCCTTGGCTACTGACCTACCTTACCTAGTTTTAAAATAGTTTAGGTGCTTTCATTGTAGCCATTGTTTATTTTGTTTTAGGAGGTTTTATGTTAGGCTAAAGAATAATTATGCCTAACAATATTATACTTATACCCTTATAGTAAAAAAAAAATATACCAAACAATTTTAAGTCAAACATGTTTTAGGCCAAAAAATAGCATACAAAGAATTTTTTTATGCTTAATTATAAGTAAACCATTAAATATTATACTAAACATTAGAACATAAAATTTTAGACCAAGCGAAGGGCACCCGGTACATACATCTGATTGACTTCTGTACCTATCTATTTAGTGACGTTACGCAGTGTATTTAGACTAACTTAACGTGCGTACACAATGCGTTACGCGATCGACTAGCAGGTCCCAAAATCCGATCTAAGTGAATTCCAAAAAAGTTGCCACGATTGGGATTTGATCCTACGACCTCTGCAATAATTTGTATTTTTTTTTTCTCATCGGTATTTGGAATTTCGTTAGCAAACGATTCTGCTTAGTAAACATTTACTCCTCAGGACATCGACACCTTGACCGGGTTAACACAAGCTGCGTCGTCCTTCTATACTGTGATTAAAGTACGCACCCGATATTTCTCAGCCACTTGAATGAAGTACTCTGCCGTAAACTTCAACGGCGTCATCAGTATCGGCACTCGGTACACGGGGCAGCTGATCATGAGGATAGAGTGCGTCATCCATTGACCGGTGGACATGAGGAGCGTCAGACGCGTTGGAAGCGGGAACTGACTGTGATACAGCCTGAGGAAATAAATACGCTTAGTAACCGTGAAGGCCTGTTGCCGTTTAAGATTGTGGAATGAACAATGTGGGCTTTAGATAAGAGTGCGATCTAAAAAAGCGTCTAGAACTGCCGAGGATTCGAAAATGTATATTATATTCAATATTCTCTTTGGTTATACAACTTGTATGTTGGTCTTAAGTAAGCTAATGACAACTGTCTAAAGTACTTCCAACCAGCGACGACTCACTCCGCGATTTCGTTGTGCCACTACTAGTGCATGTACATGCTCTTGCCCCAGCCGGTATGTTCGCGGTGCTACGGCACGCACGCGTTCTATCGTAGCGTGTTGCATGATATAAAAGGATGGCTACGTTTAGGCTCGTTCGGCATACCTAGACAATTATTCTGTGCTGAGGATATGATACTTATTTTCTAAAGTATACATACAAGATGATAACAAACATTAACTACATTACTTATGGTTGAGATTATTTAATGTGACCGACTTCACGAGTATAAACGACTGGCATTGAAATTAAAATCGTCTTCATTGGGCGGTAGATTTGATTTTTGAATGGATGACTTTGATGCAATTCGGCCAACTCCAATAAACTCAATAAAGTATATTCTGGAATTAACTCATACGAGGAACACATTCTTACCATGTAATTGGTGTTTGCATGACCAGGCCTTGGTGGCTCAATAAGGCGGCTTTGGGCACGCCGGTGGACCCACTTGTGGGCAGGATGATTGCAGTTGCATCTGGGCCCACGTCTGGTAGCCTAGACATGTAAATGTATGGCATAAACTGACAAATATCTTGACAATGTAGAATTCTTCTATGCACACCTCCACCGCTGCACAGCACTATTCTCATTTAAAATGAAGCTGTCTGTTGATTTATCTTTTAAATAAATAAATATTAGGGGGTAATCTTAAACAAATCGACCTAGTCCCATAGTAAGCTCAATAAGGCTTGTGTTATGGGTACTAGACGACGATATATTTAATAGATAGAAATACTTAAATACATAGAAAATATCAAAGACTCAGAAACAAACACTCATGTTCATCACACAAATATTTGTCCTTACCGGGATTCGAATCCAGGACCCTCAGCTTCGTAGGCAGCGTTACTACTGGGTTAACTGGTCGCCAAACGTTGTAGTTATTGTACCGAAACATCGGTTACATCAAAATTAACAGTTAAATTTACGCCAAACTGCATAACAGTTAGTTGCATCTGATCAATCGTCGAATCCGACTCGGCTGGGCAGCGTTCGGGAAGCTACGGCACATCTTTTCATCCAACATTCCGCAGTGTCTCAGGACGAGAGTCTTTGACCACTGTGTGTTGCCAGTGATGACATATGGCACTGAAA
This sequence comes from Epinotia demarniana, assembly GCA_945867215.1. Classification (NCBI taxonomy): domain Eukaryota; kingdom Metazoa; phylum Arthropoda; class Insecta; order Lepidoptera; family Tortricidae; genus Epinotia; species Epinotia demarniana. The sequence goes on along the minus strand of OX244278.1, from coordinate 20,476,420 downwards.
CGTGGTCGATTACTATGTGCCTGATAAGAAAGCTCAAAGTCACCCAAAGGGCAATGGAGAGGGCCATGTTGGGAGTTTCTCTGGGTGATCGCATCAGAAATGAGGATATCCGCAGCAGAACTAAGGTAACCGATATAGCCCTCCGAATCGCTAAACTTAAGTGGCAGTGGGCAGGGCACATAGCCCGTAGAACCGATGGCCGTTGGGGTGGAAAGGTTTTCGAGTGGCGACCGCGTACCGGAAGGCGCGGCGTAGTAGGCCCTCCACAAGGTAGACTGATGACATGGTAAAGGTTGCGGGAGTCAACTGGATGCGGGTGGCGCAGGACCGGTCACTTTGGCACTCTTTGGGGGAGGCCTATGCCCAACAGTGGACGTCTTTCGGATGATATGGTGATCCATCTCTTTCTTATTAGAACACTTAAAACAAGAGGTATATAGTGCGAGAAAAATCGAGAGTATATCGCGGCCGTCCCATGATAGCCGTGCTGGAAGTCTATAAGTACAAGACGATTTGAAGACATCTGATCAAGGATTGCCCTCCGAGGCTTCGGCTTCTGGGCCACGAAACTCATACCTCTCGCAACGTACTTGAATAAACGTTTTAAAAGCTTACTGTGTCGGTACTCTACCATTGAGGACCTTCCTAGTACACATAACTATCGATATAGCGAGATGTGGCTACATCAGGAATGTGGTCGAAGGAAATTGTAGAAATACCTTAACGGTGACACAGAGCATTTAATAAATTAAATTAACCTTTGCTGCATTGCTGTCGACGTTAACTATCATTATTCATACCATAATAGTACAAATGCTAAAGTGTGTCTGTGTGTCTGTTTGGTGTGGAGATAGGTTGTATCCCGGGGAAGGACATATCATAGTTTTTATCCCGGAAATCATCCCCTGAGGGGGTGACACGGCGGATGAAAGTTTGCGAGGAGCTGCGAGATAAAGGAGTTCATACACGGACGGAGTCTCGAACAGAAGCTATATCTAAATACATAAATTAACCGGTAATTGATTTTGAAATTCTATTGTTGTGTATTGTAATATTTCACGCAGTTTGCTTTCCATGCATGTACAAATAAATAATATTTAATATACTTACAATGAAAGGTCATTACGATGGTGGTCGCCATCACATAACAAACTACACTGTGCTTGTTTTTTCCTTTAAAAAAAAAGATCCTTGGCGAATCACGTATGAAACAAACACGCGCCGACGGCACGTTTAAAAAGCACGGTGTGCATAGGCCCTTACGTACTTACTGGAAACTGTCAATGTCATCACTGTATCCTTTCGCAAAGTTGTCCAAAGAGGGGCCGTCAGCAGCCACCACGTCAGCTCTGACGTCAGAGCCGCGAACCGCGTTGGTGACGTCATCATAACGGTCAGGCTCGCAAAAGATGAGGCGAGGGGAGATCAGGGGGAGAAACTGTTTGATCTCATCTAAAACCAAAATAGGAAATTTCTATAGGGGACATGTTTTCTCGCTCTTGTCTCTGCTGGAGGTCTTGAGTTCGAATCCAGGCTCCTACCACTGGGTTTTTCAAAAACCTATGTATGAAATATCATTTGATATTATAAACAGTGGCTTTGCGGTGGAGGAAAACATCGTGAGGAAACCGGTCTAATCCCAATAAGGTCTAGTTTTCCTTCTTGGTTGGAAGGTCAGATGGCAGTCGCTTTCGTAAAACTAGTGCATATGCCAAATCTCCTTTAGGGTATAACCGGGAATAAAGTTATACCAAATGCATGAAATTGGAAGGTCAGTAGGCAAAAAATTATACTATGCACCTTTCGTATGCCTTGTTCCGGATCGGTCCAGAACGGTTTGAACTTACAACTTAAACTTTAAGGTCATGAATTGATTGATATTTTGACATCTGTATACGAAAGGTACCTTGTATTACCTGAGGATCCCATTTAAACAATCACTTCGGTTTGGTGTCACAAGTCAAGAGTCAAAGTCTGATAAGGATCGCGCACAAAAAGTTCCATTCCGTTTCCCAATACACTAGGTGGATCCCTGACATGATTTGTTCTCCAAAATGGACTTACGGCTTCTACCTTAAAGTCCATTTTCAAATACACTAGGTGGATCCCTGACATGAGTTGTTCTCCAAAATGGACCTAGGTTGTCTACCTTATTAAAGTCCATTTTCCAATACTCACATTCAGTGGCTCCTGGTTCCATCATGAACGGAAGCACACCAGCGAACAGCACAGCGTAGTATACCGCCGACATGTGTTCGTGGTTCCGTAGCATTATGATCACTTTCTCTGTCGCACATTTGGAGGTTAATGCACGAGCGAAAGAGACAGCACGGTTTAATATTTGCTGGTTGGTGAATTCGGCTCCAGTTTCTGCGTTAATCTGGAATGGGTTGAGCTTTTCTTCTAGAAATTTCGGTAATATGGTTACAAATCTCAGATCGAAAAATAATGATATAATTTATTGTCTCATTGAGAGTCGTAAACCGTCGTACACTAAAGAGGGTACAATATTTAACATCGAGAGGGTAAAAACCCTACTAATTATTCTGTTTTTTTTGTACATTTAATGTAAAAGGTTTAAATACATAGATTCACGCCTTTATCGGTAAAAGGACACATGAAACTTGTGTTCCATTACCACTTTTACCACAAATGTGGGAATAAAAGATCGACAAAATGTGATATCGCAGTAACAGGTAGCTAGCCCATAGCATAGCTCACAACAATGTAAAAAGAAGCCACAGAGAAAACACATTACATACCAACAGACATACCTGACACAACGCCACTTCGTCATGTCAGGTAACCGACCGCGAAAACACCGGGACTTGACTACCACTGGCCAAAAGTCGAGTGAATGACGATAGATGGTCTGTATGAACTCTTACCACACAGAAGAATTAAAATTCACTATAGTATAGTCCGTTTTTTTTAGGCTTAGAAATACGGTAAACAAAGAAGCAGTCGTCGTCAACCTTTTCTGTTTGGGACAAAAATTAGATGTTACCTGGAAATTCATCCTTGCATGCAAACATACACCAACTTGTAAATGTTCACCACTGTATGTTGGACTCTGTTTCTGTATCTTTGCTTGTGATGAAGGCAAAACGGTCAAGGGAGAACGAGTCTATCTTTTTTGCAAGCCACTTGGACCTGCCTCTGGTTGGTCCATCGCAGTCCGCACGCCACCACACACAGCGAAAAATAAAATCTTAATATTCATTAACAAATAGATACTCGTATAATAATCTCGTAATCTTCAACAATTTGTAGATTACCAAGAAAACAAGAAAAATTACTTAAGATACGATTGACAATTATGACAATGTTGACAGCGAAAAAAAACGAACCGATCGTTTCAAACCTCTTCTTCTTTAGGTTTTATATTGTGCAATCTTTCCAGAACTGAATAACGAAATTCAAAATAACAGAGTCAAAAAATAAATACACTAAAAATTAATATAATATTGTTGTAAGTATTATTTATATATAACTAATGAAAACACTTTTATCATTTTAGTGTAGACAACAACGTAAGTCTTTTTTAGTGGCTGTTTGAGATCCTTTGACAGTTGTGTGGCATAAAGTGTCTTATATAAAAGACCTCGTGCTTCGTGCTTTAAGGCGGAAACACATTTTTAACACGCGACGCAATTAAAAGGCCTTTCAATTGTATGCTCGTAATTCTTTAAAATGCAGTGTTTTTAGTTAGCTGCCTTTTTGTAAAGTTTCTTGACTATAAATCCTTTAAGTGCAATTATTAACAAAGAAGTAAAAGTCCTATAACTGCTTTCAAATGAATTATAACACCTAACTACTTATTTAAAGCCAACTATAGATAGAATATATTCACTGAGTAATTCACTACAAAGCAGCCTTAAATGCTCAAATGCATGAAACTGCTTTTTAAGGAATTTTGTTCTTTTATGTATTTCTTTAACTTGGATAACCAATAGTAAAGTGAATTGAAATTAAAGAAAACAATCAAATTAACAGACATTTATTAAAATGCCATACTTATTACGAAATATAAAATTATTGTAATGGCACTGTACATTAATAAGACATTTTTTGGGTTCCGTAATCAAGGAACCCTAAGTTTCGTCATGTCCGTCTGGCCGTCGGCCTGTTTAGCTCAGTAACCATTCCTAAAAACTGTAACTCGGCATGGGTATAATATAAATCAATCACGCCGACAAAACAGAAGAATAAAATATTAAAATCATTTTTTTTGGGTATCTCTCCTACACCTACAGGGGGATGTATTTTTTTTGTCGTTAAACTCAGGTGCGGGGTATTGTTGGAAAGCTCGTTCAAAAATATTTTGGGTTTCTTAAATTATTGATTCGTTTGAGAAATTTAAAGCCGAAATTTTTGTTCTAGTTATGGGTCCCCAACCCCCTGGCCGGCTAAATGGCTGCTACTGGGAATGTGAAAATAGTCGTGGCAATAGTACCCACATCTTTAACTGTAGCCAGGCGATTATTTCGTAAATATATATAACAGATAACAGAAAACTTGAAACTAATGTCGAAAGTACATTACCATTGGGTGTACATTGGTACACAACATGAATAACTTTTTTAAATAAAACTAAAAATCTCCATAACATTAAGTTGAAACGTTTCCATACATTTAATATCTCACTCCGTGATTTTTTCTTTTGGGGGTTCATAAAAGATTAGGTACATGTACGATAAGCTGATTCACAACCTGAGAAGAGCTAAAGAATCGTGTACGCCAAGCCATTGCTTTAATTACGCCGTAAATTGTAAGAAAAGTGCATTTAGAAACAATGAAGGCCCGTCAATGTATCGCACTACAAGGGCGTCACTTAGGGTGAGTTGCACCAAAACGTCTGTAATCGTAAGCGGTGTTCGTTAAAATCTGAATGTATGGAACGTTTGACAAGTTTCTATGGGCTGACAGCTGTCAGCGCCATATTTAACGTTGATCGGTCTGTAATCGTAAGTTTGTGCAACCCGCCCTTAAAGCAACAGCTGCAAACAAAAAAAACTTCCTGATATAAAATGGGAATATTTACTTTAATATTTTTATTTTTTAAAGGATAGTTTTATTCCTTTATTATAATCTATTTGTGTAATTAGTGAATCTTAAATATTCGTATCTTTTACAGTAGGGAAATTAGTGAAGTTACAGCCTCTCAACGAACGTCGTACTAAATGTATGGGAGCGTTTAAACTTAATATTTTGGATATGTCTAGTTTTATTTTTAAAAAGGTATTGATGTGATTTAACTTATTAAGTAGATAACGTACTTTCGATATCAGTTTAAAATTTTCTGTTATCTGTTATATTTACGGAATAATTGCCTGGCTACACTTAAGGATTACATACATGTAGGTATACCTAATGCATTTAAAAGGAAAACTATCACGGCTAAGTTGGCATAACTAGTTACCAGTAATATAACTAATATATAAATGCACCTGCTGCGTGTCTATGTAACTAAGAAAGACAGGTAACAACCACGGAACCCTACACTGCGCGTGGCCTGACCCAAAAATGACCGATATTTAACACTTAAACTCGTTATACGAAAATTCACATCTCTCACTGTGGTACCTAGCAAACTTAAAATCCACCCAAAAATATAGGTGCGCGGCAAAACATTGCTGCCTTTAAATGAATTATTGCGAGAAAACTGCGTTGTAGTATCCGATGGATCCCAAAAAGTTGTAACCTATAATTTTTTTAGCGACGTAAACTTCTTACTTTGAAGTATGGAGTAAGTAATATCATCCAAATAATTATTAAGAAGGCAGCCAATGTCACATGACTGCCTTTTAAGGAATTTTTCCTCAAAAGCGGCTTTTTAATGAATTATTGTGAAGTAAATTCTATGAACTATAATTAGCAATAGGCAGTTTGGTACATAAACTGCCTTTTAAATAAGTGTTTGCCTAAAATATTCCAAAATATTACGCAGTCAAAGGACTTTAACTGTTTTTTTATAGATGAATGTTAGATAACTGCGTTTTAATGAATTTGGCACAGGTAAGAATGCACTTGACTGCTTTTTATTGAAAAAATATCTCAAAAACTAAATACGATAGAGAAAAACGGGTAAGATTGATCAACGCGTCTTTTTTTGCTGATCGCGGCACAATATATAACTCAAAATTGGTCAATTGTCAGATAACTGCCTTTTTAAGAATCACGGCAGTATGACCAGAATCACACTATGAACATGCGACGCGACGCCACGTCGCATGTTCATAGTGTGATTCTGGTCATAGAAAATACTACAATTTGATTCGACTCAACACGCGTCGCGTGGTATCGGGTCGCGTCGCGTGTTAATAATGTGTTTCCGCCTTTAGCCTTCTTTCTAATGCTAAAAAAACGCACTATAGTGTACGTAAACAGCAGCGTACCGTATGGATTCCTTCAGGGTGTGTCTTCAAGGAATAGCATAAAAGCTCCGCTAGATTAACCCTCTCTCTGGTCGCCGCACGCGAGCCGCCATCTTGAATGACCGAATCGAGAACGTCGTCGAGGTACAACTGGGATTGCACAGGGCTGCCCCTGGCAACCGCGTAAGACATCTGGAAACAAAGAGGCATTTGACTCCCCCGAACCCACCCGAGGGATGATTTTCTTCATTAAAACTATTCTACGTCCTTCCCTGGGATTTATATTATACTCGTTTGAAATTTCATCTCCATCAGTACATGGTTTAAGCGTGAAGAGGTAACAGACTGTCAGACAGACACACTTTCGCATTAAAATATTAGTTTGGATTATTTTTTTATGAAAACCGGCTTAATGGCACCACTATACAAATATTTTAAATTAATAAACAACACTATTATGAAGATAGATAATTATTGAGTGGGGATGGGTTCCCTGAGGAAACCAGCCGCCTCACGCCGTAGTCCACGTAGTCAGGAAACTATTAATTCTCGAACCTTGGCCGGAACATTGGAGCTCGGAGCGCGTCGAGTCAGCGTAGTAGCGTTGTCGTAGCAAAAGGGGTTTTTAGGTTTCGCTTAACGGTTTGTAGTAAGTCAAAAATAAAAATTGAATTCAAAAATTAATTGGTTTTATTTAACCAATGACTTATAGCAAGTTACAACTTGTTCAAGCAAGGGCGGCAGGCTTTAATCCGCGCGGCGGGTGGCGGGCGTCCGCTCCGTGCGCACGCGGCGGGCACACGCTCGCGGACTTGTTTCTAGAATTCAGCGCAAGTTAGGCGTGCGCCCGTCGCGGACGCCCGTCGCGGACACCCTTGCCCGCGGCGGGTGTCCGGAGCGGGACCCGCGAGCGTGCGCACGCGGCGGGCGTCCGCGTCAGCTAGCGTAGGCCCTTAGAGCCGAAGCCCACTGAAAGTGTCCAAAAGGTACTAGTCAATCGTGAAAAAAAAAATTTTTAGTTCAGTTTTTAGTAATAAAAGGTAATTAAGTTTGAAATATTCTCTAAGGCGCACGGAGCGAAGATCATTCACCCGGTTAGAGTTCGTACCTATCTTCATAAGATGGCGGCTGGGTGAATTGCAAAAAAAATGTACGTAACACAATGGAATATGCACAAATTTGTTACACAAAAACCAAGAAAGTAACACAAAGGAAATTATAAAGCCGCTTTCATATTAGTAGAAAAAAGTCCTTATTTCAAGAAAGAATAATTGAATACATACCACAATTTTCAAATCATAGGTTCGCGTCGCTTTCATATTTACTAGTTTTTTTATTAACTTCAAGATATTAAATATGCCATGTAAAAAAGAGGCGTAGTCTCGAAACTCTTCCGTCGTAAAAAGTTGTGAGAACGAAACGCAGCGACCTGTCATGTCTTTACGCCCTGACAGACGTCAACGTCAATTATGATAGGACTCTGATTAACTTTATTTGGTTTTAGAAGATTTAATTTAATGTGCGACTACCCCAGGCTACGGTACGCAAGGCAGCGGTTGCTTCAGGCGGCGTTATTTAATTTCAGGCAGGGAGGATGACGTACCAATGCAGGCCTTACGAAGCAAGGACAGCTAGTTACGCGCGCTGATCCCTTTAAGTTTATATGCCGACGAAATGTTTGTACGTTTGCTAATGCAAGCGCTACAACAAAGGAACGAAATCCTTCCCCGAACTTTGATATAAGATATTGATATAAAATATTTGTTATAGAGACCAGAAAAACAACTCCATTGATTTTTGACATGGTATTAAACAGACCACAAGCAAATTTCTTGGCCAGAGCTGTTTAAATCAAAGTTATGATTTTTCGTTTACTGTGTGCTACACAAAAGACAAGTAAATTTTGTATGGGAGCAGAAATCATTTTTTTTTTCGCTAATGCATTTAAAAATATTCTTATCATAGTTATAATATAAAACTGTGTAAATACTATTAAACTATGAACAAGACCACGTCAAATCATATCTGGAATACATGTTACTTGAACACTTATTTTTTATAAAATTTTGAAGTAAGAGGACATTTTCCAAATTTGGAATGTACAATTTTTTTGCAATTCACCCGGCTAGCGGACACTGCGGTCATAGTAATACAAAAAAAATAATGTTTTATGCATTTAAAAAAATCTTTAAAAAATAAAAACTAAAAGAAAACCTATTTTTAAGTTCTTTGTAATGTTCATTATTTGGGCTTCGGCTCTAAGACGGTTAAAAAAACACCATGTATAATAGAGGCTTTTCTCACGAGTGCGATATGGAAAATATGGTGAAATCCCGTACCGATAAACAAAGTCGTAAAAGCTTGGACACGGAAAATTAATGGCTGGTATGTCTAAATTGGTCCGTCACGCATGTACCACGTACTTGCTAATTTATTGGTTTTTTATTGATAAGCCGCTTCGGATTCTATTGAGTATGTTACAATGTAACTTAATTAATTGACCATAAACTTCATTATTTCGTTAAGGGTACTCGCAGTTTTACTAATTAAAATACGTTTTCCTAATCTCAATTTTCGTCATCAGTGAGGTTTGAAGGACGCTATAAAAATATTAAATTTGTGTATTTAAATTAGATCAATCTGCGTAGCTCAATGTACTTTCACCAAGGTTAAGTAGTACGTAATAGATAGGGTTGGGCCATCATAACTAGATTGTAAATGTTTTTGTTTACATCAAGTATCTTTCATTTACATCATTAACAGTCGGCTAATGGAGCAGTTTATAATTTTAGTAATGGTAAATAAAATAAGAATTTGCTTCAATTATGAAAACTAAGGGCCTGTTTCACAATCTCCAGTTAAAACATATCCGTCAGATAAATGTTGGCTGTCACTTTTCTTTTATATGACGGGAGATAAGGATAGCAATAATTTTAACTTTTGTCGGCCGCTTTAGCCTAGTTGGTAGTGACCCTGCCTACGAAGCAAGAGGTCCTGGGTTCGAATCCCGGTAAGGGCATTTATTTGTGTGATGAGCACGAATATTTGTTCCTGAGTCATGGATGTTTTCTATGTATTTAAGTATTTATTTATCTATATAAGTATGTTTATCGTCGTCTAGTACCCATAATACAAGCTTTGCTTAGTTTGGGACTAGGTCGATTTGTGTAAGAATGTCCCCTAATATTTATTTTTTATTTATTTATTTAACTAGCAGATAACTTTATCCGGCGATTGTGAAACAGACCCATAAAGAAATAAAATTCAATATTATTGACGAAAAAGTTTTGCACTACAATTCGGTTAAACAAAATAATATTATGTTAACTATAATTTATAAACGTAGGTATGAAGTCGCGGGCAGTAGCTCGATTATCAAACTATCACAATGTTTACAGTGTCCTTTAGCACGGTATCTTTTAGGTTACGAAATTAGAGTAGACCCTTGTGTTGTATATTGGTAAAAACATAAGACAGAAAATTTATTAACACGAGGATATCTTATAAAAACTTAAGGGGCTCCCATACGCCAATGACCTTCGATCTGAATCCCTTAGTTTTTTTATGTTTTTTTTTGCTTACTATATTAACAACAACGGCTTTAAGCAATATAGTATCCCATATTTACTTCAAAGTTCATCGTTTTCGAGATATTTGGCATCAAAGTTGAACCATTTTAGGTCAAAAAACCCGTTTTCTGGCCATAACTTTTGTGTTAATTGGTTTATAATGAAAACCCTAGACCAGTTTTTAGAGACGTCACAGACGAACCCAAATATGTAGATTTCGTATATGCTAGATCTTCCACGTCAATAGACATACGAAATTAGTGTTTTTTTAGACAATCTTTAAAAAAATCATAGAACATTAAGTATTCATTTGTTTCAAAATCCGGTAGACCAAAATGGAGATAAAAGATTGAAGAACCGATAACCGTTTGATTCATACTTCTATCTGTAGTGCAAAAGAAGGAGATACGATTCAAAACTTGACTAAAATCGATGAAAACCTCGGGTAGCCCCTTTAATATATCATAACTGACGTTTACGTGATTTATTTTAATTGTGGAGAAGCAAGCCGCTTACCAAAGTTCAAATGTTGTAGAATAATGTTAATAGTCGATAACAAGCAAAGTGATTAGGTGACATCTGGTGTCTATAAAACACAATGGTCAATCCCTCTTGCAGTTTTATTTATGCTACGGAAATTCCGCTTCTTGATATGTTAACCAAAAAGTAAGGAATGATCCACATTAGATAATAAGGTCTTAGTAAAGCACAAAACACTGTACACAAACTCTGCCCCAAAAAGGAGGGAATTACCTTGATTAAGCTTGTTAATAAACTCCTTTTTATCCAGTCACTGGTGAGGATGTTAACTAGAACATGTAACTGTGCAATGTGTTCCAATAACGACACTTTAACTTCATAAATAGACCTATAGCTTGCACCAGGTTGTTGATGCGCAAACTAGACAAGTGTACGCTTGATACTGTCACATAAACACACCCACAGCACAGAATAGATAATAGTACAAGTACAGAAGGGACACTCTTTTGATCTTTAAAAAAGGTGCTTTTTTCTCAGCCAAAACATTAAGATTTATGGCCCTCTGACGTCGTCGACGACGACGTCGACGTTCATCGCTACAACTACACGCCGGTTCCTCAACGTTCGGGCACCGGCATGTACTTGTAGCGATGAACGTACATCGCGGAGTGTCCGCCCCTTGCCCACAGTAAAATAAAAGACTACAGTATGACAATGCAATGTTCACCAGTGGATTGGAAACGACGAGAAAGGTTCGCGTTCGCTTATTGAGGGACAGAACATAATAGGGGACAAACTAAAACAAATCCAAAAAGTTAAACTTGATTTATGGGGCAGCTTGTTATATGTTTTTTAGGGTTCCGTAGTCAACAAGGAACCCTTATAGTTTCGCCATGTCCGTTTGTCTGTCTGTCCGTCTTCGGCTTAGCTCAGTAACCATTAGTACCTAAAAACTGTGATTCGGTACAAAGGCCGATTTTCGTACAAAGTCGGCCGACGCAACAGCACCGCACGTCGATGTAACTAAAACAGGCAGGCAAATACGGAACCCTACACGCGCGTGGTTAGACACGCACTTGGCCGGTTTTTTTGTCGGTCGGTTGATGCTTTCCGCGCACGAGAATGCCTTTTTTGGAAAAATTTCGATAAAGACCTAACTTAGTGAAGTTTTATTTAAATTCGTAAAGTGAGATTTTAGATAAGATTAAATACCATAGTATTAACTTGATTGTATCGTAAAATAATGTATCGTTTGAGTAGGCTGAGTAAAAAAAAAGGAAAATGCAGGCCCAACTATGGATATTTTCTATCGCGGAAATTTGAATTATAAAATCAGAAAAGCAAACATATAGTCAAGAATCATATACCTATCTGCAAATCAGACCTCATTGTTTTTTAATCTAGCCACAGAACGGCGTTTAAAAGCACGCGATAATTTCCAATGCACTGCCGTAAATAGATGTATTTATTATCTACCGACTATAGGTCGTTTGTATAATGTATATTGTCTCGAGTTTCAATGTTATCTGAATAAGATATCATTAATTAATAACAAGTAGTTCCAAGAACAAATAGAAGAAAAAGTTAAGGTCGGGTCATCAAATAGCAGAGGAAAGAAACGGCTGGCAAATGCTACACCGCTGCTAATCTTAAATTAAAGAAGAATAAAAAATAAATATAAATAAATATAAGAAAGGCTTTAAAAGGACCTAACAGCCGTAGATATTGTTCAGAAACTCGCCTTTTATTTAGTACGAGCATATAGCTCCGCACGTTGTCAAGTGGCTTCCAATTCGACTTCGTCGGGATTCTTACATTTTATACAGGCCGCTTATGCCCTGGCGGCCATATAAAATGTATGGCCGCCAGGGTTCTTCTTACATGTGTCGACCTGTATCTGGGGGCACGGCAGTGCCCCCGCCAAGACGAGCCAAGCGAAGCGCAAGGCAAGGACACTACCTACCTTTTCTCGAAGCCGTTCGTCGTTTTATTAAACCTCGTAACTTAAGCCAAGATGTAGAATTTGTAGAGCGTGGCTGGTAGTGGTAGGGTTACGCTGTGTAGGATAGGAAGCTTGGCGCTACTTATTCGTATAATCTGATATCTTTTTAACGCTGAAAGCTACGTTTTTGGTGGGATTTGCTTTACAGTACACTTTCTGATCCTCACCTCCTCCGTATCTTAAAGAGACTTTTAATCACCTCTCTTCCGTCAGATCTTCAGAAAACCATCTTCTCGCTCCACCGCTTTCATCCACCAAGTTCTAAAACCACTCACTTGCTTTCAGATGTTTAAAAAGGTAGCCTAAATTCATACCGTCCATATACAGTCCATTACTTTGCTGGGTAGCCACAGGTACCAGAAGCAATTTAGGGGTGCACGTAATGTTACCAAAGGAAAGTGACTGGCTAGCAACTCATCCACCTTTCAGGCTGTTCCGTTTTGGAATGTTCTATAGTTGCATATAAGATGTGCAAAATCTCCTCACATTTTCAAAAAGCGTTGTGGGCTACAATTACCACCAAGTGTGTCCCACTGAACCGAATACGGCGTCTCGGTCTGCCACGTAGGAGACGGCGAGACGAGCTTGACGTCTTTGACCATTACTGGTGGGAGTCTGCCCAGGACAGGGATGTGCGGAAGAAAAAGAAGGAGGCCTTTGCCCAGCAGTGGGACACTTGAGGCTCTTAATAATTTCATTAAATTGTCAATAGGGCCTCTACGTGTTGGCTCAGTTGGTACTTTGTAGGTACCTAGCTCCACGCACGCCTCCCAAAGGTCCGGGACATCATTGTCCCGTGAACGCGAAAGACATACATAATAATAATAATTCAAATTCAAATTCAAAATTCAAATTCAAATTATTTATTCTGCAAATAGGCCACAAGGGCACTTTTACATGTCAAACGGTAATTTACAATAAAAATAATAATCTTACAATAAAAGAATAATAATCTTACACAATAATAATTTAAAATTTGCACATTAAGGACTGATATAACAACACCCTAAATGTCACAAAGTTAATGAAAACAAAACAAAATATGACCATTGCATTCGATTAGGATAAGGTCTGTGCATTAACAGAAAGTTAATGATATTAATTCAGTATTCCAGAGATGTATAAGGTCTCTGAGCGTCCAAGTACAATTAATAATTATTCAATGTTCGTAGAGATGTATACGGTCTCTAAGCGTCCAAACAAAACAATAAAAAAAGGAATATTAATGTAATATTGTCAGTGATGTACATGGTCAATAACAATAAAACGTGTCAAGATCGGAATGATGTCTCTCGTCAATACAATAATAATAAAATAACACTAGTATTTAAGAAGTTAGGTACTATGCCCTTGCAAGCATGAACAGTCCGGACTCCACAAACAGCACCCGATCACGAGTATGACGCATATCTCAGCCATCGCCTCCCTCAACCATATGTTAGGGAAGGTGGCGACCCGATCAACGACGCCACCGTAAGCAAAGCCCTTTAAGCGAGCATGACATATTCAAGCCACCGGACAGTGTTAAGAACAAAGATTAATAAGCGACTTGCTCGGCGAGAAACAGCATTACGTGCTCTCTTCTTACATAAAATGGAACAATTATTTCAGGTAGGTACTTATAATGTGTATTTAGGTATATTCCTAATAGAATTAGCCTACTACTGGCTTAAAGGCATTAGTAATGTTGATACAATGTTCTTCTTATCTTATCTAGATGAGGGCTCTTTAGGATGCAACTTCGACCCAGTGAAATCTTTTGTACATTTGCCCTCTCCTTTGTGCCTACTCCCAAGCTCGCTCCATTATTTTTACAAACCGGATGATGCAGCTCAGCGGAAGCACCTTCAATTGTTTTGGTTGCGAAAAGCCGATACCAAGTTAATCCATTCTTTGTCAGGTTTTTTTTTGTAAAATGTGCAGTCACCAGCATTAATATCTGCTATAACAAAACGGGACTAACATTTCTTAACGATCCTATAAATAGAGACACATCAAATATTAACGCGTAACGATCCTCCCAAAGAATAATCATTAAAAACAACACAGACTGATTGCAACACGATTTCAAGAGAATGATGTCGACACATTCATTCAATTCAGCCCCATTCAGTGCAGTAATTATCTGTTGAGCGGAGGTCACAACACGAATACCTCGTAACAGCCAACCAGTATAATTTTGTCTGACCTAAAGTTTTCTTAAAATCTTTATGAACCTAATATAATCACAATTTTGTTTAATTTAATTTACCTTTCATTCGATGAATTATTTATTAAAAAACCGGCCAAGTGTGAGTCAGACTCGCGCACGGAGGGTTCCGTACCATTATCTATAAAAACGGCAAAAAAACACGTTTTTTGTATGGGAGCCCCCCTAAAATATAAATTTTATTTTGTTTTTAGTATTTGTTTTTATAGCGGCGAGAGAAATACATCATCTGTGAAAATTTCAACTGTCTAGCAATCGCGGCTCTTGAGATACAGCCTGGTGACAGACAGACGGACGGACAGACAGCTAAGTCTTAGTAATAGGGTCCCGTTTCCACCCTTTGGGTAAGGAACACTAAAAATAGCAACACAATAAAAACAAACAATATAAAATAACACAATTCAACAAGAAAAAACACTTATAACATAATTTTTATTTATTTATTTTGGTTCACCAACAATTGTGTACACTGTTTACACTAACAAAATCATATCAACTAGGTACTATTGCTAAGTGTAACAATCACTTAAAGGTAAACACCGCATGCACTATATAAAAAAGGCTTAGCATTAACAAATCCAAATTATACAAAGGTTTCTTAACTTGTTAGTATTATACCTATATCTAAATGATTTAAAAATATTTTGTGTTCGTCATTCACCTTTGAAGAAATTACTAGATCTTACTTTAAATTTCATGACAGAGTCGGAGAAAACATCAGATATGTGACTGCAGCTGTTAAAAGCCTTGGATAGGCGAGCAGCTGCTGAGAACAGTCCTTCTGAGCGGTGGGCAGAGTGGTGTAATAGGTTTGCGAGGAGTTCGGGAAGAAGCTCGAAAAGAGAGAAGGGCTAATAGTTGCGGACTATCTATATGATTGTTTACGACCTTATATGAGAAACGTAGATATATTGATAGATATAAACGTAGTTATATGAGAAACGAGGAGGAAAATTGCGTCCGCAATTTTCCTCCTCGTTTCTAGTGATCCTACCTCGATTTTTAATTCTTTAAACCTTGTGTGTAAGAATACGTTTTTTAAATTTGCCACCAGAATAACTCAAATGCCGTACAAACCTTTTCTGCGCACGCTCTAGTCGCAGTGAGTGAGTGGCATAGTGCAGCTGCCAGACCACACTACAGTACTCCAGGGGCCGTAGACAAGGTTACAATCGACAAGCGCTAACGCCAATAGAAAACAATAAAATGTATGAGAATGACAGATGCTGACGAAACACTTTTCGTTGACATCTGTCATTCCCATACATTTTATTCGTTTTCTATTGGCGTTAGCGCTTGTCGATTGTAACCTTGTCTAGGCCCCCAGAATACTTCTTGCTAAGCTATTGTATAACAACGTTTTAGTTACACTACTTTTTAATTTCTTTACGTTCCGTATAACGAAGCCAAACATCCGAGAAGCTCTTTTTACTATATTTTCGATGTGAGGGACAAATGTGAGCTTTTGATCTATAACCACACCCAAGTCTCGAACTGTATTTACTTCTTGTAACTTCATCACCAATAAGATAAGTAGATTTTAGAAGGTTGTGTTTTCTAGATATCTTGATGTGTATAAATTTTTTGGCATTCAAGACCATCTGGTTGTTGGTACACCATTCTACAAACCGACTTAAGTCGCTCTGCAATAAGTCAACGTCGCTAACAGAGTCAATGATATGAGTAAACTTCAGGTCATCAGCATACATAAGTATGTTCGAGTATAGAAAACAATCAGGAATGTCGTTTATGAAAATGTTAAATAAGATCAGTCCTAGATGAGAACCTTGGGGTACGCCGGATGATATGGTGTGTGACAAAGATGTGAACCATTAACTTCTACAAAAAATGACCTATGCTCCAAGTAAGACTCAAACTAATTAAGTATGGATCCGAATCCATAAGCAGACAACTTTTGCAGCAGGATTTTATGACTTACTTTAACAAAGGCCTTGCTGAAATATGTGTATATGACATCCATCTGCTTACCTGCATCTACTGCATCAAAAAGGAGCTCAGTGAATGAAACAAGGTTTGTAGATGTTGATCTGGCCTTAACAAATCCATGCTGAAAGTCGCTCAGATACAGTCCAGAATGCCTATTGATAAGTGGACAGATAATCGATTCAAAGATCTTGGCAAATATACAAAGTAAGGAAACGGGTCTGTAGTTAGTCACTGTTTTGTCATCACCTGATTTGTAAATAGGTACTACCTTCGCAGTCTTCCACAGAGATGGAAATATTCCAGATGTTAAGGATTTGTTGTATATTATACTCAGTGGTTTCACCAGCTGTGGTGCACAGGAATTGATAAAAATTGGCGGAATGCCGTCTGGACCCGCACCTTTTTTACGATCGAGGTTTTTTAATTTAATTAGATTGATTAGATATTTTTTAATTTCCATTGAGTTCAATTTCCGTTTTATGAATGTAGTCATTGTATCTAGAAATTGTTAATTTACTCAGACGTTTACTGATTAATTTTAACTTTAAAGCATCTGGAGGGTTCTTATATTCTATATAGCGCAATCTAATTTTATTTTTTTCATTTGTCAATTTTTTAATTTTTTGTCTAACCAGGGTGGAAATTTATGTTTTCTTAATCGAGTGATAGGTACATGTACCTTACTTATTTGATTAATTATATTATATAAAACAACAAGCATGTCAAGATCATTGAAAAGCTTCTCCCAGTCATGAGTCATGAGGTCTTTACGTATCAATTCGTAATTTGCCTTAAAATAGTTCGGCCTACGTGATTCATTGTTATACGGTAATCTGCGTTCTTTAGAAAATAATAAAGATATATCAAGTGGCGGGTGAAATTTGTCGATTTTGCTTAAATAGTTGGGGCTTTCACAGACACTAGGTACATGTGGAAACCGTCGATAAAACCAAGTCAAGTATACGGCGAAGGGAGTTAGGTATGTAATTATGTTGTTTTAATTGGTTCACGTTTACAAAATCTAGTAGAATCTCACTAATATGTGGCGGTATGTAAATGCTACTCGAATTGTAAACAGATTTCCAGTCGATGTTCCCCATGTTAAAATAGTATACCTATATAAGAATTAATTTGTTCGAGTACAGTATTATAATGATCAAGTAACAAAACCAGATTCGAACGCAAAACGGGTGGAGGGAGGTAAACAGCACACAAAACTAGTTGCTGGCTATGCAAAATGCCCGGAATCTGGATGGTTACCCAGAGGTCTTCAAAAGTACTTTCAAAAGTAGGGATGCGTTTAGACGTAATCGACTCATGCACTGCAATAAGCACCCCGCCCCCCCTCCTTACCGTGCCGCGTTCCAGCCTGATCTCCGTCCTGTGCACCACATATCTGTCATCAAATAGTTCGCTGCTCATTACAGAAATATTCAGCCAGGTTTCAGTTAAAACTATGATATCGTAATTATTACAGACTGCATTACAGTAGAAATAATGAGTTTTTATTCTTAAGCCATGAACATTCTGATAATATATTTTAAGAATGAATTTATTTATTTAATGTTCTAGAGTTAATGCAAACATAAAACTAATTTATTTAAGGATATGACTGTATTTATACTATTTTATTTTATTTAAACTGTCCATGTTTCGCATATACATGTAATCCGAGTCGTCAGTTTTTCTTGCGTAGACCCTGCCGTCACGCACCCACACATACTTGTAACCATGTGGTTACAAGCGCAAGCCGCCACCAGGAAAAAGGCCAAGGAATGTTCCTTGGCCTTTTTCCTGGTGGCGGCGTGGAGTGTTTTGTTAGCTGGTGACAAATGCTAGACGAGGTTGTTAGGTATGCACCTCACATATAGCACAATCGCTACGGGGCTACGTCATCGGTACATCGTCATCATACGTCACAGAAAAACTTCATCAGCACCGCGTCGTGCCTACGTCACTTCATTATACTGTCTCCGCCGCGCCGCATCATCGATAGGGCGTCTTCGTGCCGGGTAGCCCAAGATGCCCACTATTTAACTTATGGTGCAGGTTTGTTTTGCTAAAGGTTAGAGTCGCAGCTAAAAGCTCCTTGCGCACTCTAGGAGAAGCCAGCTGCACCACAATAGACCTGGGACGAGGATTGTCGGCGTCCAGTTTCACTATGCGAGTACAGTTCTGTTTGTTAGACTCGTTCAACGTAGATCCAACCGCGGACGCCAAGCCGCATACAATAGAAATAGGGTTTTCCTGCTTATTTTCTGGCTCACACTGAAGTTCCAAGTTGGTTGCGCGTCCCTGCTGTTCAAAGTTGTTGAGGCGCTGGTTCAGTTCCACAATTTCGGTTCTCATTCGAGTATTATCTGCCTGTAGGTCGCTGATAGCCTTCTTTGCGTCGGCTTGCTCAATTTCGATGTCCTCAAATCTGGAGTTCATAAAGGTCATCGAATCCTGTATATCATGCATCGATTGTTTCAGTGGTTCTAATTGCTTAGTTACTAAGCTCATCAAGCTTCTATTTAACTCGCTGATCATTGTGCTAAATTGCGCTTGCCCTACCTCCTCTACTATCGCGCGTATCTCTCCCGAGGTAACAGCCGCCTCGGACACAGGGGAGGCAAGAGCAGGCCGCTTGTTCACTCTGGTCGCAGAGGCTGTTCGAATAGGAGTGGAGTCTTGTTTGGACTGCTTACTATTTCGAGTAGCAGGCGGGACACTTCCAGTTAGATGGGAGATTCGAGGTATTTTTCAGGCCTGTGGCTGCCAGACATCCCAAATGATAAGTTAGGTTGTAACTGCTACAGTCGTGTTCATCATCGAGATTCACGTTTGAGCAACACCCTAAGGAAAGGGTAGTAGTTGACATGGTAATAATTATTCAGTAAACTGCATACAATCGACAAATCAGCTGATGAGTTGCACGTCAATGCAGTTGGTATTTAGACAAAAATGAAATATAGCGTTATGAATATAAGGTCCAGTTCAGTTCGCACACTTTGCTCGCTTAGTCTTTGTGTATGTTATCAGCGCGCAGAGAGTTCGGGGCCGAAGTCTAGCCAAACAAGACCGGAAAAGTTACCTTTCGCAACTAGTTACGTACGCAGCCGAAGGAGCGAGCTGTACCCACCCCGTGCAAAGGTGCCCATCGCGCTTGCCGCGTTACCAAGTTGGATGACGATGGACCATCTTTGCAACAGGTACGAATATCGTTTTTGAACCAACCCGCCCGAGTGTCGGACCCTCTGTCTTTTATTCGACGCCCACTTTCTTTGTGAAGGCTAACGCCTCAGAATCTCAGTACCCTGTCATCTCTTATTAATACTATTATTTTGAAAGGCAGAGTAATGTGTTCAAAAGTTTCAAATGCGTAAAAGGTTGCCACTTAAAGTAAATGTCCCAATTCTACGCAACTTAACGCCTAACTGTTGACACCTATTGTTCACCTCAAGATTAAAAGTGGCATGTATGTCGGGCACAGGGACGTTAACCTTGTAGGGTGATCGTGATGGAATCTAAGTGAGTTACCTACGCAAATTAAATAAACTACATATTGACGCAGCCTATTCGTTTAAAATATGTTTAATAAAAAGACGGTTACGAAAAACACAACCATTTTACAACTTATAATTGTCAGAACGTGTTGTAGTGGCAATCATACTACTTGGGCTTTTTTATCTTTTTTTATACCACGTTGGTGGCAAACAAGCTTACAGAATTTCATCAGTCTTCAAATGATACCCGTGAAAGTGTCGACATTTACGTTTTTTGCGGCATAAACAGCCGTATCTTTTTAACGTTAACTTAGAAGTTTGATTATTTTACAGCTTCAACGGACTGTAGACGAGAGTATACGGTTTTAATTTAAACTTGATACCTCCACGCGTTCCCAAGATAAGGGGTATTGACAGACAGACCGACGGACAACAAAGTGATGATGAAAAGTGACTATATAAAGATTCCCTATTGAGGTACGGAACTCTAAAAATACCACAGACCGATTCCACTCTGCGAAAACAGCAGTCTGACATATCATTTTTATGAATATAGGGATCAAATTATACAATTTATGATCGATGAACTGAGTCGATGCATGTTGTGAATCACAATGCAGATTTGTTTAAGTCTTAATTGGTTGTTCGACCGTTTATCAAATTGAGACGATCACGTTAAAGAGCTCGATCTGACACATTCATTTTGTATTTTAATGTAATTTTTGTATTTGTTTCGCATGGTCTCATCAACGCGGCAGCACGGTTATTACAATACGGTGCAAGTAGTGTAAAGCTGTCGGCTGATATGATGATGATGAATAATTTAGGATTCGCGTTTGGCTTTACTTATCCACACAATTAATCTTTAAATCAATAAAGGGATGGCGGCGCGTTTGCTTCTTCTGAAGTTGCACGAGTCTATAATAGGCATGATGACACATTTTGAAAAACTGTTCTAAAATGTTTCGAAACATTTATTATGTACAACGAATAAGATTTTTCAACAGAATATAACAGTTAAGTAGAAAAAAATGCATTGTAGTTTTTAAATTTCAAATTGGCGCTTAAACGCTTGTCAGTGTCATGACGTCCCGAGTGACGTCACGTTTGTATAAACAGAACGCAGACCTTTGACTTTGACGTTTGCTACCTAGATCGCTCAATCGCTCATTGAATGATCATAAATTAAAAAGTTTACAATCTTGCGCGGCCGTGCGAGCGAGAAAGCGGGACAATGTCGTATGAAGATCTGACAGATAACATGGTTCTATCCCTGTCTTACTATTCGTTCAGTACGTAAGTTTTCTGTGTAATCTGTGGTAATGGCCGTTATGGGTATTTGTTTATACAAACGTGACGTCATGCGCTCTGATTTGTGTTTAACATAATCATGGCGGGCGTCCGTATTTTTCAGTTTGATTTTATCAAAATAAATAATAATCTCTTACATATTAAAAAAAATGAGCATTTTTCGAATTCTATGATTAAAATTTGACTAAGAAAATACCATATTTTTGTGATTTTCAATTACTGTCATCATGCCTATTATACGGTGTTTCTTTAACATCCGTTAGGCCGTATGCTTGTTTGCCACTGCCATAGTAATAAAAAAGGCCCTTTCATTTATTTATTTATTTATTTATTTAAATATAGCAACTATTTTTACAGGTTAACCTAATGCAATAGCGCCTTAAATATCAAATTGATTTAAACTAATTATTATACTTGCACAAGACACGGATTATGCGATCGATTACACAAACGCGATTCTTCCTATTCGTGATTCCCATACAATATAGATTCCACACAATTGCAGTTTACTACATTCGTGATTCCACACAGCCGTTATTTTAACGCAATCGGGATTCCTCCTCTTCGTGATTCTACACAATATGGGTTCAACGCAATTGCAGTTTACTACATTCTTAATTCCTCTCAGTTGTTATTTTTACATAATAATATCGTACATACATACATACATACATTTACGCCTTTATTCCCAAAAGGGGTAGGCAGAGCACATGAAACGTATGTTCCAACGCCACTTTTAGCATAAATGTGGAATAATAGATCGACAAAATGTGATATTGCAGTGATAGGTTGCTAGCCCATAGCCCACAACACACTTCAACCCTGGTCCCTCAGTCGACTTTTACGACACCCACGGGAAGAAAGGGGGTGGTGAAATTCTAGCCCGACACCACACGGAGGACAAAAATATCGTTTCATCTTAATAGTCTGATCTTAATTGTGTGGAATCCATATTGTATGGGAATCACGAATAGGAAGAATCGCGTTTGTGTAATCGATCGCATAATCCAAGACACACAGGCACACTTTAACAAATTCAGACATTGAACAATGAAATATATCAGTTTGTCCAGCAACTAGGTTTAGTGTGTGTACGGCGCGACTGAGAGGCGCTTTACGAAGCAAGTTGGTTCTGCCGCTCGGCTCCACCAGCGGCCGCGGCCGCCGCCGCCACCCCGCGTACCCGTCCGGCACACCCAAACCCAACTGCTGCAATATACCCGGGTTGCAGATAACACCCCGTAGAACTCGGACTAGGTAGCATGCTAGTGACATATCCCTACGCGTTTCCAATCTATTGTAGCCTACCATGCCTATGACGAAGTCTGTAGGATACTTCAACGGGTAGAAAGGGTAGACTCCATACAGTTTCCAGTACAGATACCTGGTAAACTTATTTTTCACTTCTCATGCTCAAAAAGTGCATCATATTAGACTTGGCAAGCGGGGCTAAAGTACTACATTTAGCCCCTAGGGAAAATATGTATACATATTTATGATTTATAAAACATTCTAATTTCACTACTCACAACAGTTCAATATTACATCCACCAATCACAGCTCTTAAAAAAAACATTAGTATTTGCTATCTACTAACCAGAATTCAGCTAGACATTAAAATTGACCAATCAGGAAACAGAATTAAATTCAAACATTGGGTGTTTTTCAAGCGTGGTTAACCACGCTTGAACGTTTGGATGGAGCTATCGGTCAGAGGCGTTTATTTTTTTAATTATTGTAAATTAGGGAATGAAAAACTACTAATGTTTGAATTGAATTCTGTTTCCTGATTAATTACATGACCTAAGCTATGAAGATTGAGCGGGATAGACTACGCCGCTATTAGACGGTCAGAGGCGTTTATTCGTCTTGTGAATATTTTGTATCTGTGTCAAAACAGTTTATTAAAAAGAATGGCGCCAATTTGAACAATCTTTTCGCCTTGGTATAATTGTTGATTGTGGGTGGATAATCTTTGTTTTTACTATTTTCTCGCAGTCGAAGTGAAAAGTAGAGTGTATAACTCTGGTCTAAAAGCCATATTATGCCTCGAACTATTTCCCCTCACTTCGTTCGGGAATATATCCATCTCGTGGTAATATGGCTTACTTTAGACCCTTCTCATACAATCTACTATTGTATCTTTTCTACCATGAGGATATACTTTTTCTCGTGTGGTCCCCATACTGCAGCATTGCACTCCAATTGGCTTCTCACGAGAGCATTATACAGCGCTGAAAAGGCTTGAATGTGTTTAAAGCTCGCTGCCCGAAGTACGAAACCGAGGATTCTAAATGCTTTTTTACAAATGCCACCTATATGGTCCCTGAAGGTCAAGTCCCTATTTAAAAGTACCCCTAGGTCTTTCACGGAGTCAACTCTAGCTAACTGCGCTCCTGCTACGTCATACTTGTAGCTGAGCGGCGTTTTTGCCCGGGTGAAGGTGATGGTGGTGCATTTATCTAGATTAAATTGTAACTGGTTTCTTTGGCTCCACTCCACCACTCTCTGTATATCCCGCTGGAGGCGCTCGCAGTCTCCCTAGTCCTCGATTGCCAGGAGCAACTTGAGGTCATCCGCGAATAAAATACATTTGGCGTCCTTAACTACTTCTGGTAGGTCGTTAATTATTATTAAAAATTCTAACGGCCCCAAGTTACTTCCCTGACTTACGCCGGTCCTAGTAAAATACGGCTGGGATTTGCAGCATACTCAACAAAAAGCTACGGTAGCCCAGTGGTTCAGGCATGCAGGTCAAGCGGCGGTCGTGGGTTTCGAATCCCGGCTCGTACCAATGAGTTTTTCGGAACTTTTGTACGGAATATGATTTCATATGTACCGTTAGCTTTTCGGTGAAGGAAAAACATCGTGAGGAAACCTGCATACATCTGCGAAGAAATTCAAAGGTGTGTGTGAAGTCCCCAATCCGCACTGGGCCAGCGTGGGGACTACTGCCCGTTCCCTCTCATACATGAGAGAGGAAGGCCTGTGCCCAGCAGTGGGACGTATATAGGCTGATGATGTGACGTGATGTGATACTCAACGTATTGCTGTCGGTCCCTCATGTAGCTTGCAAAAAAATGTAGCAATTGAGGAGTGCAGTCAACTGCCGCCATCTTAGCCAACAAGACGTCATTGTTCACCAAATCGAATGCTTTTTTGAAGTCAAAGTACGCTACGTCAACTTGCACTCCTCTGTCTACATGAGGGACTACATAATGCCATGGTGTTGAGCAGATTGCTCGTCGTGCTGCGCCCCTTTCGGAAACCGTGCTGTGCGTCGGAAAAATGGGCCGAGACCTGCTCCTGAATGCTGCGCTGCACTGCCGACTCAAATACCTTTGCCGGCGTGGAAACAATTGCGACCGGTCTGAAACCGGTTACCTCAGACCCGGCGTTGCCTTTAGGTTTTCCACCGGTCCGGAAAATGTGAAGTTTCCAAACACAAGTTAAATATATGCAGGAGTGGTTCCACCAACACTCTACCACAATCTTTAACAACGGCGTCGGCCCCGCCCCCGCCGCGCTCCACCGCCTCCTCCACGTTGAGCATCGCGGGCGACCTCCCGTAAACCGACTCAAAATATTCTGCGATTTCCTCTGCACATTCCGAATCAGATAAACTATTTCCGTTGTTTGTTATCCGCTTTCGACTTACCGTTCCCCGCTTGGATCTGACTGAGCTTTGCTCCCGCTTTCGTCTTCGAGCTTATTTTTTTTATAAAAGAGCGGTAAACAAAATTACAAAGTAACCACAACAATCAACAACAATAATAACAAATAGAACTAACAAAATTATGATTATATACATACATACATACATACATTCACGCCTTTATTCCTAAAAGGGGTAGGCAGAGCACATAAAATGTTCGTTCTAGCGCCACTTTTAGCATAAATGTGGGTATAAAATATCAACAAAATGTGATATTGCAGTGATAGGTTGCTAGCCCATCGCCCACAACACACTTCAACCCTGGTCCCTTAGTCGACTTTTACGACACCCACGGGAAGAAAGGGGGTGGTGAAATTCTAACCCGACACCACACGGGTAATTATGATTATATGCAACTAAGAAATGTTATTTACCATAACGTTCCGATATATGTACGCTCCATTCAATATAACTGTTAATGATATGAGTTCCAAGACCACGATAAAATAACTTCATTCATAAAAACAATATTTAAAACAACATTATGTAAACCAATACAATATTGGTGATGACATTATGAGTCAAAATTTTCGGAAAATTGATTATTATGAATAACGATGGTAGTGATACAAATCATTTCAAAGAAATATTATGAACACAAAAATTATGAAGAGTGATGATTATGAATACAAAGCGGGATTACTAGAAAAAATCGACACTTTAAGTTTATATGAGCCAATATTATGTACCCATCTATAGCAGTTAGTAAAGAATACATTGCATTAAAATTAGCCTTAGAAAAGCCTTCTCTCTTTTCAGCTCATCTCCGAACTCCACACGTTACATGGCAACCTTGCCAAGATCACTCGCCGTGCAGAACCGTCTCCTAGCTTTCTCGCGTCTCGTTTTGCTAAACGATTTACGGGCACACATTAAGTTGTAATAGTCCTTAAAGCACCATCAAACGCCTTTTACAACTTAAATTGATCTTTGTTCTCGCATTACCACTGAATTAGAGCAAATCGAATCGACGTATAGCGCTCTCAAGCGTCCCTTGATGCAATAAAATGGAGTGTTCGCCTTTGTCGCGCAATCGAGTTAGCGATGCCGACGACGAGTCTGCATTATCGGAGGTTTTGAATGATACTTTTGAATGACCGAGAATTTCTGTGACAGAAATCGTAGAAAGATGAATAGGATTAAGTACTCTCAGGTGTTTGGAGCTTAATTCGAGCAAAAGCTTCAGCTTCATACTTGAAACCATCGGAAAAAATTTAATTGTGGCCACAGTGGACGGTCCGATCAACCTGATTATCATTAAACTAAAAGAAAAAAATATGTATGCACGTTTGAGTAAAAATAAAAGATAGAGATAAAAACAAATATTTTGTGCTCAAGTGAGGACCGGGGGGTCTATGTGTGGACGTATGTACTATACCTTACTGTACTAGCTTTTACCAGCAATGCATCTGAAGGATAATCTCAGTGTAAAATCGATTAAAACTTTTACTGGATTTTGCGTCGTCGAGTAACAAACCACCGAAACACATTTCCCAACTTGTATAAGATTAGCAGGTTTTTCACATATTATCCATTGAACGAATGGCACAGTTAATCGAATGGTCCATTCCATGGGATTGAGAACGTGACTCGATCTTCAGGTGATTCGGGAACTCATCGACGATTACCAATAGCATACCTGGAAACAGCCAATCGTTTTATCACATTAAGGTGATGCCTTGACTCGAGGCTATTCGCGAAAACCTCACCCCCTTAAGAGACACCTTCCGCGCACGACAAAAAGAGACGCAGCACTCTTCGGGAATAGCTTTGGACTCGATAAATACCCAACTAAGTATAGTTTTATTGGTATTTCTCTAAGTGAGATTTTACGATTAGGCACAGTACTTCACAAACCCAAATTTTCACAGACCCAGTTCTTCACGATCCCAGTTCTTAACAGTCCCAATTCTTCACAACGCCAACTTTTCAAAAACCCATTTATTCACAATCCTAGTTCTTTAAATTCCATTTTTTTAACTATCCCAATTCTTCACAATGCCATCTTTTCAAAAACCAATTTTTTCACAATCCTATTTCTTTATATTCCAAATTCTCAACTGTCCCAATTCATCACAGTCCCAACTTTTCACTGACCCCATTCTTTGAGTGATTAGATCAGTTCCCCAAACGCGTTAGTTCCGCGTACCACCATTGCAGTTTGACCACCGAGCATTATGCCTAAAACGCAAAGTGGCCACTTATAGGTAGGTTAGGTTCGTTAGGTTTCTTCAGATGCCCGAAGGGCAAACAGACCAGAAATAGGAGCCCCGCTCCGCGGGGCTCCGTCAATATCGCTACCGTAACCTCAAAACGACGAAAATGTGATGCAGGCATTTTGAGGTTACGGCAGCGATATTGACGGAGCCCCGCGGAGCGGGGCTCCTATTTCTGGTCTGTTTGCCCTTCGGGCATCTGAAGAAACCTAACGAACCTAACCTACCTATACCTTTGGGGAACTGTGCACGGTGACATAAATGAACGAAAACAACCTCGAGTGGGGGCAAACGCGAATGGAAATTCTGCTACGCGGAACTAACGCGTTTGGGGAACTGATCTAATCACTCACAAGTATAAAGAATATTTCCAAAAATTAGAATTGTGAATACGTAAGTATGTGAAAAACTGGGAATGTGAAAAATTTGGAAATGTGATAATTTAGAAATGTGAATTGCCTGGGAATGTGATAATTAAGAAATGTGAATGCCTGGGAATGTGATAAGTTACAAATGTGAATGCCTGGGAATGTGATAATTTAGAAATGTGAATTCCTGGGAATGTGATAATTTAGCAATGTGAATTGCCTGGGAATGTGATAATTTAGCAATGTGAATTGCCTGGGACTAATCGACACATCTGAATACGTCCCAAACTTAAGGTTGTGTCAGATTGGGTACATATGTTTCCGTAGAAAGTGACATGAAACCTTACTCCTAAATATGTTATTCCCTCCCTATCTGTCCTATTGAAGTAATCGTAAGTCAAGGACGGCACCCGGACAACCGTTCTGGATAAACACGGGGATCTGTTCCGGACACTTCATTGTTTATGGAGATTAGATTGGAATTATGTTTTGAACGCTTTCATGCACTACCAGCTCTGCTTGCCAATACGGTAGAAATGACTATTCAAAATCAAAATCAAGTAACTATTCTGCAAATAGACCACAAGCGCACTTTAACGCGTCAAACGGTAATTATTTACGATATGTAATTAGTATTTTATGCAGCTGTTGTATAAGAATAATTATTAAGAAGGAATTTTCTACGACAAATTTTAAATATATAGCATTGTTTAGACTTTTCAGGCAGCAAGTTTTCTATTCCTTATTTTGCTACTCACGAAATTTCTACAGAAGTACAGTTATGAATTCCTTTGACCATTTTAAAAGGAATATACACTTTTGTCTCCCCAAATACGAATATAATCTTAATAGTTCAGGAGTTATAGTTTATCACCTTTCGTCTTTTCATTTTGAAAATTTGAACTGTATTCTGGGGGAAATCAGAAATGTTATACCTCTTGTTTATCGTTTGTTTTGTTTTTAATTTGTCAGCTCTTGCCATCCGTACCAAACCGGACCGATGAGAGGGAACGGGCAGTAGTCCCCACGCTGGCCCAGTGCGGATTGGGGACTTCACATACACCTTTGAATTTCTTCGCACATGTATGCAGGTTTCCTCACGATGTTTTTCCTTCACCGAAAAATTATGTTTATTGTTTAAAATCTACCCCATATTGTGGAAACTGTGATTTGCCTCTACTTGTGTACAGTATTCTTTTATTGAGGTGTGCATAATCAATAATAGTATGGTATTTCTATTGTATTGTATTATATCCATAATAATTTTAGCAGCAGCACATTAAAGTATATCAATACTCTATTAATATTCTAATCAATTCTGTACCTACTCCAGTGGCTCGTACCGGAATTGAGCTTGCGGTGCGCGGCCGGTGTAAAATGGCGTCACATCGCGCCTATTTGTGAGGACCAACAAGGGCCAACGCTTGGGGTGAAGGGATTGCGTTTGTTTACTTTAAACTTGACCTATTTCCCTGTAAATTTCTGATACCAAATTGTTTATGGTGACAATAACTTGTTAGTCCTGATGATTATCAACGGATAAATCATCGGACATTCATTTATATCTATAATAATAATAATAATAAATACTTTTTATTGCACCACAACAAGAGAGACAAACAGGTTACAAAAAAATTGCTTAATAAATAATGGACACAACAGGCGGTCTTATCGCTTTGAAGCGATCTCTTCCAGACAACCTTTGTACAGCAGGAAACATTTAAACTAGAATTTTTAACAGGTAGTGCAGGAATTCATCATGAAGAGTAAATTAACACATCAATCTTTCAAATATTTCTAAACAGGACACTTAAAAAAAAAAAAAAAATACATACCTAATATATTAATAAATACACAGACATATATACAACCATACATACATACATACAATACATAAAAGGCAACTTAAGGGAGAGACAGGTAATATTGTTTCAACAGATTTTTGAAAATAGGAAGAGATTTTGCACACCTTATATGCAACGGCAAAGCATTCCACGACCGAACAGCCCGAAAGGTAAATGAGCCATTATAAAATTTGGTAGATGAAGGTGGTGGGGCAAGAAGATGGTTTTGGGAAGATCTGATGGAAGTGAGACGATTAAAACGCTCTTTGAGATATGGAGGAGTAGAGGGAATAAAAAGTATACTGTAGAGTAACGCCAGAATGTGAGAATCACGACGGAGACGAATTGGAAGCCACTTGAGCTGAGAACGAAAGGAGGAAACGTGGTCATACTTGCGCAAACCAAATATGAACCTAAGAGACACATTTTGAAGGCGCTCAAGTTTGTTAAGCTGGTCCTCAGTAAGGTCCAGATAGCACACATCAGCATAATCTAGAATGGGAAGAAGAAGAGATTGAGCTAGCGCAATTTTAGTGGCGAGTGGCAAAAAGTTACGAAGTCGACGAAGAGAACCGATCGAAGCAAACATCCGCCTGCTGACCTCGCTCACCTGAGGTATCCAAGATAATGTGCGATCCATTATGATACCAAGGTTCTTTACCTGGTGCGAATATGGAATTTGAACACCATTGAACATTACAGCTGGTAAGCTCATAAAATCAAGCCTCGGAATGAGCTTCGGACTGCCTACGATTATGACCTGGGTTTTAGCAGGGTTTACCTTAAGCCCAAAACGTTCACTCCAGGTAGAAATACTCTCCAAGTCCTTATTCACGGCGTGGATAACCTGAGGTAAATCATTAACAGTTCCTTGAGAGTAAACTTGAAGATCATCGGCATAAAGGTGATATGATGAAACGATGTTACTAGTAATGGAATTAATGAAGATTGAAAAAAGAAGAGGGGACAACACGCCACCTTGCGGGACGCCAGCCAGCGTGTTGCACCACGATGAATGGGAAGAATCTACCTTTATACGTTGCCGACGACCATGTAAATAACTATGAAACCAATCAATTACCACAGGAGATATGTTAAGAGAACGTAATAAACTAAGCATAATATCAAAATCAACAGTGTTAAAAGCATTACTAAAGTCAAGTAGCGACAAAACAGTGACATTCCTGTTGTCCATGCCTGCTCGGACATCATCGGTAATTTTCACGAGAGCGGTAGCCGAACTATGACCTGTTCGGAAGCCGGACTGAAAGGGATTCATCAGATTGTTCCTGTTCAAGAAAGAAGTCAGCTGTTGATGAACAAGGCGTTCCAGGACTTTTGATAAGAAAGGAAGAATTGAAATAGGACGGTAGTCAGAGAAAGAGGAAGGTTTGGATGATTTTGGAAGAGGAATTACATCGGCATCTTTCCACAACGAGGGAAATACACCAGAGGAGATGGAACAATTTAGAATATGGGTAATAACAGGAGCAAGGAGATCAAGGATAGGGAAGATCATTTTACGGCTAACGCTGTCGACACCAACAGCATTGGAGGTAATAGCTAATACGTTCTTCTTAACATCACTGACAGTGAATTGAGCAAGAAAGAAAGGAGGAAAGTCAGGAGTTGGGACACTCGAAAGATAGTTAAGAGTATCAGCCTTATCTGACCTGTTGAATGTGGTAGAAGAAGAAAAATGCTGGTTAAGCTGGTCGAAGTCTACATCACATAGATCATCGTATAGTTACA
The DNA here is from genome assembly GCA_945867215.1 of Epinotia demarniana. NCBI lineage: Eukaryota > Metazoa > Arthropoda > Insecta > Lepidoptera > Tortricidae > Epinotia > Epinotia demarniana. The sequence continues at coordinate 20,445,142 of OX244278.1, read as the reverse complement.
TTCGAAGGTGATACTTTTATAATGTTCTATCTAAGTTATAATTTAATTTTTATTTGGTTTTCTTTTGTTTCTTTTCTGCTCATATGTAAATGTAAACATAAAATAATAATACATACTTGTGATCTAGTTCGCATGCTTAAGCATATTATTATGTATAATTTTAGAGTAGTTTTAGGATAGTTTGCGCTTCTTTGTTACTTGTAATCATGCTGTGCATACATGTTTTGGATGGCATTCCTAACCAGATCCCCAGATTTCTCTTGTACAATATATGTAATGAATGTTATCTGTTTTGTGTGCCTAATAAATAAATAAATAAACAAAGCTAACGTAATACGTACTTAATATTATAAATGCGAAAGTGTGGCTCTCTGTCTGTCTGTTACCACTTCACACTCAAACCGCTGAACCGTTTCAGATGAAAATTGGAGTTAAAGGATAGTTTTTATCCCGAAAATCATCCCATAAGAAGGTGAAATGGGTGGATGGAGTCGCGGTCAGAACCAATTTAGATATAACTGCATGCTGATGAAGGTATTATCCGTTGGTGATCCTATATAAATTAATAAATATTACCACAATAACAATGAAAAAGTAATCGAAGATCATATAATGGAAGTTAGGATAACCTACATTTGAAAACTAAAACGAACTTTAAAATAACGTAACAAAAACTACAAAACAATTCCAAATTCGGAACGTCTGTTTCTGAAACTTGTACACTTTCGATTCCGTTTCGTGCTCCCATTCGTTAATACCTAAGTAAAGTTTATCTTGTTTACTGCGAATTTAAAAAAAGATGCTGGATATTTACCCCAAAATATATATCTATAAACTTTTATTTTATTATCTGTTTACTCTATTCATCCTCTTAGCCATTTGTCTCGGTTGTGCCTTAAACAAGCCCGGCACACTTTGTTACATTATCCCAAGATTTGACCTTCCAAAACAATCAACAAAAAACAATCCTACCTTTACCGCTTCAAGATAACCACCGATGACCTTTGCCCGTGCGATGGAAGCACCTCGCAATCCGTCGACCACCTTTTAAAAGACTGCCCATAATTCACAAACCCGAGATTTCACCACGAAATCACCTATCATAACCTCCATATAGAACCATATAACCTGCAGGAAATCATTCGTAAAGAAAGTACAATAGCCTCTTTTTGCAAACTCGCCACCTCCATAGTTAATAACCTGAAAAAGTTCAATGGCACATAGTTCATTCTTCATTTCACCCATCATCCATTACAACCATACTCATCATTCATACACAGAATCACTTATTCATTCAGTAATCACTTATTACCATACAGTAATCGCGGAGTCAGTCGCCCGTATCCTTCGCAGGGACTGTTTCTGGTGTAATCACTGTATAGTGCAAAAAAAAACCTTCCAAAACAGCAGAGTGTAGAAAGAAAACTAAACCTTACTGGGAAAAGGTTGGCTGGTAATATAGTGGTCGTTTGCTGGTTTGTACTAAACATTCAAACGTTAATACAACAGCAAGACAAACATTCTTTAAAATCAACTAATATTGTAATTATTTTCTCTCTGATATTTAGAATATAAATAATCACGAAACCCCAGGCAAACAGTAACATATTTACTAAATAAATACCACAAAACAGCCAACGCGATTAAAAGGCCCGCAGCAAACAAGCTTCGGACAAAAAATGAAAAATAACAAAACCTATTCATCTTATTCAAACAGCTATAAGCTCAGCGGTGGAAGGGATTCGTGACACGGATAATTTTGACAAACACGCGCCCGTGAATCAACTTGAAACGTACAAGCGTATGTACATTTGTCATGTGCCACAGCCCTGCACATCTGCAAACCTTTGTTTTGAGACTTTTGAGTGACAAGGTCGAGTTTTGTGTACTCAGACTGAAGCCCTTTCAGGCTTTCAACTGTCAATCCTCATAGTTACAAGGGGTCGATGAGACACCTACGTTTCTATTTGACAGCACGCACATGATACATTTTGCCTGAAGACAGTTCCAAAACGGTTACAATTTAAGCAAAGTGGGGCGCTACTTAGAATAGATCTATTGTACTGACCCTCGCTCTGGGGTTAGCTATAGCAATCCAGTGTGGCAATTTGGCCAATGAACTGACAACTTGTATGGAGAAAAAAATAATTTTGGAAATAATTAATAATAAAAATAAAATTTCAGACACCAAAAAAAGATAGGTAAGTAACTAAATTAGCTTCTGAAAAGTCAGAATATATACAGCCTACTTGCAGAATAAAAAACATTTATCATTTAAATATATTTATCTTTACTTTGCTGTTCTATTAATGTTTAAGATAAATCGTACAAAAGAGAATATGCCTGCTTCATTTAATTTTTATAATACTTCCGAGTGTAAAGTTTGTTCGATTCTTGAATAAAGCATCTTAAAATAACATTTTAAAATGAAGTAAAAAAAAAGCTATTATAAATTAAACTTTTCAAAACCGTATTTTCCCTGGAAACAGAGCCCCATTTCACGAAGTAACAAAATAACGATTTTAAGTCTAAACTGGCAACACTAAGGCGCTCGACCAATAACTACTGGCTATTTGATTAGTTCTAGTCAGTGAATACATATTACGATAAAATAATTCTACATTCAAAATAAGTAAAGTCTCCAGCGACCACGGGACAGCACAGCGACACCGGGTCAGAACAGCGTATTGCCGTATGTCGATTTCACACGGGGGCAGAACAGTGAGGCAGAAAACGAGAGCACGGTACTGCTACTGTTTAAAACGCACAGAACAGTAATAATTTCTATCTACTGTCTACTGTTCTTTACGTTTAAACAGTAGCAGTACTGTGCTGCCCACTTTTCTGCCTCACTATTCAGTCCCCGTGTGCAATCGGCATCTACGAAACAGCACAGCGACATCGAAAGTCCGCTGGATGCGGTGCGCTGTCGGCGGATAATATAACAATGACGATGATAATGATCCAAAGAAAAAAAATATAATGATAAGTGACAAAGAGTTTATTATAATAATTCTCGTCGCTACTGTTTTGAACAATACAGTTTTTCTATTAACATTCTAAAGTTTTACGGTATATACAACTTGTATATAACCAACATGCTTTTCATATTCGTGCTACATCTTCAACTCCGTCTCGATCTTCGCTATCCGTTATCTCCGTGATTTACTCGGGGCAGTCGAGATAAATGAAAAACCTCTGTGAGCCTTGGAGCAAAATATCCCGAATTTGCTTGCCGGCCCGGAACGAGATTACGTAATAGATGGCGTCCTAAGTACAAATAGTTTGACACGAATATTTGGGCTACGGTATCTTCTAGTTGACGTGATCCATAAATAAAACGATGTGATTTATTTCCACGCCGCAAAACATCTGAGATTTAAGATTATAGGTTACACACAGGGGTGTATGTTACTGTATTTGTATTACATGCCCCGTGGGGTTTCGGGTTAGAATAGCACACCCTATTATTCCAATGGGTGTCGTAAGAGTCATTCTATGGGAACAGGGGGGTAATCATGTAACGTTGTGAACGCTTGTTAGGTCTATCCAACTGTATTTTTCTCCATACAAAAAGTGACATTTAGGTCTGCCTGACAATGCGTTACATGATCGACCTGCAGGGGTTAAAGTGTGTTGTCCAACTTTTATACCCACAATAATTATGTAAAAAGTGGCACTGCGCACTGGGACGTAGGTTCCATGACCTCTGCCTGGGTGCGTAAAGATCGATATAATAGTACATTACGTAACCAGGGCGGTGAATTCGTGAATGCCCCAGATCGCAGGTGTTTGTAGCCCGAACCGAAGGTGAGGATAAATTTACGTCTTCACCTGGCCACAATGCGAGTTTTCCCGTACGCGCAGCGTGCAGTTAAACTCGCGTTATGGCCAGTTGTGTCGTAAAAACTTTTGATATATTTTCACTGGATATAACGATTAAAGGATATAATGCACTTTTGATGTAATACCCATATGACTCTTGAATATATGATTGTTTATCTCATGTAATCATACATGATTGCCTAAAATTTTCTCGATTCATAAACAAAATGGGTCTTCAAACTCCTTTTTTATTTATTCAGCCTTCTCAAACAATACATTACTTTAAGACTCAATCAAATTTATACTACAGTATTTATCCCATCTAAAATCTCGATTAGTCCCAGGCAATTCACATTGCTAAATTATCACATTCCCAGGCAATTCACATTGCTAAATTATCACATTCCCAGGAATTCACATTTCTAAATTATCACATTCCCAGGCATTCACATTTGTAACTTATCACATTCCCAGGCATTCACATTTCTTAATTATCACATTCCCAGGCAATTCACATTTCTAAATTATCACATTTCCAAATTTTTCACATTCCCAGTTTTTCACATACTTACGTATTCACAATTCTAATTTTTGGAAATATTCTTTATACTTGTGAGTGATTAGATCAGTTCCCCAAACGCGTTAGTTCCGCGTAGCAGAATTTCCATTCGCGTTTGCCCCCACTCGAGGTTGTTTTCGTTCATTTATGTCACCGTTGGCACAGTTCCCCAAAGGTATAGGTAGGTTAGGTTCGTTAGGTTTCTTCAGATGCCCGAAGGGCAAACAGACCAGAAATAGGAGCCCCGCTCCGCGGGGCTCCGTCAATATCGCTGCCGTAACCTCAAAATGCCTGCATCACATTTTCGTCGTTTTGAGGTTACGGTAGCGATATTGACGGAGCCCCGCGGAGCGGGACTCCTATTTCTGGTCTGTTTGCCCTTCGGGCATCTGAAGAAACCTAACGAACCTAACCTACCTATAAGTGGCCACTTTGCGTTTTAGGCATAATGCTCGGTGGTCAAACTGCAATGGTGGTACGCGGAACTAACGCGTTTGGGGAACTGATCTAATCACTCAAAGAATGGGGTCAGTGAAAAGTTGGGACTGTGATGAATTGGGACAGTTGAGAATTTGGAATATAAAGAAATAGGATTGTGAAAAAATCGGTTTTTGAAAAGATGGCATTGTGAAGAATTGGGATAGTTAAAAAAATGGAATTTAAAGAACTAGGATTGTGAATAAATGGGTTTTTGAAAAGTTGGCGTTGTGAAGAATTGGGACTGTTAAGAACTGGGATCGTGAAGAACTGGGTCTGTGAAAATTTGGGATTGTGAAGTACTGTGCCTAATCAAGATGTGTTTGTTCTTTTTTTGTATCACATTCGTTATAACCCTATTTTGAAGGAGTGTGTGACAGCACACACTTTCGCATTTATAATAGGCATATGTTTAACGGACCACCAGATATAGTAAAATATAACGCCAGAAAAATACTTTTTACTGCCAAAAATACTAAATGATCACCAAAATTGTATCACCATTTTAATGTGAAATAGTAACCCAAATTATAACATCTTACTACCCTATTAATGAAAATGCTACCCAAATAAATCATTGCTAATCCAAAAATAGTTAAGTGATCACCAAATTTTTATCTCCTATTAATGTGAAATAATAACCAAAATTATAACATCTTACTATCCTATTTAAAAAAACGCTATCCTAATAAATCATTGCTAACCCAAAAATAGTAAGTGATCACCAAAATTGTATCTCCTATTAATATGAAAACATAACCCAAATTATAACATCTTACTATCCTATTAAAGAAAATGATATCGTAATAAATCATTGCTAAACGCCGGCATTTCATGTTTTGGCTAAGCCAGTGACGTTTAGGCTGATCATGAAATTCCTAGGCATATCATGAAACGCCGCCATATCGTTCAATACTCACCGTTATTCGTAAGTAGGGTGTCCAAAATTGAAGTAGATAAATGAAAAAAAAGGAGTGCGGACTGATAACCTCCAGCGAGTAGACGCCACCCCGCTGCGCGGGGTGTCTATTTCTGGTCTGAGGGGCAAAAGTGAACCCTAACCTAACCGACCTAAGACAAAGTTCGCTAATGACAAGCCATTTTTGTCCGCCCTGATTATTCTCTCCCAATAAACACGGCCGCCATCGCATACGCAGCGCCACCAGTGGCCAAGAAAGAAACTATTTTACAATGTGCCCGGTATAGATCTAGGAATATCGACAAATGCGTTGCTCTAATCGATCTGCCGTATTGTTTATCAGGCACATCGTGATAAGCCTGGCCAACTTTTAGGCATATCATGAAATGGCGGCGTTTCACGATATGCCTAGGAATTTCGTGATCTGGCGGATTTTACGATCGGCCGACGACATATACAATCTAGGGGTAGGACAGACAAGTCCACGTGGAAGTAGGGTGTGCTGATTCGGGTTTTGGTATCACTTGTTTTGGCATCATTATACTTTATTTGGTAATACTCATATATTTTATGGCAATCATAGTGGGTCATTTAGGTAGAAGTGTTGTATTAATTTGGTCGCAAAGATTTGGTGATGATTTAGTAAATTTGGTGTTCGAATAAAATTTAATGTGCACTTTTTATTAAAACAGCTAGTACTATTGTAATGGTAGAATTATTATTTTTGGTGTTCAGTATATTTTTTTGGTAAAAGATCTTAGGGTATCAAAGCATTTTTTGGTGGTCATTATATTTGATGCCTTTATAATATCATAGTATAGTATGGAAGTATAGATTATTACAATAAAAGAGATAAAGCAGACTCGAGAGTCTTTGCCAGAGTCAAAAAGCGTATAAAATAAATACGAAATAACAAATTAAACCATTTAATAACTAATAAAACGTGACTCTCGCCAAGATGGCGATCTATTGAACACGTAACGTTTCTAACGAGCGTTAGATCTTAGGTTTGTCATTTTCCATTCAAAAATTGTCAATTAGATCCACCTGACGCGCGTACAAAGCAATGCGTAACGTGATGTCTCAGGTGTCAAAATAACGAATCCTCTAATCTATATAATATTTTATTTATAGTATGGCAAACTAGTGTACTTAGAACCGTGAGATCTTCAATAAGGCGGATGTCTCACTGCGCCGCATCTCCGGACGGAGGTGCGGAGCTGCATACAAATTTCACCGGACGGAGGTGCGTTGCAGTGAGTCGTATCATACGGAATTTATATACAAACCGAGGTACTTGCATACAACGAGCTTCGCATCTCCGTCCGGAGATGCGGAGCAGTGTGACATCCGCCTAAAGGGCCAGGTTGTGATTTTTGTGGCAATCGTGTCTGCCCACCATCACAGGCAGTATGGTTGTTTGTCACCGTAGTAGTGTATGAAAATAATATACATTCTAGTTTCAATATCAAAGATCGTGTATGTCCATCTAGATAGCCATTTGTACTATCGAGAAGTAGAAAACTATTGCGAAACTGCGGGACAGTTAAGCTATGCCATTCACAACTCGTTTCACCTCACTTCAGCGGTCACCGCTAGTATATCTTGACACCAATTCGTGATAACAACTCAATCTCTGACTCACTGATCCGCCTGAGGTAGGCGACTGACTAGAGGGGTCGTGATTGGTAAGCTGTATTTTATACTTTGAGGCGAGCTATATCGCACAGAGTTCCGGTAGTATTCCCTTTGCGCAGTGATATCCTGCGCCAAGGCGGGGCGATGCTCTCGCAGTGTATTCGTACCGCTCCGCTTCCGCGCATCTTGCGTTAGTCACAAAGCTCTCATTTCGAAATCTATAAAGAATTAATTCGTACGAATTCTATCGATATTAAACATATTCACAGATATTTAACAGTGGCTTTTCGGTGAAGGAAAATATCGTGAGGAAACCGGTGTAATCTCAATAAGGTCTAGTTTTGCCTCTCGATTGGAAGGTGAGATAGCAGCCGCTTTCGTAAAACTAGTGCTTAGGAGATTAAGTGTCAAAGCGGACCTCGGGCTACTTTGAGCACTACCGGGTAAAACGGCAGGTGGATGTTAACCCTTAACGCTTTCCTGTCACTTTTTTAGTACAGTTAGTATATGCCGCGCAAAGTTTGAACGCGCATTCTGGCTAGAAAAGTAAATACGCCAAACGAAATGGCGAGAATATTACTATATATTTCTTGAATACGCCAATAGTGTGCAACGTTCAATTTGTGCGCGAGCGTCACTTGAAATCAATGATTTTCGAAAATTGCGTTGGCGTTTGTTTCTGGCCCCATAAAACAATAACGAATAAAAAAAATGGTTTTCTTTTTGTTGAATTAACCTTCAGGTGAGTTAAACTTTCGTTTTTGATATGAATTTCATTAAATATTCAATTAATTCTAAGTCAAAAAGGATGATTTAAAGCGGGTCCTGTTTTTGTGACATTATCGATTGTATAGGTGGCTACGTACCATTGAGCATGTCATAATAAACGGACAGTGCCGACTTTTATGGATACATAGTTTGTTTCACATTGTGACAGAAAACGGACCTTGCCATTTAACGAAACGCGAGCACAGAAAGTGGACCAACTAAAAACGAGACTGACTTCATCCTGTCGACGAGGAGGGATACATTAAATGTTGTCTCTGTGATCATCAATACCTACAGTTAAAGCCGGGAGCGATCACCGTCTGGTAAGAGGCACATTTAATATATGTATCCAGCAAGAACGCTCTCGATTGATGAAGTTGTTCCATACAGCACCAATCAAAATTCAAAACCCCGAGAGCTTTCATGTGGAACTCCAAAACTGTTTCCGTTTCCTAGACGGCGATTTAGACGAATTCAATTACGGGTTTGTGGAAGCTCACCGTGCCTTTGGGTCTAAGTTCTTCAACGCCCAATGAACCAACACAACTAAAAGGTTCTCTAGCTGTTGAGCTAGAGAGCCCTCCAGTTGTGTTCACATGTTATGTTCACACAGCAACACCTCACTCCCCTCCCCTATAAGCCTCCGAGTTGTTAGAAGCTCACAAAGGAAGGGAGCGAAACGTTGCCTAGGTCTTCATCCGATGTCACTTTACACCAGTAGCTCAATAAGGAGATCTGCAATTGATTTACCCGCGATCTGCGCCAATTCAATACAAGTTATTGAAGAGGCTATCCCGTGTAACGAGGACGCTAAAGTGTTTTGGAGAGATTTGACTACTGGACTGAGCCAGCTCGCCAAGTTAGAAACTGAAGATGGTAGAATCGTTTCTTCTAAACCTGAGCTTTTGGTTGAGGTAGAGCGCTTTTACGGACAGCTATACACATCAACTCGCGTACCCGAGGTTAGTCTCGTGGAGGACCCTCTAGCTCGACTAACCCAACTCTATTCCAACGACATCCCGGAAATCAGCCTGTACGAGCTTGTAAAGGTTCTTCAACAGCTCCCGAAACAACAAGGCACCAGGTGAAGACGGAATAACAGCCGAACTGCTGATGGCGGGTGGAAACCCGGTCCCTACGGCTCTTCAGCATTTGTTCAATTCCGTCTTACTGGAAGGGAAAATGCCAAAAGCATGGAACAGAGGTGTGGTGGTGCTATTCCTCAAAAAGGTTACACCGCCCTGCTGACGAACTACCGACCAATCTCACTTTTCGTCCAATATTCCGTAGTGTGTGTTGCTAGTGATGACTAATGGCACTGAAACGTGGTCGCTTACTATGGGCCTCATAAAAAGGCTCAAAGTCACCCAAAGGGCAATGTAGAGGGCTATGCTGTTAGTTTCTCTGCGTGATCGCATCAGAAATGAGGCTGTCCGCAGCAGGACCAAGGTAACCGATATAGCCCTCCGGATCGCTAAACTTAAGTGGCAGTGGGCAGGGCACATTGCACGTAGAACCGATGGCCGTTGGAGTGGAAAGATACTTTGGAGGCAACCACGTACCGGAAGATGCAGTGTGGGTAGACCCTCGACAAGATGGACTGATGATCTGGTAAAGGTTGCGGGAGTCCTCTGGATGCGGGTGGCGCAGGACCGGTCACTTTGGCACTCTTCGTAGGAGGCATATGTCCAGCAGTGTAAGTCTTTCGGCTGTTATGATGATGATGCTCAGGATGATTTTATTCAGTGTATTCAAGCTTATTTTTGGTTGACGACAATTTTTTTATTTTATTTTCGTGACCTGCATGACAGTATTGTCCGTTTTTTAGGACAACATCAAAGGCAATAATTTTTTACGATTCGTGGCAATGTCCGTTTTAACGGACGTCCTGAAAAACTAACTTTCAGAATGGTTTTCATTTTTTTTTCTTAACTATAGTTCTTTTTATCCAATAACTATCACAAAAAACATTCCGAGTGATAGCTCGCTACATTCCTTCATGTCTTGCCGTGTTAAGGGTTAATGATGCCTTGATTTGTACTTACTTGACTGACAGTAGACACTGACGGTCGACAGCTTACAACGAACAATCTGGAAGTAGACGTAGGTTGCAGCGTTGTGAAGAATATTCTGGATAGCAGAGATACCCCGAGGGACTGCAAGGTATTGCAGCGTCCGTATAGGGCAATTTGAGTCGAAACAACTCTATTCTCCGAGGCTTCTAAGTAACGATATAGGTATTTGATACTCGATACTTTAACTTCTGCATTCCCTGACGTATTGCTCTATTAAATACTAACGTTTCGTTTTCATATTTGACGTCAGTTGGCCTAGTGGGTACTGACGCTGCCTACGATGTTGATGGTCCTGGGTTCGAATCCCGGTAAGTGTAAATATTTGTGTGATGAACATGAATATTTTGTTTCTGAGTCTACAATTCTTTTTCATGTTCTCTATGTATTCGGCATTTATTATCTACTAGCTTCTGCCCGCGACTCCGTCCGCGTGGAACTCGTTTATATCGCAGCTCCATACAAACTTTTACCCATCCCCCATTTCACCCCCTTAGGGAATGATTTCGGGTACAAAAACTATCCTATGTCACTCTCCATCCCTTCAACTATCTCCACTTGAGAGAAGAAGTGAAAGACTGACAAACAAACACACACACATACACTTTCCCATATTATATAATATTATTATGGATTAAATATATTGTATTCTAGTACCCCCAACAGTACTTACCCATAACACGAGCCCTTTTTAGTTTACTATGGAACCAGGTCAACAGGAACAATGTGATATCAATGTGTTCTCGTTAGCTTGGATAAGATTGGCTTGATAGTAATACGCTATGTTACTGATAGTTAAAACATCCACCGGAATTATGGAGTTCCTGGTGCTGAGTAAGGTCCCATAGCTTCCGGGGATGCTCTGTTTGAGAATAAGGGGCCTGCATTTGTACCTAGCTGTCGAAATCCTCATCTTCATCGTCCTCCCTCCTCATAACTGAGGGCCGTGACTACTCGAGCTCGTTTATTTGCGCACTAATGCTCTCCAGGCCAATGGGTTTCTGCCACCGGGATAGACGACTGCAAGTTTTCTTTGCAAATTTCCTTCACAAAATAACGGCATTAATCGGTCAATTCGTTTAGGAGTTATGATGCTACAGACAGACACACAGACCCGTCTAACTTATAACACTTCTCTTTTTGTGTCAGTGGTTGAAAAAATAGGAGAAGTGAATGGAAATCAGTTCAAAACTTGTCAATGAAACTTGATGATTAATATTCACAAACTTATACCAAACAATGTTATCTGTGCCATATTCCTGCCCGGTTTGGACAATTCCATGAAGTCTGCTCGGGCAGCGAGCACGAAAAGTGAAAAATATCACAGTCATTTCCGCATCTGTAGCACGCAAAAAGTGCACAGTGAAAACAGAAGAGGAAGTTTGAAACCGTCAAAAATTTCATTTTCGGTACAAGCTTTTAGTGCCGACATTGAGGCGATTCTAACGAGCCCAACCAAACTTGAAGGGGTTACGTAGGTTAAGTACTGAATTCCTATGGCCAGATCAGCTCGATCGTACTTGTTTATAACATTAAACATTAAATTGTCATCCAAACTTTTACCCAGTTCAGCTTAACCGTTTAAGAATAACTGGTTCAAAATTCAGCTCCAAGATTTTTTGCACACTAACAAACGAACAAGTCAAGTTAAAATAAAAGCGTGGCGCAATCAAAATATGGCGCGGCGTTTATATCCGTCTCAACGAAAACTCAGTGGTACGTACTAAACTCGTATTATCACTAAATGGACACAAACATTGTACCACACGTAGTGAATAATGTAATAAAAAAACAATTGTGATCTATGAATGTGTATGTTTCTTTGTGGCGTCCTTACCTCCTAGTGGTCGTTTCCACATTGCTGAGGGTCGTGACAACCACGAACGTCTTGCACCACCTTCCTCCAAGCACCTCCTATTTCCGCCGTCCGTAAGCAAGCCTGAGCGCTGGCCTTGTTCCTGGTGATGCTTTTACGGAGTCTGCAAGTAAGTTCATGGTATATGAATTGTCTTGTATTGTATAATGTGTAGGTACTCATACTGTACAATTTTGACATTATTAATAAATATTTGTATGATTATGATATATATGTTCTGCGCGAGCAGCTAATTTATTTACCAACTAGCTTCTGCCCGCGACTCCGTCCGCGTGGAACTGGTTGATATTGTAGCTCCATACAAACTTAAACCCCCCATTACAGTCTTAGGGGATGATTTCCGGGATAAAACTAATCTATGTCCTTCCGCGGGACTAACTATCTCTATAACAAATTCCATCCAACTCGGTACAGTGGTTTAAGCGTTAAAACTTAAGAGACAGATAGACAGATGGACAGAGAGACACACATTTTGAAGACGACGTTGAATTGAAAGTGCACATACTATAATTCAGGCCACCTATAAAGTGTAACATTACGTAAGAATGTTATTACCCACTAAATCCCCTTAGGTAGTAGGGAAGACGTTTCCTACTTACCTTGATACACTACAGCCACGTGAACTAGCTTGGACATCAACTACGATCCAGTTTTTTGAATAACAAACAGCAAAGTCTTTTTGTTTGTGGAAACAAGACGGAGTCCCGGAAGTGTGGTTTGAAATTTATTCTCGTCCTCGGGAACGCCGAGAAAATTGAGAGACATAATTTTGCTTTCAGGTTCTCGTTTTGTTGGTATTATTATGAATTACCGGGGAATGGCTTGCCAAGGATGCTGCGCTGGTTTAGTGCGGATCCGGTTTGTGGTTTTGATCATCTTGGATATTGCAGACATACATTTAGGGTAACCAAGATGTATTCCATGAACTAAAAATAATTTCAGATTACGTGAAAAAAGGCAATGGTAATAGAATCGAATTCAAACTTTCGCGAGATATGTCTAAAATACTACTAAATCCACGCTTAAACGGTGTACTTCAAGCGTCATTTCCGCGAAAACACTCATCCTTTAGAACTCCCGAAGAGTTCGAAACATGTCGCCTGTCGTGCCAGTTTACTCTGAATTTAACCGTGGATTTATTGGTGGTATTTTCAAGTGGTGGTTGTGATATATAAGTTTGATCTTTTCTTCCTTGAACCGTTAGTTTAAAGGAGATGGATTTTGCGCGCGAGCCGAGCGAGCGAAGCGAGCGTGCCGCGGCAGCGGCCGGCGAAGCGCCAGAACCAATAATGACACAACATTCATCGAAATGTTGACAAGTACATATTTTTTCTAACTTTCGGGTCAAATATTTCGGCCATTTTTGATTTTAGAGAAAAAAGTTTCAAAACAAAACATACTTATTTTAACATGTTTTAACGTATTCTGACCACTAAACAAAACAGTGAGCGGCATAAATATCTTTCAATCGCATCACTCTTTATTTTTGCCAAAGTACCCACATTAATTATAATTAATGGGTATGTGGGTATGTTATTAAGCAGTTTGGAAGAACACGTTCAGTAACGTTCGGTAGTAAAAAAAACATGTATTTTATTATTTTTCTGGGAGTGTGTTTATGGGCTTTAACATTATGAAGAGTGACACCACCGTTAAATTGAATGATATGGCTAACTAATTAGATGACTACCAATCATTATGACTTGCGAAAAAATGCCTTACAATAATTATTACAAACTAGATTTCCCCCTTTCTTCCCGTGGGTGTCGTAAAAGTCGACTAAGGGACCAGGGTTGAAGTGTGTTGTGGGCGATGGGCTAGCAACCTATCACTAAAATATCACATTTTGTCGATATTTTATACCCAAATTTATGCTAAAAGTGGCGCTGGAACATACGTTTCATGTGCTCTGCCTACCCCTTTTGGGAATAAAGGCGTGAATTTATGTATGTATGTATGTATGTAGATTATTGCCTGTAACATTATGTAATTGCATACCACCGGGACATTGAACGTTATGGCTAACCAATTTTATGACTAACAATAATGATGACCTGCAAAAATCGGAACTCCAATGTATATTGTTAAATTTTATGATTTTCGACAATATGACTAGAAAAAATTATGGTGGAAAACGTGGACTGAAAAAATCGGATCTTAAATTTTATGGGAAACAATAGAGACCCCACTGCTGGACATAGGCTTTCCCCAAAGAGTGCCACAATGACCTACCGGTGCACTTGCCGCATCCAGCGAACTCCCGCGACCATTAAGTACCAGGTCATCAGTCCACCTACTCTTTACCAACTTGGGTCAACCAACGTTGCGCCTGCCGGTACGTGGTGGCCACTCGAAAATCTTTCCACAACACACTAGATTACACATGTTAAGGCGGGGTCCCACGGCCCGTGCTATCACAGGCCAGGCCGGATCGTGCCACGCCTGGGGACGCCTATGCGGCTGATTGCGTCTCGTGCCGTCCCGTTCTCACGGGGTGTGTCGGCTTGTACCGGCCTGTCGTTACCGCCAGTCTAATATCAACTTGAATTGGTGTGTAATGAATGGAATAACAACTTTTGATATATTTCCACTGGATATAACAACATTTAATATAATTTCATTGGATGTATTCACTCAAGGGACATAATAAACTTTTGGTATAACAACAATCAGTATAATTTCAAGGTGTATAATGTTCAAATAGTATAATACATTTTTGATATAACGTTTAATGGATATAATGTATATTGGATATAATGTATATTGGATATAAGTATTAGTAGTGTAATGTTTTGTAAGATATAATTGTATTTTTCACACACACGTCAATTATTTTAACCTCACCTAAACCTAACCTAATCGCCAGCGTCTCGACGTCACCCCACTTCGCGGGGTGCCTATTTCCGCTCTAAGGGACACAAGCTAACCCTAACCTAACCTACAATGGTACAATTAATACCATTGTTACAAGTATCAGTGGCTATTATACTGTTTTGTGTCAGTAGTTACTCGTCGTCGTAAATACCTACACCAACCTGCCTTAGAGTAAAATAGGCATGAAATAAAAGTAGTAAATGTATTATTTCATTTTATGCCAATAGTACATTATACCAACTGAGTTTTATATCGAACAAAGTTAACTCTCATGTATGTTATTTATTATGACTATTCGATTAATAGTTGTTATATTACAAGTTCATTATATCTGTTGATAATTATATTACATGAGAATATATCAAATGTCGTTATTTCAAAAGTGCATTAAATATCCTTTAATCGTTATATCCATCGAAAATATATCAAAAGTTTTTATATCGATCGCTACGCACCCCGACTCGAATACCAGGTCGTTCATCCACTCCATCACAGGAGTGTTCGTGCACGCGCCGCCTCTGGTAAAACAAATGAGTTATAAACGGACGCAAGCGCGTCCGTTTACAGGCTGCGATAGTCGCCATCGCGCCGGCGCCGCGCCGCGCTTTTGAACTTACCAAGTCCCGATGGATACCGCAGACCTCATCGGATGTGACGGTTCCCACGGCCTGTCGGTCTGGCCTGGCGCGGCCTGACCTGACCTGTGAGAAATCAGGCCGTGGGACCCCGGCTTTACAATTACTTATTTCAAAAAAGACGTAGAAATATTTTACCCCATTTCTAACATTTACGAGCATAATTACCGTCCTAACGCAGTCTTTAAAGGGGTTCAAATAAAAATATCTGTACAAATTACAAAAAAGTCTATAAAAGTGAATTATGAAACCACCGCTCCGTCGGCGGTTATTAACAATGTGTTATCATGGTTTACAGTCTCGTAAAGCTGCTGATAACATTATGAAGGCTATTACTTATGTATCCCAAGTTGGCCCGCATTTGATAAAAAAGTCAAAGGTGGCTTTAAGGTTTTAGAAATTGGGATGGATACATGCTTCCGGTTTTTAGGGATATCTCGCGAGGACGGCTAGTGTATGGTGTGGTGATGATGATGAATGCTTTAACTAATCTTAAAATTCGAATACGTAAAGAGTCCCCATGATGTGAACAGAATGTAGGTTCCTCGGATTTATCTTAGACTCCAACCTTAACTGCAAGTGCCATGTCAACAAACTGTGCGATAAATTGAGTAGTGCCGTCCTCGTGTTGCGAAAATTGAAACCCTCATATCGCATGTTAAGATCGGTTTATTTTGGAATGTTTCAGTCCATAATGTCGTACGGTACGTTCATGTGGGGTAATTCGACAGATGCCAATCGAGTTTTAATACTGCAGAAACGCGCGTCCGTACGTACATTGCTGGAGTGAAAACAAAACATTCATGCAGGGGTATCTTCGTTGAGAACCATATTTATGACGCTTTACATGTTCCAAGTCTTGATATACGAATCAAAGATTTTTAAAAATACAATATTATGATAGTCCGATGCATTCAGCTTGCAAAACATTTTTGAGGAGCGTTAAAGTCCATAAAAATAATTATAAAAATTAGCATAAATAATAATGATATCGAATGCAAACAAAATATCGAGGTCAAATAATAATTAAATAAATTGAATATTACAATAATTAGGAGAAGAGGAGGGAAATTAATAAACATAATAATTAAAATAACACAACATCAATCACACATGTCAAAAATAATCCAAAAAAAGGTTTACACTATAAACGTATTTGTCCAAAGCTTGGTTTTCGATTTGTTCTTATAGCTTTTTTCTCTTAACAATTTTAATTCATCAGGTAGTTTATTATGTATTACTATGCAGCTGTTATAAACATTCTTATTGTAAATCATTTTGTGAGCACGCGGTTTGTATATCAGATTCATAATGTTTTGAAGGGTATGTCTCTTGATCCAGTAACTTTATACATCGGTAGTATGCGTCAAATCCGGTCGTTCTGATTTTTTGCAGACTTATTTATAATGTTGGCCTAATGAATAATCCAAGTTTGTGACCTCGAGCGCCGAACGCAACTTTGTCAAAAATCTAAATAACCGCGAAAAAAATCGTTGTTTTTTCAAATTTTGGCGATTATAACCCTAAAGGACTAGTTTTTGAAAAAACTTTGTTTAAACGTTTTTAAAGAATACTAAATTTGCTACAATATCATACTAGAATTGTCTCTGTGGACCCAATAGTTTCCGAGATTAAGTCTTTCAAAGTAATTTTTTTCGAACTTCCTGTAAATATTTCTTTAATCGTATAATAATTAAAGTGTTGCTTATTTTATTTTGTTTACAAACGCCAACGATCGCAACATAGACTTCTAAACATTGACGTTATTAATTTTAAGTGCAATTATATGGTTGTGAAGTAAATGAATATGAAGCTGAATCAGATGCGGTCAATAGTTATTTGTGTCACAAGGGAGCAAAATAGTATATTTACGGCGAGGGCGGTGTATTGAATCCTGAACGTAGCGAGGGGTCCTACAATAGAATCCTGAGCGTAGCGAGGGATTCTAACGTTGGATCCTGAGCGTAGTGAGGGATACAAGTGTTTACGCCCGAGACGAAAATAATTTTGCTACCGAGTGACACATACTATTTTTCACACCGACTATGAGGAAATTTAAAAAAAGCTATTGTTAAAATATATCTAAATTATCTTAATTTTTATTAATAATTTTTAAATATTACGAAATATTTATAAATTTTTTACAACATTGCTATACTTAAAACTTGAAATATGTTCGTTTTGAATCGACTACGATGAAATTACAATCGATTATTTTATTAACATCTGTGTTCAATTGGCACATTGCGTACAAATGTTCCAATGCCAATGTACAAATTAAAAAAGTAGCTTGAACAGAAAAGTAGCGTTTTGGTCCCTCTCGTCGTGGAGCAAAACTTACTTTTCCGAATGAAAGGTGTGAAAAAATTATTAATGTGTTGAAACGTTACTACGTATTTTCGTTCACCATTGCTCAAAATCTTATTTAAATAACGTAACAACTGTAAACAGTTTCTAAATTGTCAATGAATGTTAAATGTCTGTTTTGAGGTACACTTTGTACCCAACCTAGCCCAAAACAATTGATAATCTGCCAAGCATTTTCTAGCAAAACTCACAAATGTTACCTCTTGTTCTTAAAACATTATAGAAGTAGGTAGGTATATAGGTATACTTATTATATTACCTACGACAGACAACGCTAAAATTGGCCCTAAAATCTATTATAGCGCTTTTTTCCCGTGCAATAACAAAACAATCGATAGAGAAAAGGGGAGGTTAACACCTTATAATGCAACAGCAAAAATATCGGGCCGATAGGGGAGACCGGGGAAAGCTTAATTATTTCTCTCCTGCATCTCCCCTGCGTCTGACAGGCGTCACGCCATATTAAAGAAAATGATAACTTCCCAGGGTTCCGTAGAAGAAAAGAAGGTAGAGTGCAAGTTGAGCCTTTTGTATATGGCAACAGGGTATGGTAACGAAGTAAGTAGCAGCTGTACCATAATAAATTGGTCTGTTTTTTTAGAGAGTTAAAGGCTGGCGAAAACTGCATGCAAAGTGTTGCTGTGTTGCTGTTTTTTTTTTACATTTGTATTGAGCAGGTCGCCCCAGTCGGCCAACGCTCCATACAAATGTGAAAAAAAATCGCGTCAAACATTTTTTTCTTAGTTTTTTCTTATCAGAACACGATACCTGTTATTCCCTTGATGGGTTCACACTCCATTTATGTTACACCCTGTATATTATTCCCATTGAAGAATATCATTAAAAACTGGCCAATTGCGTGTCGGGCCACGCGCCGTGTAGGGTTCCATAGTTGCCTGTCTGTATTTGTTACATCGACATGCGCCAAGTGAACGGTGCGGTTGCGTCGGCCGAATTTGTACGAAAGTTGGCCTTTAAGTTGGTCGACTATTACTCGGTAACTAGTTATGCCTACTTAGCCGTGTTAGTTTTCCTTTTAAATTCATTATAATTATGTACTACTGCCACGAATTTTTGGACATCCCCAGTAGTTTTTTTTTGTCGGCGTGATTGATTTTTATACCCATGCCGATTTACAGTTTCCTAGTAGTAAGGGTTACTGAGCTAAGGCGTAGACGGATAGATGCACAGACGGACGGACATGGGGAAACTGTTAGGGTTCCTTGTTGACTACGGAATCCTAACAATCCATTATTATGTTTCATCAAAACTGAAATTGTGGGGAGTGGTTTTGATTATTCTTCTTAAATATAAAGTGGAATGAAGTTAAAGAGTTTTATTCCATATAACTTTACTTCCTTTGCTTGATCAGTTCCGTTGTGTGAATTGAAGAAAAATAATAATTGTTCAAGTATCATTATTATTTTATGGCATTATACGGTGTTGCAACATCATGTTTTTTTTTTTAATTTACCGCTCTTTTATAGGCTCATCTTGCCCTGGATATACTCTATTACAAATAAACAAAACTGAGGATCTATTTGAAAATAAGTTGAATTATTAAATTCGATTGCGTACGCATGTACCTACCGTTACCAACACTCTCGTTCCAAAAATAACTGCCTATGGCAATATCCCTCAGAATATTGCCTGAGTTCTTACCTAAAAATGTATATTAATGCCAAATGCGTATTACAAGGGACCCTCTTAACTATAGTGACCTAATATTTAATGTATACGTACATTTTTATTATGTAACTTCATCCACAAAACCGACTCGCGCTTGTCAAAATCTCGTTTGTTATAAAAGCCGCACGGATTTGGTTGAAACAAAATAATCCGCCTCCAGACTGTTATTGATAGGAAAGTTATGTTCACCGCCGTAGCTCGCAGGCACCTCACGACATTCCTCAATTGGGTTACCGATTTATGATAAATTTTTGCACCAGCCTGATTCATTTCGCAAATGCTATCTCCAACGTATTTTTTTTCTGAAACCTATCCGTGATTAATGGTTCTGATTTTTTTATCTTACCCTTTACTTTGATGTTACGAAAGTGTTAACATCATGATGATCCATTAGAATCTGGCATCTTTTTGAAAATAAAAGATTTTTGTAAAAATTAAAAGGGTTTCCTTTTGCAATACTTCATACAGCATTCGTACCGCCCTGCTTACACGCATCCCGCGCCAATCAGGAAGCAATCATTAAAATGTAAACACGTACACTAGTAATTGATCTATACGGACTAGATTGACAGTTGCCACTGACCAGTTACTGCTTATTGGTTGTACCTTGTTGTTGTTGTCCTAGGGCACCCCAGAGTACCATAGGCCTTCCTGTCCTGAGCGACGTCCCTGGTCTCGCTCCAGCCCACTTATTCTGTAACTTGTTTTAAGCTCACCTCAACGCTCACCCACAAATATATCTTGACACCGCGATGCGTAGTAACTAAGCGTAGGTAAAGGTCTAGTTTCATGAGGGGTGGCCGGCGAGATGAGCCGCATTAGTGCGTAGCATAACAGCCCAGCTCAGTCCAACTGCTCGGAGCTCACTCTCGACTGTTGGCCACCATGTGTGCACAGCGGCGCTACCACGAAAAACTAAACTCGAAGTTCGTATACATGCATCCCTGTCACGAGTATGGCGAGTGCGATAGAGATGGAAATAATTGAACTTCGAATTTCGGATTCATAGGTCAGGATGTCCACGAATTCGCCTTCCGTCCGGCGGCTTCATCTCAAAAGCGATGCGTGCATTAAATAGTTCCCCTCTTCGAATCCCCGTCCCCACGTCCATTTCCGCGTCAAGATCTCTTTACTCCCTAAGTCCTCATTTCTTATGGCCTTTGGCCAGAAAATGCAAAGGGTTGATCTCAGGGACTAATTCTAATTGGTTGTACAGTGAAGTGTAAAAATAGGGGTTCATACATACTCATGACTCATCAGCGGATTAAGGTTTCGGTACATAATTTTGAGAGGATTAAATAGATACTTTTTAGTGCACTTGACTGCACCTCACCAAAGGACTCCCCACATTTATCATTCGCATTACGACCCGAATAACTGTTACAAAAATTTCCTTTCCTCAAAGATTTGAAGGTGTTGCTTTAATATTAATTTGTAGAATACATCAGCTGTTTTAATATTCGAATATAATCGCTCCGGAAGGCATAAAAATCATGTCGTCCTAAGTCTCGAACCGTAAATCGAATGTATTAACGACTGGTTCTATACGTTTCTGAAACTAGACGCCCAGGAAGCCGGAACAAGTCGAAGTTATTTACGAATCTAATTAAGGAGCAGTGCAACCAACCACCTGTGAACAGAAAGCCCTAAAAGCTAAGCTATTCACAACGCACCTCATCACAGTCATCACTCACCCTGAATTTATGTCCAGTGTGCCTTGACCATGAGACTCTCAAGAACTGTATGTAATAAGAGTTTAAACACTGGTTTGTCTGGACGAGTCGTGGTGTTGTGAATGCATGTTCCTTTGTACGAGTGCAGCGATGCACGCCTTGCAGTAAAAGGAAGAAAGGAACTTGCGCCACAGATGGTGGCCAGCTATGGCAATAATAATAATAATAGATCCTTCTTAGGCGCTTGCATGGGGCAGTGGACCACAGTCCTTCGTCAACCGGGGGGAGGAGATGGCCCCTTTAGTCTGCAGGACTCTATAAGGATTAAACGTGGGATCTTCCAGGGTGACAGCCTGAGTCCTTTGTGGTTCTGCTTAGCGCTGAATCCGCTCAGCACCCTGCTGAAGGATTCAGGGCTAGGTTGCCGGCTTCGGAGAGGCGGTGAAGTCATTTCCCACCTGCTCTATATGGATGACCTTAAGCTGTTTGCACCGAATAGACATGACCTGTTGGAACTACTGAAGACAACAGAAGTCTTCAGTAGCGCCATCAAAATGGAATTTGGTGTCGATAAGTGTGCGGTCATGCATGTACAGCGGGGGAAAGTTGTAAATTCAACAAATTTGCAACTTTCTGAGACAATGTCCCTCAAATCTATCTCCGAAGTAGAAACCTATAAGTATCTTGGTATGTCACAGTCATTGGGTATTGAGAGTGAGGGCGTAAAGCGGGCGGTGAAGGAGCGCTTCTTTTGTCGCTTGACAAAAGTACTCAATAGTCTTTTGTCGGGCGGCAACAAGGTTCGCGCCTTCAACGCCTGGGTGATGCCCTTGCTTATTTACTCCTTTGGCGTACTAAGGTGGACTCAGACTGAGCTGGATGCCCTGGACCGAAGAGTCCGAGTACTGCTTACTGCGCATCGCATGCTACACCCACGCTCGTCTGTTATGAGACTGTACATCTCGCGGAAGTGTGGAGGTCGCGGCTTTTTAAATGCCAAAGACCTCCACAACCGCGAGGTGTGCAGTCTCAGGGATTTTTTCCTAAACAACGAGTGTGGGATGCATCGCGACGTATTAGTAGTAGATGGAAACTTCACCCCGCTCTCCTTTGCAAACGAGAACTGGCGCAGACTTAAAGTAATGAGCGCCGAGGACCGCAGGGCGGTATGGAGGAGCAAGGAGCTACATGGGCGGTTCTACAAGGCCCTCACAGGGCCCGATGTCGATCTGCTCGCGTCGGTGAACTGGCTACGTTTCGAGGATCTCTTCGGGGAAACCGAGGGTTTTGTCTGTGCAATTGCGGACGAAGTTATCATGACGAACAACTACCGGAGGTATATCCTGAAGGACGGTACGGTCGACATTTGTCGGGCATGCCGCCGTCCCGGGGAGTCACTCAGGCATATCATCTCCGGTTGTGGTCATCTTGCTAACGGCGAGTACTTGCACAGACATAACCTTGTAGCCAGAATTATTCACCAGCAACTTGCTCTGCTATTGTCTTGTGGTCTCCGAAGTGCCTTACTATAAGTACACACCTGCGCCAGTTCTCGAAAATGGTCGTGCCACGCTCTATTGCGATCGATCTGTCATCACGGGCAGAACTATTCTTGCCAATAGGCCTGATATCGTGCTGATAGATCGATCAAAACGCCAGGCAGTGCTCGTCGACATCACCATCCCCCATGACGAGAACCTCGTGAAGGCCGAACAGGACAAAGCCAGCAAGTACCTAGACCTGGCTCACGAGGTAACCGCCATGTGGGATGTTGATTCGACGAACATCGTCCCGATAGTCGTTTCGGCGAACGGTTTGATAGCGAAGAGTCTCGACCGTCACCTCAAGAGACTCTCGCTAGATGGCTGGATCAAGGGTCAGATACAGAAGGCGGTACTCTTGGATACTGCGCGAATAGTCAGGAGGTTCCTGTCTCTGTCGCCCTGACCACCGGCAGCTTAGGCCCCGCCTCGCTGCCGGCGGTACCCTAGGTTAGGTTTTTATAATGGTTTTATGTTTTATATGTATACTTTTATATTTTACTTTTTATATCATTATTGTAAAAACCTAACTTAAGATAAATATTAAATAAAGAGATAATAATAATAATAATAAATACCCCCCCATCGCCCACCAGATTTCTGGTGCAATCAGTCAACGTAAGGCAGCTTGTGGCGGGCTGTTAGGGAGTAGCGACCCTACGTACCTGAGTGCTCCTGGGGGTGTCCTGTGGTCAGGCTGAGCCGATCGGGTGGTTGGTTGGACAGGCCCTCCGCCTCTGGCTTGCCTTTATTGGCCGTCCAGAGTGGAGTCGCAAGAGCTGTTGCTCGAGGGTAGATGTGGACACCTAAGTGGCGAGTTGGCTATATGTTTAAAGTCCAGTGCCACCTCTCTACGCCCCAGCTCTCTGACCGGTGTTGCCCTTAGGCCATTTTTTAATGTCGCTATTAATAGGGGCCCATCTAGCAGTTAGCGAGTCACCGTCTGCCAGAGATAAAGATTGAAACAGTTTTATTAGGCAGGCGTCCGATGTTTCACCCAATAGCCCAGCCACTAGTCCATCATTTCAACCCAATAACCCGTTTTATTTAGATTCCATCAACCATCAATAGTCCCTATACACCCCAGCGGGTGCTGTCTCTGTGTGCGTCCCATGACACGGGCAGGGACAGCATCCGCTCGGTGTTCTCCTTGCATTTCATTAAATTGTCAAAAGGGCCTCTACGTGTTGGCTCAGTTGGTACTTTGTAGGTACCTAGCTCCACGCACGCCTCCCAAAGGTCCGGGACATCATTGTCCCGTGAACGGGAAAGAAATACTCTTTATTGCACCACAACAAGAGACAAAAACGTTACAAAAAATTTGCTTAATATATAATGGTAACAACAGGCGGTCTTATCGCTTTAAAGCGATCTCTTCCAGACAACCTTTGTACAGCAGGAAACATTTAAACTAGAATTTTTAACAGGTAGTGCAGGAATTCATCATGAAGAGTAAACTAACACAGCAATCTTTCAAATATTTCTAAACAGGATACTTAAAAAAATAAATACATACTTATAAATTAATAAATACACCGACATATATACAACCATACATACATACATAGATACATACATACAATACATAAAAGGCAACTTAAGGGAGAGACAGGTAGTATTGTTTCAACAGATTTTTGAAAATAGGAAGAGATTTTGCAGATTGTGCAATGTGCATCGATAAGCTATTTTGTTGAGGCATTTCTCTGGAAGTGATCACCTTCTGTGTATGTAACAGTGCTAAACGAAACTAATTGAGTTCGTATAGACACCTACATATAGGGTAAATCGCCAATAACTGGCCACCCTTCAATAACTGGCCCTCTTATACTAAATATGTTTTTGTCAAAAAAATCATTTTTGATACAAGCTTTTATTGCCAACTGTACTTTTCTGTATACCGTCATCAACGATTAATTGAGACGATTCTAACGAGCCCAAACTTAACAGGGTTACGTCGGTACTGAATTCTCATGGCCACCTTCTGTCTTCATCATCA
Source organism: Epinotia demarniana (assembly GCA_945867215.1). Lineage (NCBI taxonomy): Eukaryota > Metazoa > Arthropoda > Insecta > Lepidoptera > Tortricidae > Epinotia > Epinotia demarniana. Next base: position 20,420,233 of record OX244278.1, on the reverse strand, counting down.
GATCAGGTCGATGATACGAGTACATTAATATTGACTTGTCATCCAAAACCTTTACCCAAAATTTCAGCACAATCGGTTGAAGATATTTGCTTCAAAATTCAGTTGCAAGATTCCACCCTGACAAAAAAGCTTGTAACTTGTAAAACGTACTCTGTTCCCCTACAAACAGAATTCAATTTAGTATAACGTGGCCTGTTATTGGTATTTACCCTATATTTTTTTTTATTTGATTTGCGACTCGTTTTGTGGTTGTTGGGGTTGTGTTCCTGGTGGTGAGTAAGGTTGCCAGAACACCCATAGATGCACTGTGAGAGTGAGCGGCCTGCATTTGACTCTAAGCTGTGTCTACTACGCTAGGCGAGCCGAGCACGAGCGAAGCCGTTCTGTTCGCGGCGTCAAGTGGCGTTCGAAGCTTGTAAGTCGGTCCTTTATAGGTAATTAGTCAAGGGCCTACTCGGGGCCCAACTTAAGAATATAGGTAGGAAAAAAAAAGTAAGTCGGTCCACACTAGACGAAATGTGGCTCCGCTCGTGCACGGCTCGTGCTGGGCTCGCCTAGCGTATAGACGCAGCTTAACTATTTACTGTCAACACAACGAATCCTCAAATCAAGAAAGGGTCGGCAGCGTGCTTGTGATTCTTCTAAAGTCGCCGGGATGTACTTGTAGCAGCGCGACGAAACAAAAGCCGCATACGTGTTGCACAACTTGCTGCTCAGTCGTTTCGGGCGCGACTAAGCGTCTCCTGTCTCACTCGCACCATGCCAATTAGAAAGAGGAGGGTATATAGATCTTTCTCGACTCGCGTCGCGGCGCGGCGTCAGTTGTGCTAGCTCACGTGGTGCAACCTAGAATTGTCACGTGTGAGTAAGCTGGCTGTTTGTGGTGCCACATCCAAACATACTGCCGCAAACAATTCGCTCGTTATTTACTTTTAAGAGTTCCTCTAATTGTCTCCGAGACTGCGGTTGCAGTTGTAAATTTGTCACGTTGTCTATAGGTGCACATATGTATTTGAGTGCAGTGGTTAGCGTAGTTTGTCTATTACCAATGATATCGGATGACAGCCGTGGAATTGCAATCATACATAGCTAAGGTAAAGGTCGCGGGAGTCCGCTGGATGCGGGTGGCGCAGAAACGATTTGGCACTCTTTGGGGGAGGCCTATGTCCAGCAGCGGTCTTTTGGCTGATATGATGATGATGATGATAGGCTATCTCTAATTAGCTGGGGGGCGTAGGTACCCTTGTTTGCTACCAACTTAACGCGTTCACGTGCACAACGTCTATGTATAATAGACGTCGCGACATAATAAGGCTTAACTACAACTTAATTGAGATACTTCACGTGAACGTGTTTATAAAGAGTATTATGAGGTCAATTCATAAACAGTCTGAACCATAGACATTTCAATTTGACTATAATGAAGCGCGCGTGTCAAATCAATCAAATCAATTAATGTAATTTATTTTCCAGAATACATTAAGTATATCAATAAAGGTGTCAATATTTAAGATTTCACAGCACAGTGTATTCAGCCCACATCCAGGAATGCAAATGTCTTTAGTTTCATTACAAAGGTGCATTATGTCACGGTTGTATATTTCAATACACATGTCATAAATAATATGTCTCCTATACTTACTCCTTACGTACTTCTTGCATGATAGTCTATATACTTTCTTCATCAGTCTTATACTCTTGTGTCTCTTTGCCTGGTATTCACTTTATTTTCAAAATATTGTGAATTTGACGTGAAAAATACACACACTTCTCTTATAATAACTATATAAATAACTAGATTCTGCCCGCGACTTCGTCCGCGTGGAACTCTTTTATATCGTGGCTCCTTACAAACTTGCGCCCCATTTCGCCCCCTTAGACGATGATTCCCGGAATAAAAAGTATTATATACTCGTATGTTAATCCAGGTTATACACTAATGAATACCAAAATTCATTTTATTCCGTTTTTGCGTGATTGAGGTCCAAACTTTAGCATCATAGCCTAGCGGCGGCTGCCAGTCGGAAACGATAAAGCAGGTTAAGCAAAGATGGCAGCGGTCAGTCTTTGGATGGGTGTCCGACTGATGCGAAAGTTTGGATGTTTGGATGTTTAGATGTTTAGATATTGGGATGTTTGTTACTCAATGACGCTTAAACGGCTCAAACGATTTAGATGGAATTATACACGAAGTTACTTTAACGCCTGGATTAAAATATAGAGGATAGCTTTATCCCGGTCCATGCAAACGAAGTCGCAGGCGGAAGCTAGTATTCTATAAATGTACAATTTTTAATATTAATCCGCTTATTAATTATTAATTTTAATGCGTCTTATATTCAAACGGTTACGTTCGCGGGAAATGTGAAACAGCTTACGCCATCTAGTGACCAGCAGCTAACTTTAATTTAAAGTATTACACAGGCTTCAACTTAGGTACTTTGTTTAATTGTACCCAACTGTGTTTTGTATATGTGAAGCACAATAAAGAGTAAAGTATCGTAAAGTGCATTCATCCTTACTTGTCTTATACTGGTAAACAACATTCTAACCTCAAAATGTTTCTTTTTAGACGATAGCAGCTATTTTATCGTAAAAAAGCGTTGCTAGACAAAGAATCGTGAAGTGGTGTCCGAAAAGTCGTCTCGGCATGATCTAATACTCACAAATTGCTATTCTATCCTAAAAAGATGCATTTTGAGGTTAGAATGTTGTTTACCAAATAAGACAAGTAAGGATGAATGCACTTTAGGTAATTGTCTAATTGTCAGGACATTTTTTTATCTTTATAAATAGTAGACTATCATCAGGTAAAGTTTTATAAAACTTAAAGGGAAGTTATATCAAAATACGTTTAGTAGTTTTTGTGATCGAAAAACAGAAGCAACATCAATAATTCTACTGTGATTTATTCCACTAAAACGTGTACAGCATATGCCATCTAGTGACGGGTAGATAAAGTTGTGGTACTTAAGGTTTCTTAATACAAACTTTCAACCAAGTTTTAATCCCTTTAGAAGATTAATTTTCAAAAACGCTAAAATTTGTTTTCTTGTGTTTTAATATGGAATCATAATATTACGAAGTTTCAAGTCCCTAGTTCAAAAATTATTCATTCCTCAAACAAATTTTCGACCCATTTTTGAACCCCTTATTGGTGTGAACTAGCAAAAACGCTGAAAGTGGTTTTTTCTCTTATTTCATTAAAGAACCTTTTTACAAAGTTTCAAGTATCTATCTTAAAAATTAAACTAATTCCCATACAAATTTTCGACCCATTTTTGACCCCCTTAGGGTATGAACTGCCAAAAATGATGAAATAAGTTTTCTTGTATTTCATTAAAGAACCTTTCCACGAAGTTTCAAGTCTCTATCTTAAAAAATAAATGAATTTTCATACAATTTTTCGAACCTTATATCACCCTCTGAATAAACATTATCTATAAAAAGGCCGTGCTATGTCCTATTCTGAGGGCTAAACTACAATATTAGAAAGTGCCATCAAAATCGGTTCAGTAGTTTTTGCTAGAATTTTCCCCTAAAATTATACTTAATCTCATCGCCGCCCCGCGACGTCCACTTGACAACCAAAGATGGCGCTGTTGCGTATACACGACTTTATCCAATCGGTTAGTCTGAAATGTGGTCTGCGGGTCACCTGAACTCCATCAAACTTCTTTATACGTTTCATATGGTTTGACGAAGTTAAGACGCCGACAAAAAATTGGAGAATGACCTACTAAGGCTAGAATATGCGTGAAAATTAGTGATGTACTGCATCGCGCTATTAAAGTTTTTAATTTATGTTGTATAAATACGATTTCCTTCGGATGCTACTTATTATGTCTCTCTGACAACATCAACGAAATTTCACATTTATAATATTAGTGTGATAATAATAATAAATATTTGGGGACAGTGTTACACAAATCGATCTAGTCCCAAACTAAGCAAAGCTTGTACTATGGGTACTAGACGACGATAAATATACTTATATAGATGAATAAATACTTAAATACATAGAAAACATCCATGACTCAGGAACAAATAATCGTGCTCATCACACAAATAAATGCCCTTACCGGGATTCGAACCCAGGACCTCTTGCTTCGTAGGCAGGGTCACTAACCAACTAGGCTAAAGCGATTGTCAAGATATAGGCACGGTTAGGGCAACACGTGCAACTTTTGAAAAGTGAAATACAGCTGTCGTCAATCTTTGCGTCACAAAATATTACATTACATTATTTCCATAAGTGCCTATGCTAGCTTATAGTACGAACTGATTGCAGATAAATAGCATGTTTCTAAAATGAGAACCGAAGTATGTTTGTATGGAGATTAGAGCGTCCTCGTGAACCTTTATGAGTAAGTCCGTGCATCGCGGCCGATTGCAGCCGCGCGCGATCGATTGCGTGCGACTGACGTGTGTGGCTGATGCGTTTATACAAATACAAATACAAATTATTTATTTTGCAAATAGGAATATAGGAAATACGGAATTACACCCACTTTCACTGCCGGGAACCCGCCAACCGGGTGCTTACGCCGTAGTCACTTTACGCTGCATACGAGGAAAACCACGGTATCGACTACGAGCGTAGCGCGTAGCGATTCGTGACAGTGAATGTGTTAAGTGTTTACGCGTAAACAGAAATAATCCGTTACCGCAGTCCATCCTCATTCATGTCTAACCTAGAATGGCAGTGAATGCTTACTCATTTCTAAAGCTTTTTGTCGCTATACACCAAAGATAAACGACTGGATAGAGGAGACATGACGCGAATATATGGTCCTCATGAGATATGAATACGACAACGCCTGGGGTATATTTGAAATGACTTGTTGAATTGGAATCCCTTTTGTATTTGGGCGCTTGCTCGATAAGCCTTGCATCTCTTTCTACATTACTATGAACCTTATACTTAAGATTATTGAAAAAAGAAATGTGTTAAAACCCATGTATTACTAGCTGACGCCCGCGACTTCGTCTGCGTGGACCGGGGAGGTCGTGCTGCGTGGAATCGGACATATACATATGTCTGGATTGAGTAACAAACATCCAGACATATGTACCTACTTTCGCATTTATAATATTAGTAGGATGTTGCAATAAAGGCTCCCAGGGTATGTTCTTCAGGAGTAGCAATAAAACAACCTTGTTCTCTGAATCAGATCTATTTGAAGGCAGTCCGCCTATGCAAAAAAAGCCGAGCCAACCCATTCGACAATTATTAATAAGTTTTAACCAACCCTTCATAAAGAAACATACATAACACCTGGTTTATTATATCTTATAATAGGTATGTGTAAAGATAATAAATTATCTAAAGCTGAGTGACATATATTTTTTGTACGACGTAGACGTGAACAACAAGTCTACAAACCACCAGCACGTCTACCAGGACGGCCTCGACATACTCTCGATTTTTCTCGCACTATATCTCTTGTTCGGAGTGTTCTAATAAGAGAAATACGGATAGTGCGAGAAAAAATTGAGAGAGCTCGCTGTGATAGCCGTGCTGATCGTTAATCGTAGCGCTAGGGGACACACTTATGCATTACTGAAAATGTGTGCATTAAAAAAAATTGCCATAAGTATGTAACCGACTGGTCAATTACGTCACGCAATGTCCGTGCGTCAGGTTGATATAAAGCTCAATAATTGTATGGGAAAACAAGAGTTGAATAAGGGTGTGACCTAAGATTTTTTTACGATGCCATTCGAACCTATTTTTGGAGAGGAACGCATGTGTGTATCGGAATTGACACTACGTTATTAATTTTAACATGAGTCTGACCCCTAATGTCGTTACGCTCGTTCAAAACTTGTGGGTTTACATATCGGAACAGCCCTAAACACGAACACTGACGTACGTTTAGCAACTATGTTCAAACGAATTATTTATTTATTTTATTTTTATTAATATCCTCGTGCCGCCGAATCTGCAACACAATTTACACTAGATTTCAATGCAATTGCGACCTTTCAAAAAGTTGAATATGGATCAAAATAAATCGAATTCTCTTTCTTAGGTAACATAATGCCAACTCTGGCCAAATGTTTGTATGGGTGGCTCAAGGGTGACTGAAAGCAAAAACATTCCTAAGTCGGTCACCTTCCGGCACGGAAGGGTAAGTATATATAAAAGTGACCCAATTCGGCTGATCAGACCATCAATAATAATCTCATTGCGGTTCTCACCCGACTCGGCCGTACAAAATACTATTACTGGGAAGCAAGTTACATCAGCTACACTATTAAATAAAGGCCCTGCGTGACCGAGCTCTGCTCGGGTGATAATGGAGAACATACGGAAAAAATGATTTTTCCCAAACATGATGACTAGATTGATCTAGATTGATCCTTCGCCCCCGTGAACCCACAATATTCCAAAATAATTTCATTGTTAAAGCCGTTTTCAAGACCGTGATTACAAATGTTTATATATTAATTAATTTAAAGTCTACTGCACAAAAGAGAAACTTATCGCACAAAAGGCAAAATATTGCTCATTCAGAAGTATAGGATAAACGATAAAAACAATTTCACGCAAATCGAACTATGTAGCTTCTTAATCAGCTCAATAAGGCTCATGTCATGAGTACTAGACGACGATATATTTAATAGATATAAAAACTTAATTATTTATATAGGAAACACTCATGACTCAAAAAAAAATTCATATGCTCGCCACACAAATATCTGCCCTAACCAAACGCTCTCGACTTCATTTCGAATTTATGATAGTAACTTCAGTTACGATTTCGTCACACTTCAAAAAGGATCTCCGTAAAATATGTCAGGAGCGAAGGATTTTAGGGTGTTTTTATAGCAAGCTCAAAAGGCAATCTTTAGAAGTTCTGTATATCTGCATACAGAACTTCAAGTCGATCTAGAGACTTCATGTGCGTTCCAATTTGATATTAAATAAAGTGTTTTTACTACAAATGTCATAAGAATATTAAATTACGTATGGCGATATAACGTACCTAGAGCCCTATGCTTGATACGTCAATACCTACTAGTCAAAAGCCGTTGTTCACCTCTGCTATATATTAAGATTGAAAGTGTCAAGTATTAGGCCAGTGTTAATAACTGGTACGTTTACCGTGTTAAATAGAACGACCGACCGAAGTGTACGAAGGTCTTCAGGGCAAAAAATATTTGTGTCTGCGTTTGTCCGGCTTTTCTCCACTACAGGTCGCATTTCTCACCTAATTCTCGTTTAATTTTGTTAGCGGGTTCGGCATTTTTTTTTGTCGAGTAGTTTTTCGTTTTTATAGTTATTTTTTCACAATAAGTACTTACTTGTTATCGAGTACTGCTCACAAGCCACACGTTTAATTGTACAAGCGATCGAAACGAACAAAGTTCTATACTTCAGCTTGGGCCGAAAATGGTTTGTCTGTCCGGTGACTGCCCGGCTGTTCTCTACGGGTTGCATTACTTAAACAATTAGCAATTACAGCAAGAGTAATGTTAGCACTCGACCAGTGGCCACTGTTGACTACCATTTAATTAATCCTCTCAGACACATAAGGAGGGGAAGTAGGGCTGAACAGTGTGTTGAAAAGTAATGACAGGATATGCACATCCCTGCGCCGGCGAATCGGTAACCATCGAAGCTTAGAACGGAATTCAGAGATATGATCACAGTTGGTAGACCAAATGTATATCTGATACAAACATTTTGTAGACGCTCCAGCTTATCAAGTAGCTCCTCGTAGAGGTCCAGAAACGCAATATCGCCACAATCCAGAAGAGGAAGCAAAAGAGATTGAACTGAGATGGAGTATTTTGCTTCAAATTCAAAAACCGTTCGTACGTCCGGATGTCCGATGTCCGTTGTCCCGCTGTCCGGATCCCCGGAGTCTCTCCTCTATATAGCAGGTTGATCACGTAACGCATTGTATAAGTGTTAGGCAGATCTAAATGTCACTTTTTGTATGGAAAAATGACAGTTGAGTTATCCCAACGTGCGTTCGAAATGTTAGGTATGTCAACACCCCTCAGGTCGCCTATTCTCGTGAAATTTGGTGAGCAGGTTCAATTATCAATATCATATACTGGGTTTTTTTTTGTACATTTAGTTTTTTTTTACCTACACTCGCAAGTTCTACAGCCCACAGAGTTATATTACCACTAGTTTTACCACTAGCTTCTGCCCGCGACTTCGCCCGCACGGAATTCGTTTATATCCTAGCTCCATACAAACTTCCACCCCCCGTTTCATCGTCTTTGGGGTTGATTTCCGGGTTAGAAACTATCCTTTGTCCTTTCTAGTCCCGGACTCAAACTATCTCTGTACCCAATTACATCCAAATAGTTTCAGCGGTTTAAGCGTAAAGAGTTAACAGACAGAGAGACAGACAGATACACTTTCACATTTATAATATTAGTATGGATTATACGTGTTTATGATTCTCTTAATGTTCCTATAAGAAGATAAACGTAAGATATATTATGTCACAAGATTTGCTATCTGAAAAGCGTCTCAAATGCGAATTAAATTGCTTTGTCGTTGCTTATCTTAACTCCGTCGCTGTTTGCGAAATATTTTAAATCGTTTTCCACTTTAATGTATTTTCAATCTTGCTGGGTTGACTTAGCTATCACTTTGGCTTGCGTTGAGGTTTAGTGAATAGGAAAGCTATTAGGAGCATAAAATAACTGTTTTATATTGAAAATTCAACAGTCAATTAAATATAAAATGTTTAGTTTGAGCTCAAAATGTTATCATAAGGGACGAATTTAACTCAAAAGTATGTTATACCTAAAGGACGCAACTATGCTATAAGAAGAAATACATAGTTGAGTCGCATTCCAATTTCCAATAACGGCGTTCTCGGCGGCGGCGTGGTGGGGTCAGACCCCGTATAATGGTCGGCCTTATCACACGATAAGAGACAAGATAGAGCGTCCGTCACTGGCTGACACCGTTCGATAGAACGAGACGGCGCTCTTATCTTGTCACTTATCGCGTGCTAAGGCCGACCATAATACGGGTTGTTCTGTAGTCATGATGGCCCATTGTAAAAAATACCATCATAGGGCTAATTTATGGACATACGCGCTTAATTAACACATTCACTGCAAATAATCTTTACACGCTACGCTCATGCTTTTCCCGCTGGCTTGATTATCTATTCTTTAACGCTGGGAAGAAAGCCTCAACGAACCGAGGGGTAATCACGCTGTTATTTTTCCATAAAAAAATGACATTTAGATATAGCCGTGAATTAATGTATGTATATGTATGTATTTTAACCAATGCTCTAGTAAAACTCGGTAAATACTTATCGTTACGCAAAGTCATTGACTGGAAAGCTAGCGACAGTGAGGACGAAGCTCATAAAATGAACAGGAGCGTTTCAGCGAGCATTCTAGGGAGCATTCTAGCGAAACGACAACAGTTGCTTCGAGCTTTTTGCCAAGCCGAGCAATCTTGTTATTGTCCCCGTCCCTATCCGCTTGCACCTCGTGCACACCGTTTACTAGAGCTTTCGCTTGAGTGGTCGTGATAATGTTAGTAGCGATGTTTGGCTCTATGCTTGGCGCATTTCGTTGTTTAGTTGGACTAATTTAAAAACACCGAATGCTAAGTTCTGTTACATGTGAATCAAGTCTGAACCGTCTTTTCGTCCACTAAAACTCAAATATAAAAAGCCAAGCTGGAAGTGTATAAGTTTGTGTACACGACACAGGTGCCCCTCAGTACTCTGAGTTCAGTTTAGGCGCACTTTGCAGCATCTCCAAAAGTCGACCCGTATTTGCTTTCCGCTTGGCTTGCCGCCGGTGAAACGGATAGGATCCGACAAAGTAGTTACATTGAACATTCAAAGGCAATTTTGTTTGTCCAGTGTATGTAACCCATGACACACTGATACAAAAATATATCATCATCATCATCATATCAGCTGAAAGACGTCCACCACTGGTTATAGGCCTCCCCCAAAGAGTGCCATACGACATGACGACCGCTTTAGCATAGTTGGTAGTTAACCTACAAAACTGGAGGTCCTGGGTTCGAATCCCGGTAAGGGCATTTACTTGTGTGATGAGCAGGAATATTTGTTCCTGGGTCATGCATGTTTTCTATGTATTTTTTTAATACAACGACGGTGGCAAACAAGCTTACGGCCCGACTGATGGTAAGCGGACACCGCAGACTTTAGACGCCTGCAACTCCAAAAGAGTAACATGGGCGTTGCCGACCCTTGCTATGTTATGTATATAAGTAAGTATGTATATCGTTACCTATTATCCATAGTACAGTCGCCATCAGATATATCGGAGCGGCCAAAGTGCTCACAAATATCTGAACACGTCCCTATTGTCAAGGCATTAGAGAGGTGTTCAGATATTTGTGAACACTTTGGCCGCTCCGATATATCTGATGGCGACTGTACAAGCTCCGCTTTGTTTGGGACAAGGTCGAGTTTTGTTAGATCGCATACTTACGTTTTAAATGTTATAATATTTATTTATTTTATTTATCATGAAAACCACTGCCTGACAATAGTAGTACTTAATCTGTGATGAAACTTGTAGCTTCTGTATCATCACGAAATACCTTATCAATAGCAACTGTTAATACTTTCATGTTAAATCTATCCGCGGCAAATAAATAAAAACGTACAGAATTTCCATACACAATACATATTTTCCCAGTATACCCCGATAATCGCACATAAACTTTTTTCATAATAGAATTGAATCCACTCGGCCTGTCCCCACCACACCCAACCCGGGACAAGGGCAGACGGGAATACCAATATAGGGACACTATCCCGGGACATGTTTTTGACGTATTGAAATTATGGTTTTGCAGAGAGACAGCACAGAGAGACATTCCAATGTCATCTTGCTCATATTCGGAGCTGCCACGTATCATATACTCGCACGCAGCGATTTGCCTCGTCTTCCCTAATGCAAACGAGTAAGGAATTCGCTCCCTTCATCTGTATTTCCTGAGAACCACGATCTAGGTGCCGTCAAAACAAGAGTGAATACGAGTAGGCTAGTAAACCAGTGAGCCTCATCTTAGCAGGGACCCGCCCACCCCTTCCCAGAAAAAAGCCTTTTAACGGGTTAGTTGTTAGTTTAATAGCCCAAATCACTTGCTCCTTTATTGATTGAAAACTCATTCATTTAACTTAGCCGTATGAAGGGGTTTCCCTTACGGGGCGCTACCGCTGCTAATAGAAAAACCCTTTCGAAAGGCTTTTTAAGCGCTTTTTAAAGGATTGAAGCGCTTCCTCGTGTTGAATACCCATTCATTGTGCTTTAAAAGCCAAATGAATGGGTATTGAGGGGCATCGGCTTTGGTAAACAAACCCTTTCAAAAACCCTTTGAAGGGGATACCGTATTGGAACGCTTTAATAGCCAAATGAATGGGTTTTAAAGAGCATTAGCTTTGGTAAGCAAATTATTACGAAAAACCCTTTCAAAAACCCTCGAAGAGGATACCGGGTGGGTCCCTGCATCTTAGGGCTCTGTCGTTGTTTACCATCAGGTGAGAGGGTCAATCACTGGACAGTCTGCGATGCTACCACGAACATCGATAATCGAGTTTTGTGAACAGTATCCGTCTGTGTACTTAACCAGTCACTTGCTTGCGGCAACCACAGTTGCCAATTTTGCAGACCCCTAAACTGATGATGGCAACAGCCCACGCTGCTTTGATAATGAAAAGTTAGAAGTCGTACAGGCTATCTTTTTTAAAATCCGAAATCAAGTGAGCGGTTAAGTAAGGTAAGAGCGATACATAAGGAGATATCCGAACTTAGAATTTTGTTTTGTGTGGTGATAGATCTGATCACTTACGTAACTTTTCGAACGCACGTGAGGACAACTCAACTGTCATTCTTCCATACAAAAAGTGACATTTAGATCTACCTGACGCGCGTACAATGCGTTACGTGATCGACTAGCTGGTCTATTCTCCTATCATAACGTAACCGAAGTGTGACCATATAATTTTAATCCAGTTCCAACAAGCGAACTAAAAAAATATAGAATGTGAGCTCCTTAATTACTCTACACAAACACATGCCCTAAAACCCGGTAAGCGCATGTTTGAATTAAACGGACTAACGGTGCCTGGCATCGTTTTGACACCCCGCGCCCCCAACCCCGCGGAGAGTTTTACGGCGCTACTTAGACTTAGGTATGGTTCTTTTCGTTCGCTGGTTCTGACTATTCAAATACACGTTCCGGAATAGATGCCAAAGCAGGACATTGCGAATAATCACGGCTCCAGAATTCATTAAAATAATCCTGAATAGAACCAGTCGCGCGGCGTTAAAAGCCATAATATGAATTGGTTCCTAATTCATTTGAGTCCAATTATTTTGCGTATAATTATGGCCAACTGATTTTTTTGATGACTAATATTTTGGTGGATTTTGAGTCTACGTAATTACTAAAGTGATAATATATCAGTTAGACGCAAAAAAGCTGCTGTTATGAATTATTTCCAAATTTGCATTTTTTTTCCATACTAATGAAAATAAAGTGCTTGGGCTATCAAGGATGCAGCAGCTACTGATGTGTATACATACGATCTGCTTAGGTACTTAGCTAATTTGGGATTTGTTAAAGATAGTCCTCAGATTTTTGTTTATTTTTTGTGAAGTTAGTATTTAAAAAAAAGATGGCTTAAATAGCTTTCCCCATTTCGCTGTTTTTAGGGTGAACCCTAACATGAAGCCCAAAGGGTAAAAACGGGACCCTACTACTAAAGCTCCGCTGACCGACCGTCTGTCACCAGGCTGATGAGCCGTGATAGTTAGAGAGTTGAAATTTTCACAGATGGTGTATTCTTGGTGTCGCTAGAACAATAAATTCTTTAAAAAAAATATGAAATATATATTTAAGTGGACTCCCTTACAAAAAACGTGATTTTTTGCCATTTTTATAGATACGGAACTCTTCGTGCGCGAGTCCGACTAGCACTTGGCTGGTTTTTTAGACATTATCGTTCTTCTGCAATCTACGAACGCATTTACCTAGTCATACATTTTCAGACCAACTGCCAGACATCAAAAAATTAAACTAATCTTGGTTCTAATCAAATAAAACACGCTAACACAAAGAAAAATAAATCAGGGAATACGAATTAACTAATAGACATCAATAAATTTAGTTATCCATTCCATGAACATATTTTTTCTCAATAGCAGGGTAACATATTATATTTTATTCGTATATCCCTAATATTATTGCTGTAATCCTTCGATTTTTCCCCATAAAAGGAGGCTGTACGCATAAATAACATTTATCGCATAATACAGATAAATCTTTCTATCGCTTGATTTCTATGGACCCCGTTTCTTACTGTTCCCTAATACAGACCGATTTCAAAAACTCTTTCTCTTGGGTATGTATAGATTTAATTGCACTTACGTGTTGAACCAAGGCTACACTATATCCTGCACGTTTGCCTGCGTTATTTGTTATACAACGCGCAGCGTGGCGTGGGTATTAAATAGGCATGATGACACATTTTGAAAAACTGTTCTATAATGTTTAGAAACATTTATTATGTACAACGAATAAGATTTTTCAAGAGAATATAACAGTTAAGTAGGAAAAAAATGCATTTTAGTGTTTAAATTTCAAATTGGCGCTAAAACGCGTCAGTGTCATAAGGTACCGAGTGACGTCACGTTTGTATAAACAGAACGCAGACCTTTGATGATTGCTACCTAGATCGCTCAATTGCTCATTGATTGAACATAAATTAAAAAGTTTACAAGTCTTGCGCGGCCGTACGAGCGAGACAGCGGGACAATGACGTATGAAGATCTGACAGATAACATGGTTCTATCCCAGTCTTACTATTCATTCAGTACGTAAGTTTTCTCTGTAATCTGTGGTAAAATGGCCGTTATGGGTATGTATTTCTACAAACGTGACGTCATGCGCTCTGATTAGTGTTTAACATAATAATATCATGGCGGGCGTCCGTAGTTTTCAGTTTAATTTTATCAAAATAAATAATAATCTCTTACTTAATAAAAAAATATAAGCATTTTTAGAATTCTACGATTCAAATTTCACTAAGAAAATACCATATTTTAGTAATTTTCAATTACTGTCATCATGCCTATTAAAATATAATGTGTTTATTTTTTATTTTGCGACACGGATTAAAAGGTGTTTCCTTCGACACAAAAAACCCTTTTATTCGACACAAAAGTCTTGGATTATTAATGTTTACTAAAAAATCTCCGGTGCTGGTAAGGGTTGCGGGAGTCCGCTGGATGCGGGTGGCGCGGGATCGGTCACTTTGGCACTCTTTGGGGGAGGCCTATGTCCAGCAGTGGACGTCTTTCAGTTGATATGATGATGATGATGATGAAAAATTCTCCAGGTCAAGCAAATACTCGCATAAAAATTATAATTCACACTGTAACAACGGAGTTCCTTCACCGTTAAGATGAACACCAAAATTGGGCAAACAACCCACATGGCGGACTTGGTAAAGGTCGCGGGAGCCCGCTGAATGCGGGTGGCGCAGGACCGGTCAGTGTGGCACTCTTTGAGGGAGGCCTTTGTCCGGCATTGGACGTCTATCGGCTGATATGGTGAAGAATAAAATAAAATAAATCCATTTATTGTTACACAATATATAGCGCGTGCTCGCTTACACGCACGTCTGCCGATCGTACATACCAAAAAGAGCGCGCGAAATTGTTCTCAGAAAAAAACCGTCAAGCCAATCTGGCACTGAAAACAAAAGAGGAATGTTTTCTTTAGTAATATATCAAGGAATAATGGTCGTTATGCTGATGAGGATTAGGTCCGTTATATTGCGACCGCTGGGTGCTTGCCAAAGCAAAACGAATGCTGTTTCCTTATACAACCGATATTTCATGAGGAAGGAAACCATTCAGTTATTAGTTTATCTCACAATGGATACTTTACACGTGTATAATGTGATATAATTGAGGTTAGGTGCAGATAATTTCAGCTAGTGTTCCGTTGGACCAATTTCGTGTAACTTATCATTCAATATGTTCCATGTCTTACACAAACCGAAAAAAAAACTAAATCACGTGACTGAAGGGCTTTCTCGCGTTATTCGCATCAGCAGTGCAATTCAGCGAGGAAATGCCGCCACCATCCACAGTAAATTCAATACCTCGAGGGCATTTATAACACCCGACGCAAAAAGAGGGGTGTTATAACTGTTATAAGTTTAACGAGTCTGTCTGTGGTAGCGTAGCTCCCTAAGGGATAGACCGATTTGAATGTGGTTTTTTTATGTCATAAATAATTTTATGCCGAGTTTTCTTAGCCATGTTTCATGAAAATTTGTTCAGCCGTTTTTGAGATATTGGACTTTGAAATGAAAATTTCAGGGGTTTTTCATCTTTTCTAAGTTGTAGTTATTTAGATTTAACTAAGTTTTAATTTAATTTAGGTAATGTTAATTATGATGTTGTTACTATGTTACTTTAGAAATTAACAGATGTAAATATATTTTTTTCTCAAAATGAGATTTAAATTCAATATCAAAGATAGGAATGTATCCAAATTTTCTAATGTTGTCATGATAAGTTTTAAATCACTGTGTAGAACTACAAATTGGAAGTCTTTGGACCTGTTTGTATGTGTCTTTACGGAAACGCGAAAAGACTTATTTACTATTCATACCCTTTAGAACAAAGCAGCAGGAAAACTGTTAGTAATACTTGAAGACAAAGGTCCCATAAGATCGACTCACAAAGCAGAGTCAACAAGCGCAAAAACTTTGGAAGGTCTATTTATGTTCCTCGCTTCTGATCACAAACATTTCAATAAGTTTCACTCACTTGTTTCAACGCGCGTCGAGCTAACCTGTCAATTGGAAAGAGCATTTTATTTTGAAATGCAATAGGAATGTGAAAAGGATGAGCTACATCGAGGCCCCGAGTTGGTATTCACAACGTATAGCATCACCTCACGTGACAACAACCAGCATTAGTCTGACCCTTCACGCATATATACAAATCTTAAACAATCAACATCTTCTTCTTGGCTTGTTTCCGTTGGGATCGGCTCTTAGGAGAGAGATAAGCTCGAAGCGGTTCGATACGGAGGGCCGAGGGCCGGGTAGCCACCATACCAATGAGGAAAGGCAGCAGTGGAAGACTACAGGCCAAAGATGACGATGATGATGATGATTCAAGCATACATCCTGCCTGATGGTGCCTGATGGTGCCTGATGGTGCCGACACGGTATCTTACAAATCCTTAGACTAGAGAAGTAATGCATATTGATGATGCAGGAGCAGACTAGAGTCAAGAGTCTGTTCACAAATGCAGGTTTGTGCAGATTCTTGCTCCCATATACTCACTTTATGATCAACATTGAGCCCTCGCCATGGGAAAATGAGGCTGCGTAAAAGCCCGGGGTAGCGACAGCTTGTTGTGCAGACTACCTGCGGCAATCAATAACAATCATTTTATGCTCAAATGCCCGCAATTTGAGTGGACCTTCACGAAGAACATTGACTACATAAGTCACATGCGAGCACACGACCGTCGACAGTATACCTGTGACTGAAATCACAAACACAACACACAAAGAACACAAAGTATTCGTCACTTACTAGCAAGTGAGAGGGCCGCATCATGACTAGACTGGGACCCAACTCTTTACTCACCACTATATACTGTTAGTTGTAAGCAAATTGTAATTCAATTAATTGGAATGAACTTCAAATGTTTATGAATGATGACAGTTGGCGTCAGGGTTGCCATGATTAAATTGTCCTGAAGGTGTGACACAGTATTATTATCTGTGTTGCCATAACGTAAACAAGACCCTTGTGACATCATTCAATCATTCGTTTAGTAACTTGTTCGTTCACGATTGTTATAAAAGTAGCGGGAGTGTTAAACTAGCCCTTTCTCGGCAGTCGGGTAGCCCCTTAGTGGCGACTACCCACAGGCCAGCCATGATCAGCCGACACAGCCTCCTGGCTTCGGTAAACGAACCGGCTCAAAAAAAAAAAAAAAAACTAGCCCTCTTTCTCTTGTGAAACTTGAACCAATAAACATCTAGTCGTACTTCGAGTATTATTTAAATAATTTCCTACAGAGCAAGTATTATAGTTACTATCGCTGCTGTATTTTTCGGTTGGTAAGGTACTATTGGGCTGCTTCGAATATGAGCGAGATGGCATTCTCCTGTGTCCTGTCTCTCTTAAACCAACTAGGTACGACAATTGAGATGCGACAACACAAGTTATGAATCGCCAAGCTAAGTTCAATAAATAATAGGGGTTCATGTCCAACTCACTATTTAAACAATACTATATTGTTAAGTACAAATAGTACAATACTCTTGACATACGTTCAAGTTATATTGCCGGCAAATTTAATTATAGTCAAGGGGACCATATCTCACACAAAACAAGGTCTTTAAGTAAACTGGGCTTATTGTTCACGGCTACATTACACTGCATAGCTGATTTGTATTGTGAATTGGCTCTGGGTCGAAGATGTTGGCTGAAAGATGATGGAAGGGTGAGGAACGATTTAAATGTGCATTAAATAAAAATAAGCCGCAAAAAGGTGTGCTTATCTGCCAGAACAGTCGTGAAGGTTACTTGTCCCCTTTTTTTTATTAATTAAATAAATAATAAATATAGGGGAAAATCTTACACAAATCGACCTAGTCCCATAGTAAGCTCAGTAAGGCTTGTGTTATGGGTACTAGACGACGATATATATAATAGATATAAATACTTAAATACATAGAAAATATCCATGACTCGGAAACAAATATTCATGCTCTTCACACAATTTTTTGTCCTTACCGGGATTCAAACCCACCCCACCTCTTGCTTCGTAGGCAGGTTCACTACCAACTAGGCTAAAGCGGTCCTCTGTCCTTTATCCTCTATACATAACCCTACTCCGTGTATTTTTTTTTACTACTCTATACATAGGTATGTATTTTGTTTGTGTATCTGTTCGTGTGACAATAAAAAATATTTCTTTCTTTCTTTTTATCTTTCTTTATGGTTCAATAACCAAAAACTGCGTTCTCTTTGGTTTTGGGATATCCTCAACTACAAGTAAATACATCATGTACATTTGGCACTGATTAATTTCTGCACTAGAAATCTATCGCAAAATAAATAAATAGGCTTTCTACTGTAGCGATGTAAAATAATACTCTGATACTAAAATATAATAGTAAGGTATACTGTTTTGAAAAAGTCATACCTCACTGAGTTTTTTTTACACCAGAGGCAGAGGCAGAGGTATTCTTTCCGAACCGACCTGTATATCGATATTCATGTATTATACCTAATTGCATGTACCTAATATGCCTAAGTTCAGATAAAACTTTGACTTTTAAAACACAATCATTATACACGAATGATACAACAGCCAACACCCAAGCAAACGTGACATTGATCATAATATTATATACATACATACACATATTACACAAACCCCACAATCCATTAATTGCAAAACAGAATTAGACTCGAATTCCAGTCAGGAAGCGATTCACCAAAACGACTTATTCCTCTAGCAAACACTCTTCCAATTTCAACTCAAAGCCTTCACCGTCAAAGTTCACATTTGCAGACCTGCTGCTATTTTGATATAAGATGTTTTGAAAAGCTAGAGGTCGGTTGTCACAGTGCACACAGGTACAGTAGATTTGCAGCGATATTACAGCAGTTAATCTTCGCAACGGTGGTCTTGATTGATTTACGGGCAATGCCGTGATTTAGGTTCTATTCCGTTTTCGTATTATTTATGACTGCGAAAAACATTTACAATACACGGGTAAGGTAATGATATCAAAATTGGTGTCGTTGTTATCAAGTTCATGTTGACTTTTAGGGTGCATAAGCACAACAATAAGGTAACAATCCATATCATCATCATCCTCCTAGCGTTATTCCCGGTAATGCCCCTAAAGGAGCCTGGGGTCCGCTTTGACACCTAATCCCAAGATTTGGCATAGGCACTAGTTTTACGAAAGCGACTGCCATCTGACCTTCCAACCCAGAGGGAAAACTAGACCTTATTGGGATTAGGCCGGTTTCCTCACTATGTTTTCCTTCACCGAAAAGCTAACGGTAAATATTCCGTAAGTACATAAGTTCCGAAAAATTCATCGGTACGAGCCGGGATTCGAACCCACGACCGCCGCTTGACAGCCGCATGCCTGAACCACTAGGCTTATACATATTATATAAATATTATAAATGCTAGTATCTCTTTCTGTATATTTGTGAGTTACTTCTTCACGCTTAATTCGCTGAACGGATTTGGAACAAATGAAATGTATCAAGTACATGAATTATTATATTTGCGGAATACGGGGGGTCACATTATGTTGGTACAAATAAACGTTACAGTCCGTTTTCTCTTCAGAAATTCATTAACCGAGTAGCACATAGTTTTCTTCTTTATTTATTTTATTTTTGAATGATTTTAGGACTAGTTGTTTTATGCCTCCAGTAAGCTTGTTGAATATTTTGATACACGTAAAGTACGGGGTACGACTGGTTCGTTTTATACGTGACTGTAGGTACGTAAAGTTGATTTTTTTGCCTCGACATCGTTTATGAAATTTAGTATAGACATAGTTTCAGACCCGAGAAAGGACATAGGATAGTTTTTATCCCGGTAATCATACGTAAACAGGGAGTCAAAGTTTGTATGGGGCAACGATATAAATGAGTTCCACGCGGACGGAGTCGCGGGCAGAAGCTATATTATATTAATAAAATACATCTAAAATTCACTAGCACTGTCCTGGATGGATTGAAGGAAACAAATGAAATCCCTCATTTCTTTGAGATGATTATTGAATCTACATAATATTAATCTACACTAATATTATAAAGAGGAAAGATTTGATTGTTTGTTTGTTTGTATGTTTGCATTGAAAAGGCTCCGAAACTACTGAACTGATTTGAAAAATTATTTTACGATTAGAAGCCGACAATATCCCTGATGAACATAGGCTACTTTTTACCGCGAGAAAATGCTTCATTCCTACGGGAAAACGGCTAATCCGTGCGAAGCCGGGCCGGGCAGCTCGTATTATTATAATTCTAGCTTTTGCCTGGGACTCCGTCCGCGTGGAACGCGTTTATAACGTAGCTCAATACAAACTTTCACCCCCAACCCCCAATTCAACTCCTGGGATGATTTGCGGGATAAAAAACTAAGACTATGTACTTCCCGGGACTCAAACAACCGCTATACCAAAGTTTATCTAAATATTATATATAAAGGTTAATACCTAAATAAAGAACAATTTTATTTATTATTTATTTATTTATTTTATTTAAATCAGTTCAGCCGTTTAACCGTAAAGAAGTAGCAGACAGACAGACCGACAGACAGACACACTTTCACAATTTATTATATTAGTATGGATAGCAATATAAACGGAAGAATCGGTAAGCGTTCCAATAACGCTTCCCCGTGCCCATCGCTAGCATCTTTAATCATATTTTAACACAAATGGACATGGGTTCAAAGGATCCTAACTTTGGTGTTTCCCTTTGAATAAAATTGAGATATTTACGCAGATATTTACATATGCCGTCCATATGTGCAACTATAAAAGAAATCATCATCAGTGATCGGAATAGGCAGAGTATAAATACCTAAACTTAGTAGAACAAAGTCATGAAGTGGAGACTTCCTTGCGCTAACATTTTTTTCCGGGACTTACCGGATTAAAAATTAAAGTTATATAAAAGTAAATCCTATAATTGAATCTTGGATGTATCAATAATTCAGTAGTAACAGCAACACTATTTTTTTTACTGTACTTGAAAATCACCGATGAGAAAATTGTTGTTATTTCTATATTTCTGTGGACTACAGAAGAAACAACAATTTTATTATATATTTAAAATTAATCTGTCTCTTTTATCCTCGTTCACATTTCGTGTTTAAGTGAAAGAGATAGACAAAATATATTATCCATTATATTTCTCGTGGTTCCTATTGTTATGGTGTAAAAGGGAACCAAATTTCGTTATCACTTGTTGCTGCTACCTGCTATCCTTTTTATGCATTAATAATAAGTTGACAATACAGTTTCATACCATCCTTTATCGAGTACAGACAGGTTTATACTGTGTTTCTATGTGATTTGTAATACGACGTAATATCTATAAAGAATCCGTTTATATTATTGGTTGTTTTATTTTGTGCCTATTGATTCTATTGAACCCGAAAAACATTGATTTTTATCCTATTTATAAAATATTAGTTACTTAGTAAGTTCCCGGGATTTTAGTCACGCAAAAATATAGTCGTAAGGAAATCTCCACTTTTTGTCTCTGTGCTACTAAGTTTAGGTATTTATACTCTGCCTATTCCGATCACTGATCATCATCATCATCATATCAGCCGAAAGACGTCCACTGCTGGACATAGGCCTCCCCCAAGAGTGCCAAAGTGACCGGTCCTGCGCCATCCGCATCCAGCGGACTCCAGCAACCTTTACCAGGTCATCAGTCCACCTTGAGGGGGGGCCTACCCACGCCGCGCCTTCCGGTACGTGGTTGCCACTCGAGAACCTTTCCGCCCCAACAGCCATCGGTTCTAGGTGCTATGTGCCCCGCCTACTGTCACTTAAGTTTAGCGATTCAGAGGGCTATATCGGTTACCTTGGTTCTGCTGTGGATAGCCCCATTTCTGATGCGATCACGCAGAGAAACTCCCAACATTGCCCTCTCCATAGCCCTTTGGGTGACTTTGAGCTTTCTTATGCGGCCCATAGTAAGCGACCAGGTTTCAGTGCCATATGTCGTCACTGGCAACACACACTGGTCAAAGACTCTCGTCTTGAGACACTGCGGAATATTGGACGAAAAATGTACCGTAGCTTCCCGAGCGCTGCCCAATCAAATAAATAAATGAATTTTCTTCTGCAAGTAGGATGTAATGGTACTTTTACAAGTCAAAATTCTGCGTTTGTGAAAAAGAAGACCGCTGTTAAGAAGAAACGCCGAAACAAACTCAACAGTCAGTAATTAGTTTCATTTATTTATTAAAATAATCAATAGTGTTGTATTTTCTCGAAACCATGTTATTATGGCGTTTGAATATTCTATTAAATAATATTATTGCAAACAATAATCTGGAAAACAATACGTATGGCATTCGTATCATTATGACATTCAATATTCGAGTAAACATGAGTATGTCAATTAACTATAATGGTAAACGAAACATTCGGGCAAATGAAATTCGGGCAAGCGAAGTTCGGGCAAATGATTATTATAGTATATGAATGTCGGGCAAACAATAGACAACCATCGAAATGATCAGGAATGGACTTAGGACTTAGTTACCTGAAAATCTTCTTTTATGACGTTAACATTGGACTTTCAAAACCATAATGGCATTCTAATAATAAAATTATGAAAAATTGTTTAATTTTTACTAAAAATGTTTAAGTTTTTAAAGTCTGCAATCGAGAGCTTGCACGGAGTGAATTTTTTTTTTCAACACTATTACAACGGATTTTCTAAAATTTTGCCTGGGTAAGCTAATTTTTTTGATGATTTTAACTTCAAATAGCATTGAATAGTCCAATTTAGCACAACGACAATAATATATCTCGCTAGCATTTCAGTATTTCCAGACCTAGCTCTATCTTCTATAAGTAGACTAAAAAGCAGTGGTATCTCATTAATACGAAAAATGTACCATAATCTACACGTCTTGTGTTGATATTTGCTCACCTACTCTACAAAAGTTCTGATGAGAAAGGTCATGAATATTTTTTTTATTGCAGATTAAGAAACTATTACTTACTTGAAATATCACATTATCCGGGACTGATTGAGGTTTGAACTTTGTAAAAAAAAAAAACTTCAGCCTTGATTCATTGTCATAATAAAATGTCTTGTTTGACATTAAGCGCTCATAAAATAAAAATAAAGCATAATTAAGAAAATGAAGATGTAATTATTAATTAATTACATCTTCAATCGGTTTTTTTTCTATTTCCGATCATTTCAGTGTGGTTCTCACAACAGTTAGTTTCGGAAAAAATGTTTCTAAACTTTAACACGTTGACTGCGGCACAGTCAGGTCAGATTTGACCTGTAGTGGACCAGTTGTGTCGGCTGGTGCGGCGTAAGAATATAGGTTACTTCACCCTGGTGCGGAGGTAATTTTCCTACGTTTTTTTATTGGTATGAAGGAGCCAAGTATAATGTTTATATTTCTCGTTTTGAATCCTACCCGACATTATAAAATAATTGTACAGGTCACATATGACCTGTTACCTACCGCCTTGTGCACAGGGAAAGGGCATTATCAGTTAGTACTGTCATCATACCCAAGAACGTGACCAGATCATTAATATCCCAGAAAATAAGAAAATGCACATACCCAAAAAATACAACAAAAAAAGCATGCACAGAATGTTACAAGATACTGCGTAAAAGTATGACAAGTCGAGAGGTGGATAAAAACTTAAAAAACAAAAAACGTTAACATCGTGTGTTGAGTATGAGAACAGCATCTGTTTGGACTGCTTTAAGGGGCTCCCATAATTGGCGTATGGGATCGTACCTTCGATCTGAATCTCTTAGTTTTCTTAGGTTTTTTGTAGCTTATTATGTTAACAACAACGGCTTTAAGCAATATAGTATCCCATATTTACTTCAAATTTCATTGTTTTCGAGATATTTGGCATCAAAGTTGAACAATTTTAGGCCAAAAAACCGGTTTCTGGTCATAACTTTTGTGTTAATTGGTTTAAAATGCAAACCCTGGGCGAGTTTTTAGGGACGTCACAGACGAACCCAAATATGTAGTTTTTGCATTGAGTTAGATCTTTTACGTCAATAGAGATACAAAATAAGTGTTATTTTAGACAATGTTAAAAAGATCATAGAAAATTAAGTATTCATTTGTTTCAATATCCGGTAGATCAAAAAGTAGATAAAAGATTGAAGAACCGATAACCGTTTGATTTATGCTTCTATCTGTAGTGCAAAAGTAGGTGATACGATTCAAAACTTGTCAAAAATCGATGGAAACCTCGGGAAAGTTTTATGTATGTCCTTTTTACTGGTGCGATACAGGTCCAATATGACATGTCAAACAACATACATACATACATATACTCATGCCCGTATCCCATAGGGGTAGGCAGAGACTAAGGAACGCCAAATACTACGGTCCTTACATACTTCTTTCGCTTCGATCACATCCATACATCTCCTCATACAGGCTCGTCGGTTGCGGGTACTCCTGACCTGTCCTTTTAACAGCTGGCTTTTTATGTCAAACAAATTCCCTATAAATCTTCAAAAAATGGTCAAACTGTGTGGCGCAGCTGGTATTAGATACAATACAATACAAATACTTTTTATTGCACACCTCACAGAAACAAAAGCAGTTATAAAGAGAAAAAATACAATAACATGTAGGTAGAGGTAGACAACAGGCGGTCCTATCGCTGAAGATCTTTCCTTTGGGTATTGGAGAAAGAGAGAGATAAAACTAGATTATGTAGTAGGTAGTGCAGAGATTATATTTAGCCAAAAATCACAATAATTATTATAAATACACGTACATAAATAGCTCTATATATAAACATACAAAAAATCACAAATAAATATATATAATACATAAACAGTCAGCCAAAAAATAACAATAGTAAGACAATCAGGGTTAAGGGATAGACAAATAATGTTCTTTAAAAAGAGATTTAAAGTTGCCGATAGATTTTGCTTGTCTTATATCACTAGGGAGAGAGTTCCACAGTCAAATTGCCTTAAAGGTGAACGAACTACTGTAAAATTTGGAAGATGACGAAGGCACAGTTAATAGCCAATTGTTAGAAGATCTAACAGAGTTAAAATAACTAAAACGCTCTTTGAGATAGCGGGGAGCTGCAGGGTATAGATGTATTTATTAGTCAACTAACTATTTACATGTGACGCACAGAGAGTGAGTTGGACAAATTGGCTCTCGCAGTCGACGTGTTAATCATCATCATTAGCATACCTAATATATCGACGGCCGCTTAAGCCTAGTTGGAAGTCACCCTGCCTTAGTTCTTAGCGGTACGCCAAAATAAGCTGCAAATAATGTTAAAAGCATGAAAATCGGACCCGTAGCAGGAAAAAAAAAACAAAAAATGAGAGGAGTTGTTATAACGTATATCTTTTTTTGGTACCTATGGGAAAATAATATTTTTTGTTCTGAAACCTATCGTGTGTGGTATCTAATGAAAGGGCTTACGAAGCCGTTTCTAAAAATATATTCACATCATAATATTTCAGTCACATTTAAAATAAAATCAAAATCATTTTCAAAATATACCAAGTTTGGGCTCCTCCAGATATGATACGGTTGAATCATTATTTGTAACATGTACCTAAAATGATATTTGTAATAGCCTCATATCCAACCCCAAGAAAGCAATTTGGAAAATATTTACATATAGTATTTTTTTGTAATTTTACAAACTGTTTTAAAATAACAATTATTAGTTGAAACATAACAGTGATAACATAAGAGGTATAAGAGAAAAGTCAAATCGACCTAGTCCTAAACTAAGCAAAAGCTTGTACTAAGGATACTATAGCTAACGATACACATACTAATACAGATAAATAAATGCTTAAATACATAGAAAACATCCATGATTTAGGAAAAAGTATTCGTGCTCATCACACAAATAAATTGCCTTACCAGGATTCGAATCCGGGTCTTCCGGCTTCGCAGGCAGGGTCTTACCTACTGACATAAGTGTTACCTAAAGAAGTGTGAGATGAAATGTAATGTTTACTAACCGTGACATGTAGTTATTTATTTTTTATCGTCAGTGTATAGTCTAATTTAATAAAACAAGTTGTTTGAGTATTTGAATATTCACACCTTGTCTTGCTCTTTATTTAATTGTTAATTATGTCTAGGTTACGCTTTATTTATTGCTCTATAATCATATGGCTGTTTGGTTGCCACGGGACAGGCCCAACCTAGTGTGTAAGTAACCATGGTATTTTTTGAATTGCTTTTTTCGTGATTAAATATATTTTCGATTTTCAATAAAAAATAAATATTACTATTATATCCTTTATTAAATTTTCGTCTTACGTTAGGTTTTTACAATTATAATATAAGTTGTACAAACAAAGCATAAAATCATTATAAAAACCTAAACTGGGGTGCCGCCGGCAGCATGGTGGGGCCTAAGCCACTGGTGATCAGGGCGACAGAGAGAGGAACCTCTTGCACGTCTATCATGGGACGGCCGCGACATACTCTCGATTTCTTTCGCACTATACATCTTGTTCTAAGTGTTCTAATTAGAGAGAGACGGATAGTGCGAAAAAAATCTAGAGAGCTCGCGCCGTCTCGTTATAACCGCACTGGCTACCCTCGCAGCGTCCAGAGGGGTGATCACGAAACGTTTTATTTGCACGTTATGACAACTGTAATTTTTCCATACAAAAAGTGATATTTGGATCTACCTGACGAGCGTACAATGCGTTACGTGTTTACGCCTCTGCCAAGGGGCAGACACTCCGCGATTTACGTCCATCGCTACAAGTACATGCCGGTGCCCCAACGTTGGGGAACCGGCATGTACTTTGTAGCGATGAACGTCGACGTCGTCAGAGGGCCATAAATCTTAATGTTTTGGCTGAGAAGAAAGCGCCTTTTGTAAAGATCAAAGGATTGTCCCTTCTGTACTTGTACTATTATCTATTCTGTGCATCTGCAGAAGTAGTAGCATCCATCGCTACAAGTACATGCCGGTGCCCCAACGTTGGGGAACCGGCATGTACTTGTAGCGATGAACGTCAACGTCGTCGTCGTCGACGTCAGAGGGCCATAAATCTTAATGTTTTGGCTGAGAAAAAAGCGCCTTTTGTAAAGATCAAAGGACTGTCCCTTCTGTACTTGTACTATTATCTATTCTGTGCCTCTGCAGAAGTAGTAGCATACATATTGTTGTTATTATTTAATGCCGGACATAGGCGTCTTATGACTTGTGTTGGCATAAATAAATAGCAGCGGATGTATTTTAATAAGTTATCTATCATTTGTACATCGGTGCACGTCGTGTTTCACTTTACTTTATACGGAATTTTACACTGAGCGTTAGTTCTGTACAACTTGATTTCAATTTATAGATTGCCTATTTTTGCTTTGCCTGTTGTGAGTCAATCCAGGGTAGTTGCGTGACACATCGAATGAGCGATAGGACATATCAAATCAAATGAGTAGTATATGCCCCTGAGTGAGTTCGTAAAGTTACTCGACACATTGCAGGATTAGGTTTGGATAAGGGCTGACCTATGAATTTACGAGCTGGATTTTCTGGATGATTATTTGAATTTGGTTTACGACAAGGTTAGTTGATACGGTGATACATTCTGCAAAGGATTTCCTGCAGGATGAACTGAGTTTACTACGGGGTTTGTAAGAGTTGGAGGGTAATTCAGTATGCCCAGGTTACCCTGAGTAGGATAACCTGCTATATAAATATACGAGCTAGCGTTTATTGAAGCCTGATTTTGGTTAGTCAACACGGTGATGTCGTTCTGCTTGAGATCAACTGCACCATAAACTGAGTTTAGTCCAGGGTTTGTAAGAGTTGAATCTTAAGCAGGATTTGTCGGACTTGTTTGCACTCGGTTAACGGAAGTATGCCTGGGTTACCCTGAGCACGATAACCTGCTGAATAATTACGAGAGGTAGTTAAGTTTACAACAGGATTGTCAATACGGTGGGTATCGTTCTGCCTGAGATCAACTGAAGGATCAATTGAGTTTACTCCAGAGGGGTAGTCACGTGGTTACCACGTTCGAATCGTTTTGAATGCGCGTTAGTTAGACCCAACTGTAATTTATCCACATAAAATTTGTCATTTAGATCTACCTAACGTACACGTACAATGCGTTACGTGGTCGACCTGCAGGGTTTGTGAGAGTTGGATTTTAAGCAGGATAAGTCGGATTCGTTTGAGCTGGGTAAACTGTAGAGTAAGTTCGTATGCCCGGGTTACCCTGATCAGGATAACCTGCTGGATAAGTATTAGAGGTACCGTTTAGTGTAGTGGGATTATCTGCCGATATTGATTGAGTTGGGTTTGCAACAGGGTGAGTCGATGCGTTGATATCATTCTGCATAGGATTAAGTGCAGGATGCACTGATTTTGCTCCAGGATGTGTAATAGTTGGATTGTATGTAGGATAAGACTGATTTACAGAGTTTGTTTGAACGGGATATACTGTAGGGTAAGCCGGTATGTCCGGGTTACCGTGAGCAGAATTTCCTGCTAGGTAACCCGGGGTTTCGTTTGACAAAGGCTGTGCTGAGTTTGCACCTACGTAAATAGGGTTTGCATTAAAACTGGTAGGAGGTTCGCGGTCTTCATTTATGCTTGCATTTCTATAGACCACGTTCTTGAAACGGCTCCGGTTTCTGCGACGGCAAAGGCAGTAGCAGCAGGTAGCCAGAGCTATCACGATCAACAAGACCTGAAAAAAAATAGTTTTAAGTATGTTTTTAAGTAATAATTTACTTTTTATGGCAAGTAAGCCTGATTTACTGTCATCGGGCAAAAATTAAAAACGTCCTCAAGAAATTATCATTCTGAAAGGGCCATGCGTCAAGATGGTCCTGAAACCAACAGCACCGAGAGTTATGTCATTAAATAGGTATTTAAATCTGCTTTATTTCATTCTATAGCCACACAGTCAAATTCCATTGCAGAACGAAGATATAGCTATGAAAAAACGCATTCGGAGAATATTCATATTTAAATAATATTCATGTTTATTTTACACACTAACCTTACGCTAATAATTCTGAATATGTATTCACTGAGATAACCCGTTTTCTCATAGATCCTACTCACTTTAACTTAAATATGAATATCTCAGTGTTGGAGTCAGGACCAGGCTCCATACAAAGTTGCCCATGGTGGCCATGGTCCTTTGACTTAAAGTAATGCCACCAAAGTGCATTTAGTGGTAATCTTGTGCCTAGTGATGAGTCAACCCGTAAAATTGCCAAACCGTTAATGGGCAAAGTTGCTGACATCAATAAATTTTATTTTACAAAAACGTGCTATACGCATTATGTATTTATAATTCAGGGTCACACGCTCTTCTGAAAGACGGGTTTTAAGGAATCATTTATTTCAGCACGGCACGTTGCCATCTATTAGTGACGTCACAATCTTCCATCGTCATCGTCTTATATGAAGTTGCGTTTGCGAAAAAGGGGCGGAACAACCCCTCCTTAATACTTTTGACACTTATAACTCCGTGATTATTTAACCTTTTGCCTTAATTGTATCACCATTAACTACATTTTTAATCCTTTTTCGAGAAAATATGACATTACTGATTATTTTATTTGGTAACCTATCGATGTTTCGAAAAACACTTGCCCGATTTTCACATGTCCGAAAACGGGTAACCGAATCCTTATAATCCATATACTTTGTTTATCAACTTTTTTAAATGTCGCTGGATTGTTTTCTCACATTATCGTTTTCCCGAAACTCAATAACCAGAAGAACGATTGCCAATTTTATCATTTGACAACCGATTAGTTAACCACCTTTTCGTAATTCCGATGATTCATATAAAATCTTAATCTCATTTTCCTTACTAAAAATATTTTTACCGCCACGATTAAAGTAACATTCAGATATTCTAAAAACCCTACAGAAACACACTTTAAGATTGCGATGCGGAAATACAGTTTTGATTATAGGTGGGTTAGATTTAAAACTGTGACCTTACAAATAAACAATTTATAGAAAACGCAATTAGATTAGGTCCAAACATTTAAACAACTAGAGTGCTGCGCGAGTTCTTAAAAAGCCCAAAAGCAGGGCAAAAGCGCTGAAGAGGCTGTAAAATCACAAACTATCGTAACAATGTTATTATTTTGTAGGTTAGGTTAGGGTTAGCTTGTGTCCCTTAGAGCGGAACACGCTGGCGATTACGTTAGGCAATGTGCCACATTTTGGATCTTTTGGTACAGTGGGATAATAATATTTCGGATGAATACTTTTCGGCACCAACAACTAGTTGAGAAATGATCCTCTGGAATTTCAATAAGTAACAAACAACGAACTGAGAATTGGGAAAATAATAATATAAGAAAAGTAATTTCGGGCAAACAAAAATTCGGCCAAATAATAAAAAGGGAAACGTTTTCGGGATTTTAATATTCTGAATTACGATTTTCGAGCTTATTATACTTTGGTAACCTTTTATTAAAGTGTCTGTTTGACAACACATTAAGACGTCACAGCATAATAACATCGTCTACGATTAGTACGAACAGCAGTTTACGTGATTTTCCATACAACGGTTTGTATGGAATACTGCATTTAGATACATAGATGTCTTCCAATTATATTTTTATTCAAGTCTATGGATTGTATAAGATATATAGTTATTTAGCTGGGTATATAAAATAAATAGATCTAATTTAAAAGTTTGTAGTCAAGTATTTTTGTGATTTACACATTATTGTTATAATTTAATGGTTTATTATTAATAAAGCAACACTACGTTTATGCATTCTTACATGATTTATTTATTTATTTATTTATTTATTTATTAAAATCTATTACACAGTATAACAGTATTAACTAAGGCACTGTGAAATTCAAATATGATGAAAGTACCCTTGTATCAAAAATATTTTAACGGCATACAATTATTTTCTAAATTATAATTAGATACAATATGATAATAAACATTACCTAAATGTGTAAAAACAAGAAAAACACACTATTCGTTGTATCGCAATGCTGACGCGTTGCGCGACAAAACTGACAGCTTTTCAGTCACCAGGTTACATCAATCAACCAGACGTGTCGCGATTTCCGCAAATAACTTAGGAAACACAACTTATCAAATTACTTACCAATATAAAAATTACAGGTGTCGGAATCCCAGTTTTTTCGGACAGCTGGTCGACGGCGTGTTTAATTCCGTGAGCTCGATGTGAACTATAGTATCCCATCTTTTCAACTGATTATTTCTGCTATACAGAATAATTGAACACTATCACGTCCTTGGCCCGCGACCGTCTGACTGAAAATGAAGCCGGAGATTTTGGACATTTGATTAATAATGTTTCATAGTATTTTCGATCTTGTAGCTAAGCAAATAGAGTATTCTTGAAATGATGCTGAACGCAGAAACTGTGCGTTTTAAAAATATCTCAAGTATGTATAGTCGGTTATCTGGGGGCACGGCAGTGCCCCCGCCAAGTCGAGCGCGAAGCAAATACTGCCGTACCATTCTTTACTGGAACCATTTCGCCGCATTTTCAGGCCCCTATTTGAGAACCTCTGGATAAGACCAGAACGCAGAAATTTTCGTCATCCAGTAAGCTATAATCACATACTTAAAATCCAAAATTTCAAGTGTGTACGTCATTTAGTTCCGAAGTTAAGCGAAAGCAAAGTTTCGCATTTATGACACTCACTCACTCATGATCATAAAAATAGAACTAGTATTTCCCATAAACTCAGAGAGCTGAAATTTGGTACAGAGTTAGGGTTTAATGGCCACATAAAGGGAAAAATATAGGAGCTACGGTAGCCTAGTGGTTCAGGCATGCAGCTGTCAAGCGGCGGTCGTGGGTTCGAATCCCGGCTCGTACCAATGAGCTTTTCGGAACTTATGTACGGAATATTTACCGTTAGCTTTTCGGTGAAGGAAAACATCGTGAGGAAACCGGTCTAATCCCAATAAAGTCTAGTTTTCCCTCTGGGTTGGAAGGTCAGATGGCAGTCGCTTTCGTTAAACTAGTGCCTATGCCAAATCTTGGGATTAGGTGTCAAAGCGGACCCCGGGCTCCTTTAGGGGCACTACACGGGAATAACGCTAGGAGGATGATGATAAAGGGAAAAATATAAAAACTAGGATAATCGAAGATCTGGAGTACCTGGTGACCCTGATTAGAAAACACAAGAGCCCAACCAAACTATGAGACAAAGTCGTGCCAAGTCTCAGGCATTCTTATTATTCTTTAATAAGCCCACGTTTCTACAAAAACAAGTAAAATCCCAACAAAATTATTCTGTAAAAAACTAGCCAAGTCTAGATGGAGCTGCTTGTTTATCTCTAAAAAGTAATGAAATCTAGACAAAGTCGTACCAAGTCTAAGGTATTCTTATTATTCTTTATTTGCTAACTAAATAAAATTTTGTGACTTGGCAATTACACAATGCTTCATAGTTTCAGTTGCAGTTGCAGCTCCATCTAGACTTGGCTAGTTTTTTACAGAATAATTTTGATGGGATATACTTGACACGAACGATTTGGGATGTGGTTTTTATTCTCATAATATACACCGTGAGGCAGAGTGACCCGACAGACGTTTACCATCGATTTCCGTGCTTTAGATAAAAAAAACAGTTATAAGGTGATGTCAGTAAATCGTTCCATTGCAAAATTGTAATTTATAATCTCCCTGTGTATTACACGAAAACACTATACTAATACATGTCTACACTATACTAATACATCGCTACAAGCACATGCCGGTTCCCCAACGTTGGGGCACCGGCATGTACTTGTAGCGATGAAGTGTCGCGGAGTGTCCGCGCCTTGCCTGTAGCGGAGAAGAGCGGGACAGACACTAGATATTTGCCCCAAGCTGAAGCATAGAATAAAAAAGTCGTTCGAAAGGTAAAAGAGTATTAATTATTCAGTGCATATTTACCACCAGGCAGGCCGTAGATATACTAATTGTTTGCGTCAAGAAATGTTTTCAATAACAAAGCAAATACTGAAAGTGGTAAAACCAGTCTTGCATAATATGGAAACTCATCAAAGGGAAATGAGACAAGTTTAGCACACCAATTTGACAACAACTTACATCGTGTTAATATGTCCCTTACAATTTCTTCTAAGAGAATCCTATTGCTCAACACTCGTCGTGAAAAAATCGTCGTGACATCACCGCACGGAATACCAGAATGGCGATTAATTTATGATCAGTGATCACACATTGCTATTCGTGCCAGATGCCAGGCCGTTTGAATTTATGCTTTGTTATGCTTAAATAGAGCAGTGATTCGAGTGAACCGCTTTCAGTTAGTCGGCCTTCAAATATATTTTTGCTAACTCATTTGTTGTTTGGTTTTCATGTGTAAGTATTTTTTGTTTGCGTTTGAATTTTTCTGTAGTGCGTGAGTACACACAGCTATACAAAACAAACACAAATTCAGTCCCTTACACTCACAATTATTTTACTGAAGGTCGATGATAAAAAAAATGCATGGTTTCGCCTTATTGCATTCTAATACCGAAGACGTTTTTTTTTTCAGTTTTGTAATTTTTTTTTAATAATGGTCATTAGTTATATGCAACATTTTACGGTTAACGGTGATTAAACATGCTCGGTGAGGGCGGAACATTAGTATTAATGTTCTAGAAGAGATCGTTCTTAACCGACAAGATCGGTTTTCGACTTCTACAATAAAGTAGACTTTTAATAAACTTGAACTCTTAATAGACGGAGAGCTAGCGACCAAATCGGTCATGTGGCTTCAGCTGTATTGAAACCCCGTTAACTACTTCCATGAACAACCTTTTCCGATAACCTTCGTGCTGGCAGGCCGCGGGCGGTGGGTGCGGGTGCAGTGGGGTGGGGAAAAAATGAAAAAAATAACGTGGGCTCAGTGACTTAATTTTTTTTTAAACAGTTCTGTACTCTCTGTGCACCCAAAAAAAAATTGAATCGATCGGGAGGTGGGAAGACCCCTTGCCAGCGTTAATTAAAAAAAAAAACAAATTAATTATAATTTTCATGTGGGCTTTTGGTATTTTTAATTAACGCTGGCAACCACTTCCCACCACCCGATCGATTAAAAACACATGCACAGGGAGTACAGAGCAACTGTTTGAAAAAAATTAAAGTCGCTGATGAGCCCACATTTTTATTCCACCCCACCCCACTACACCCGCACCCACCGCCCGTGGCCTGCCAGCACGATGATTATCGGAAAAGGTTGTTCAGGGACTTCAGGGAAGCAGCTAACGGAGTTTCAATACAGCTGAAGCCACATGACCGATTTGCCGCTAGCTCTTAGACTATAATGTTGCTTGGCTCTTTACTACCCTTTTCTCTTGATTAGGACCCCGTAAAAATGCAAAGATTAATGAAATCAGATGAACTAAAATAAATTTTTAATATTGATATAACATCACAAATTTTAAATCAAAGGAAAAAAAAAAATTTAATGCTCCAAGCCGGATTCGAACCGGCGACCACAGGCATAACAGGTTAAGAAGCCTTAGTCTTCTGGTAGATGTCGCTACACACGCCTCCCTAAAGCGTTGTGTGAAAGAACTGATTGAAGGATTTCGTGCCCGAACCGGATTGTTCCGATAGCTCAGTTGGTTAGTAGCGACGGGCCAAGAATGCCTGTAGTCGCCGGTTCGAATCCGGCTCGGAGCATTATATTTTTCATTTTTTTTCCTTTGATTTAAATTGTTTAATTTTCGTTAGCAGCGTTACTGCTTAAAAAACAAAATTAATTTAGTATGGGGTGGCGCATCGTTACTGACGATTTCTCAACATAATTTGAGACGCTGGTGCCGTTAAGAAGCCTAAGTCTTCTGGTAGATGTCACTACACATCAAGATCAATCAATTTTGCACAAGTTTACTACCTACGTGACTGACGCGTCCGCCAAACGCGGCCACCGGAGTATCTTCGCTAAACTGCAAGGCAGTTTTTTGATGTATTCAACATTACAGAATACAGATCTTTATTGGAAAAAAATACGTTACATAGGTACTGTTACATAATCATCATTCGTCACTTAGAATGCTACATAATTTGTTAATACAATTAAATTACACACAGTCACACATTACGGTGCTGCATCTTTCCGAGTGTACAAAACTCGTCAATTGAGTAACATGCCTGTTCATGCCTGCCTGATGCAAAAGGAATGATTTAAGCTTGCTTCTGAACATACAATTATTGCTTGAGTTATTTATGTCAGTAGGAACCGAGTTGTATAGGATTGGCCCCATGACCTGATAGGGTAGGGGGATAGCATAGGGCCTGATAATCTGCCTGCCTATATTGTGAAAGGCTGTAGTGAGTACCTTTTGGCACCTATTCTTCACTTATTTAATTTGTCGCTCTCTACTGGCACATATCCCAAGCAATGGAAGATTTCGCGGGTAAGGCCGATACCGAAGACAAAAGATAGAGATAATGTTGAAAGTTATAGGCCAATAGCAGTACTTTCTACTCTTGCTAAGCTTTTCGAATCTATTCTCCACCGGACACTATCTGCGCACATAAAACCTTTTTTGTGTGACTCTCAGCATGGGTTTAGAAAAAATCGCTCGGTTGATACTAACCTGCTGATTCTGACTGACACCATCTCTGAATACCTCGACAAAGGCGTCCAGGTCGATGTCGTCTATTTCGACTTTCAAAAGGCGTTCGATCGTGAAGATAATGATGTTTTTCTCCTTAAGCTTGGCAACATTGGTTTTGGTCCAAATTTGCTCAAATTCTTTGCTAGTTATCTACACGATCGACAACAATACGTTCAGCATGGTCACTTTGTGTCACCTCCCTATCATACCCGATCTGGAGTTAGTCAGGGCTCGATACTAGGGCCTTTGCTATTTGGGGTCATGGTTGACCTTGAATCTGTGGTTGTGAACGCAAAGTGTCTTCTCTACGCCGATGATTCAAAACTAGTTTACGGAGTAAAGAATGTCACAGATTGCGAGCAGCTTCAAGGGGACTTTAGTCGCGCATGTGTCCCTTTATATGCACAATATTTGGTTGGTCTGGAGCAAATTAATAGGGTTTACTCTATTAAGGACTTGGGAGTAGTTTTCGATCCGCGGTTAACCTTCCACGGGCATATTAGGGCTCTTGCTGCCGATAGTTAGGTACCGTAGGTTAGGTTTTGTTATGCGTAACGCGAGAGATTTTAATGACTCTGGGGCTATAAAGCTGCTATATAATGCTCTGGTGAGAAGTAAATTAGAGACATCGACTATCATTTGGAACCCTCGTGAGTTATCCTACAGTTTGCTCTTGGAAAAAGTCCAAAAAACATTTTTGAGGTTTTTATACAAGAAAGTTTATGGATATTATCCCTACTTATATACCCTACAAAGTTTCTCCTCGGATGTCTGGGCTTCCATTCCCTAGAAGCAAGGCGCAATTTCAGTCTGCTGACTGCTGTCTGCCGTGTGCTGCGGGGAGAGTCAGATTGCCTAGAACTGGTACAAAATGTAGTACGGTTACACGTTCCAGATGTTCCTCGAATAACTCTTAGACCCCGTACGCGCGTGTTGTTGGCTGTGCCTGCAGCTCGTACCGTGTCACACAGGAACTCTCCACTTCTCCACGCCCTGACGCTGCTTAATGCGCTTCTGGCGTCAACACCAGAATGTGATATTTTTGCATGGCGATGGATGGCTGTGTGTTGTGCGTGCCTGAAGTACTGTGAGCTGATGGATAATAGAATGACTAGTGTCCCTACCTGATTGTTACCTTGTTTTTATTTAGTTACACAGTGTATTAGGTTAAGTCTGTACTGCTGTGTAATATATTTACAATAAATAAATAAATAAATGACGCCGAGTGACCGTCGTGTCTAATTAGCCAGCCGGCGTCTCGGAACGATCAACAGAGGTCGCCTGCGGGTCGGGCGACCACAGTTAGGTGCACTTAGTTTATAGTCATGCAAATTCACGTCGACACTTACACCTCGCCTGCCTGTTGTTTGATGTTCTTAAATACCAAAAACCTGACTATCTGTTCAGAAAAATAAGGGTCTTGTCTTTTCACTCACAGCATAGCACTAGGTCAACACGGCGATGTAACTTAGAAGTGCACCCCTACAGGCCGGTCGCCTTTACTGGCAGTTTTCGTTATCTTGCAACCAAATGCTGGAATAACGATCCCCTGCCACTTCGACAATAACCATCCAGAAAATCTTTTAAATTTAAAGTTTAAAAGATTTCTGTTGGACCAGCAAGTGGCAGGAATTCCTTATGGCTATTTGGTTGCAGATTTTGTAATAAAGGCGTTCTTCTAAGGGACATCACACATAATAATAATAATAATAAATGGCGTAGGGATGTGACGGCCCCATCGCCCACCAGATTTCTGGTGCAATCAGTCAACGTAAGGCAGCTTGTGGCGGGCTGTTAGGGAGTAGCGACTCTACGTACCTGAGTACTCCTGGGGGTGTCCTGTGGTCAGGCTGAGCCGATCGGGTGGTTGGTTGGACAGGCCCTCCGCCTCTGGCTTGCCTTTATTGGCCGTCCAGAGTGGAGTAGCAAGAGCTGTTGCTCGAGGGTAGATGTGGACACCTAAGTGGCGAGTTGGCTATATGTTTAAAGTCCAGTGCCACCTCTCTACCCCCCAGCTCTCTGACAGGTGTTGCCCTTAGGCCATTTTTTAATGTCGCTATTAATAGGGGCCCATCTAGTAGTTAGCGAGTCACCGTCTGCCAGAGATAAAGATTGAAACAGTTTTATTAGGCAGGCGTCCGATGTTTCACCCAATAGCCCGTTTTATTTAGATTCCATCAACTATCAATAGTCCCTATTCACCCCAGCGGGTGCTGTCTCTGTGTGCGTCCCATGACATGGGCAGGGACAGCATCGAATCGAATCGAATCGGACACTTCACGCTCGAAGTTGTAGACGATTATATATGTAGATCCAACTTCGAGAAAGAGGTCTATCGTCGAATCCGACTGGGCTGGGCAGCGTTCGGGAAGCTACGGCAAATCTTTTCGTCCAATATTCCGCAGTGTCTCAAGATGAAAGTCTTTGACCAGTGTGTGTTGCCAGTGATGACATATGGCACTGAAACGTGGTCGCTTACTATGGGCCTCATAAGAAGGCTCAAAGTCACCCAAAGGGCAACGGAGAGGGCCATGTTTTATTTATTTTAATTTTATTTTTATTTATTTATTTATTTATTCCATACAAATTCACAGCATTACAGTAACACCAAAGCACTGTGAAACAAAACAAATGTAGATATATATACACAAAAGAAACAAACTATTATTATAATATTACAGAAGACGGTCGTGCATCCATCTTCTCGCAGAACGTCAAACATTCATCACACACATCTATCCATCGGCTAGCAAATATATCACAATTTGGTGCCGATTTAAGCAACGAGTTCATGAAGTGCAAAGCTCGAATAAGCGGGGACTTTCTGCGAGACAACGTTCGCGCTGCCGGCGCCGCTAGTAAATGTTGACAACGAGGTCGAAAATTATATCTAGAGGGCGAGGGAACATACAGGCGCACCAACTGAGCTACTAATCCGGGACAGTCTGAATCACCACGCAAACTTCTACCAGCTAAGGAAAGAAGACCGAAGTTTCGCCTCACCTCTAGTGAATTTAAACCTAAAACGCCTAGCAAAAATTTTGTAGGGTATAGAAATGGGTAGTAACCGTACATTTTTTTATACAGAAAACGCAAGAATACTTTTTGTACCTTTTCCAGATATATGTTGTCTCATGAGGATTCCACACAACAGCGGCCGATTCAAGCTTGCTTCTGACAAGAGCGGTATACAGGAATTTTATTATTCTGGCATCGTTGATCGGGTCGCCACCTTCCCTAACATATG
This sequence comes from Epinotia demarniana, assembly GCA_945867215.1. Lineage (NCBI taxonomy): Eukaryota > Metazoa > Arthropoda > Insecta > Lepidoptera > Tortricidae > Epinotia > Epinotia demarniana. The sequence continues at coordinate 20,381,574 of OX244278.1, read as the reverse complement.
GTTGAGGGAGGCGATGGCTGAGATATGCGTCATACTCGTGATCGGGTGCTGTTTGTGGAGTCCGGACTGTTCATGCTTGCAAGGGCATAGTACCCAACTTCTTAAATACTACTTAGTGTTATTTTATTATTATCGTATTGACGAGAGACATCATTCCGATCTTGACACGTTTTATTGTTATTGACCATGTACATCACTGACAATATTACATTAATATTCCTTTTTTTTATTGTTTTGTTTTGACGCTTAGAGACCGTATACATCTCTACGAACATTGAATAATTATTGATTGTATTTGGACGCTCAGAGACCTTATACATCTCTGGAATACTGAATTAATATCATTAACTTTCTGTTAATGCACAGACCTTATTCTAATCGAATGTAATGGTCGTATTTTGTTTTGTTTTCATTTACTTTGTGACATTTAGTGTGTTGTTATATCAGTCGTTAATGTGCAAATTTTAAATTATTATTGTGTTAGATTATAATCTTTTATTGTATGATTATTATTTTTATTGTAAACTACCGTTTGACATGTAAAAGTGCCCTTGTGGCCTATTTGCAGAATAAATAATTTGTATTTGTATTTGTATCAACAAAGTCCCTAGCATTCCGAATGACGAACCCTAATCTCCCGCAACAATTAAGAGCCAGAGAGTTGATATGCTCATGGAAATTTAGGTTCATATCTAAAATAACGCCTAAATCCCGAATGGAATCGACCCGGGTAATTGCCTCAGAATCTAGGTAGTAATTGTTATACAGCGGATTACGGGCCCTGCTAAAAGTTACGTGCGCACACTTAGCAACATTGAAAAGAAGTCTATTCTCGATGCTCCACTGATACAACCTATCGATGTCACTTTGGAGCGAATTGCAATCCGAGATATCTTGTACACCATACATTAGCTTCAGGTCATAAAGCAGACAACTGGCGCACTTTGGAACTGAAGCCAGATCATTGACCATAATTCCGAAGAGCGACGGACCTAATATTGAACCCTGGCTGACTCCAGAACGTGTCGGGTATGTATTTGATACAAAGCAACCGTGCTGCACGTACTGCTGCCTGTCGCGTAGATAGCTAGCAAAGAACCGGAGCAGTTTTGGTGAAAAACCAACACTGCACAACTTGCCCAAGAGAACATCATTATCTACGCGATCAAATGCTTTTTTAAAGTCGAAGTACAGCACGTCTACCTGAACTCCGCTATCCAAATGATCTGAAATGGAATCAACCAGGGTTAAAAGGTTAGTCTCTACTGAACGACGAGGTCTAAAGCCATGCTGAGCATCGCAGAGGATCGGTTTTAATTGAGGAGCCACAATCTTATTTATGACTGCCTCAAATAGTTTAGCAATCGAAGATAAAATAGCTATTGGCCGGTACTCCTCAATCTTGCCTGTAATATTGGATTTGGGAATAGGCGCAGAACCAAGGTAACCGATATAGCCCTCCGTATCGCTAAACTTAAGTGGCAGTGGGCTGGGCACATAGCACGTAGAACCGATGGCCGTTGGGGCGGAAAGGTTCTCGAGTGGCGACCACGTACCGGAAGGCGCAGCGTGGGTAGGCCCCCCACAAGGTGGACTGATGACCTGGTAAAGGTTGCGAGAGTCCGCTGGATGCGGGTGGCGCGGGATCGGTCACTTTGGCACTCTTTGGGGGAGGCCTATGTCCAGCAGTGGAGGTCTTTCGGCTGATATGATGATGACTTACTTATTATAGTACTTACTGGAGGCGGACGCGAATTATACTTGAAGTCCATTTACCAGTATTTAATGTGTACTTACCTACAAAGTGTAGAAGCAGAGCGAGCCTTTTCCTCCGCAGACTATTTTTGCAACAAACTGAGAAGTGCATTAGGATGCTGTTGGGGTTGCCCCGCTTCTGTAGCGCATCGAGTATGTTTGCGGAGGCACGTACTGATTGCTTCAGTGCGATCATACGCAACAGAACTGTCCAATAGCCTCGTGCGCCTGGTGCTGGAGTCTCCTGCCTGCGCTTTGTGGAAGCACTGGGACTCGGTGGATATGGAGGCGAGAGGCTCTTTATATAAAATTGTTTAATATTTAGATATAACTAACTTAAGATATAACTAACTTAGGATAAGTAAATGTATAAGTACTAACACTATGGACATGGTCTGAAATAAATAATTTGAATTGAATTGAATTAGCTGATAATACTTTAGACGCATTATCTCATCTCTTTATGCGATCTCATTTTCATACTCAATCAAAATGTTTAAAACCAATAATAATATAGTTACTTGATTATGGACGGGCGGGTGAAGAGTCGGACGAGTATAGGCTCCAGTGTGGGGTTAGACAGGGGGGGCTATCATCGCCTATCCTGTTTAACCTATATGTAAATGAGTTGATTGATGGGCTCAGCAGCACGCGTGTGGGTTGCCATCTTGGTGATGTAAGCTTCAACAATATAAGCTACGCGGACGACATGGTGCTGCTGGGGTCATCAATTAACTCAATAAGGCAGCTTTTGAAGATGTGTGAGGGGTCCGCTGAACAGCATGGTCTCAGATATAACGCGGTAAAAAGTGAGCTTGTCGTTTTCTAGGCACGCAAGTACAACATTAAAACTGTTCCCGAGATCATGCTGAGTGGAGTACCCTTAAAAATAGTAGATATGGTGAAATAGGGTCACCCCCACTTAAACTAATATCGTTAGTCCTAATTTCATTACACCTAACAACGTTCGATATAATTTTCATTAGCCCTAATATTCGGATAACTAATTTTATATGGCATGATTATTTACTGCGCCTAATTTCAAACCTCCTAATCATTCCTAATACTAAACATCAAGTGTGCTAATATATTGCAAACTAATAATCATTTTTCCTAATGACTACTAAGCCTAATGATTAATGTGCCTAATGATCACTATGTTTAATGTTCACTACACCTAACTTCGTCACACCTAACTATCACTTGACCTATTAACTTTTGCTCTAATGTTTAGTAGAGTAGACTAGTACTAATGAATGCATCCCTGATGAACAGGCTACTTTTTACGGCGGGAAAATGGTTAATTCCTAGGGGAAAACGGATAATCCGTGCGAAGCCGGACCTGGCAGCTAGTACCTAATACAGACAGACGGACAGGCAGAGGAGCCCTAAGCAGGTAATAAATAAAATACTACTGTTAGATTTCTTGTACTTTAGTATTTCAAAGTAAGTTTTCCCAGTTAGTCCCATGATAGACGTCCTAATCTCGTCAAAATGGGAGCCAATAATGCACGGCCAAATAATGTACAGACCGATAATCCGTGTCCAGTTTTTGTGGACGTGGATTATTGGATCGTGCATTATCAGGGCGGACGAAAATGGCATGTCATAAGCGAACTCTATCTTAGGTCGGTTAGGTTAGGGTTCACTTGTGTCCCTCAGACTAGAAATAGACACCCCGCGCAGCGGGGTGGCGTCGACTTGCTGTACGGCTATCACAAGACGGCGCACGAGCTCTCTCATTTTTTCTCGCATTATACTTCTCTGTCTAATAAGAGTGAGCTAGATAGACATCGGATTACCCACCTATTCTACCCTAAGGCAGGTCAGTGTAGGTACGACGACGAGCGAAGCGAGGAGGAGTGTTAGGTAGAACTGCGACCCTACAGCGCGTGAGCCGAGCGAGTGAAGCGAGCGTGCCGTGGCAGCGGCCGGCAAAGCGCCAGAACCGACATAATAAGAAAAACAATATAACAGTGAAATAAAATACAATACAATACAATTCGGGATAATGACGTTAGGGCTAAAATACTTAGGCAAAATGAAGATTCGGGTTAGTGATTTTAGAGACATTGATAATGTAGTCATTATTAGGCTTTGCAATATTAGGCCTAGGAAGAAATCGGTCAAATAAAAATAGTCTTAGTGAGAATTCGGTCATGAGAAATTAGATATTATGAAAATTCGGGATACTAAAATTAGGGCTAATGAATAATTTTATTAGGAACAATGAAAATTCGGGTTTCTGATTTTAGGGTTAATGAAATTAGGGCTAGTGAAATTAGGTATGAAATTATTAGGGCTAACGGAGGGGAACCGGTGAAATATCTGGGTAATTGCTTACGGCTGACCTGAGCGATGACCTTGACCTAGAGAGAGAGAGAAGAGCGATGACAGTAAGAGGCAATATGCTTGCCCGCAGATTTGCACGTTGTAGTAACGAAGTCAAAATGACGCTTTTCAAAGCCTACTGTCAGACGTTCTACACGTGCGGTCTGTGGGTGAGCTTTACACAAAAGGCATATAACGCATTGCGCGTTCAATACAACAACATTCTTAGAATGCTGTTGAGGCTGCCGAGGCATTGCAGTGCACCCGGAATGTTCGCGGAGGCGAGAGCGGATGACTTTTTTGCCATTAGGCGAAAAAGAGTCGGGTCACTGCTTAGGCGGGTGCGAGGGAGCAGCAACGGCCTTCTAAGGGTGTTAGCCGAGTGCCTCGACTGTCCGCTCACGAAGTATTGGGTGGAGGTGGTTATTGGCAGGGCCAAGTAGAGTCCATATGCTTGGCTGCGAAGGGCTAGCCTAAACCGCCAAATGTTTTTTTTTTTTGTATGCCTTAGCTCATATTCTAACATAGTTCGAAAGGTTCCCTGTACTAACAAAATATGGATCAATGGTCTGAAATAAACGATTTTAATTTTAATTTTTAATTATGACGGCATCAAATATAATGACCACCAAAAAATGCTTTGATACCCTAAGCTCTTTTACCAAAAAAATATACTGAACCCCAAAAATAATAGTTCTACCATTACAATAGTACTAGCTATTTTAGTAACGACTGCACTTTAAATTGTATTCGAACACCAAATTTAGTAAATGATCACCGAACCTTTGCGACCAAATTAATACAATACTTCTACCTAAATAACCCACTATGATTGCCATAAAATATATGAATGTTACCTAATAAAGTATCATTATCATCATCATATTATCAGCCGAAAAACGACCACTGCTGGACATAGGCCTCCCCCATAGAGTGCCAAAGTGTCCGATCCCGCGCCACCCGCATCAAGCGGACTCCCGCAACCTTTACCAGGTCATCAGGCCACCTTGTCGGGGTAAATAAAGTATAATGATGCCAAATTTACAAGTGCTACCAAAACCCGAATCAGTGCACCCTACTTCCACGTGGTCTTGTCTGTCCTACCCCTAGAGTGTATATAGTTGAGTTGAACGGGGTGCACGAGGCCCAAGCGAAGCGAGTGGGGGAAGGTGGCGAGCGAAGCCAGCCGGCGACCTCCCGAGCGGAGCGTTAGGTCGAGTGCGCACGTGAAATGAAGGGCCGACGAAGCGAGTTTCTGGCGGGAGCCCGGGCGGACGGCGGGACACTGAGTCCCAGAAACGAAAGCGGGGCTCCGTCGAATTACGGAAATGATTTTACTATTTTTGATTTAGCAATGATTTATTAGGAAAGCATTTTCTTTCATAGGATAGTAAGAAGTTATTATTTGCGTTATTATTTCACATTTATAGGAGATACAAATACAATTTTGGTGAAAATTTACTATTTTTGGGTTAGCAATGATTTATTAGGAATATTAGGATAGCATTTTCTTTAATAGGGTAGTAAGATGTTATAATTTGGGTTATTATTTCACATTAATAGGAGATAAAATTTTGGTGATCATTAAACCATTTTTGGATTAGCAATGCTTTATTAGGATAGCATTTTCTTTAATAGGATAGTAAGATGTTATAATTTGGGTTACTATTTCACATAAAATGGAGATAAAATTTTGGTGATCATTTAGTATTATTGGCAGTAAAGAGTATTTTTTTGGCGTTATATTTTACTAAATCTGGTGATCCGTTAAACATATGCCTTATAAAAATAATTAAAAAGTTGATCTAAAAAGTCTGATGTTTTATTTCTATTGTTTGTTACTTAGTTTAGTGCATTGTTTACCTACTCACTCACTCATACTAATCGTACTACCTACATAATTACCTATACTTTAACCGTATTATATTAATATGAATAAAATTCAATCTTGTTATGTTAGACTTTTTCACATTTTTCTCCTCTTTCTTAACTAGAAAGTTGGTGAAAACAAGTTTAATCGATGACAATGTAAAAATAAAGTGCCGTCCGCCGGCTAAACAATGTATAAAAAAAACTTTAATAAATCTTACACGAATTACGGAATTTAACGATTTTGATCCGGTACTGGTTACGTAATTGGAATATCCGTAGCGTCAATGTGGCCGGGTCCTCCCGGCAGTCGATAAACGGCAAAGAGGCGCAAGTCGTGACCCGATACTCGCAGATCAACTCCCAGGGCAGACATGGAGTCGAACTGCTGCTCGTCTACTCGCTGGTGAACTATATGGTCCTCTTTAATACCACCATGAGCCCTCTGTAGGCTACGCCGTGGTCGGAGATCTCGTCTCATCTATAGACGACGTAGCCGCTGAGCTTCATGCGGTCGCTGTCTCGTAGCCAGGTCTCGCTGACTAGGAGGACGTCCACGTCCTGCTCTTTGAGGAAATGCTGGAGCAGGGCGCGCTTTCTGGACAGCGACCGCGCATTCCAGTAGACGACCCTCAGACCCCTAGAGGAGAGGAAGGCAAGGCCGGAGGGTTGTGGCAGCTGTTAGTACCTGGCTGATAGTCGCCGGGTCTTCTCCTTGTGCCATCGCCAATAGCTGCTGTATAAGGGCGAGCATATTGGCGGCGGCGTTGGGGGCTTCATGGTTGGTTGTGGCTGCGGTAGGGGCGGCCGGCTTTTTCTGCTCCTTAACGCCGCGCAGTCCCCTCTGAGTCAAGAGGTAGGGGGCTGTCAATATATTACATCATGTCATAATAGGAGGGGAGGGGGTCTGACTACTGGATGACGGTTGTCATTTTATTAAGCGGGGAGGGTTCATTCAAAGAATTTACAAGCTATAAATTAAAATTGCTTCGGGTGTTGTATCGAGTTTATAATGAATGATACTTTAATATTAATAAAAAAATCTATAACCTCGCTAAAATGGATAGGAAAACAAAATACACGACGTCGTTGTAAGAGCAGGATCAAACCGATTGAAAAGGTAAAATGTTTCTATAGTCATCACTCGTCTGTGCAAATAAATGAAGCTGAAAATCAGGGTGTCAAATAGTATTTGAATTAGGATATCAAACATAGGGACATTTACCCTTCGCTGAATAACTGATCCTGTTTGTCTATTTAGGTAGGCTCTATTTGGGAGAATTTATCTTAATAAAAGGAACATACAACCTAATTGAGATCATCCTCTTTTTTTAACACGGTTAACAAATGAGAGAATTTTAGTACAACAGAAAAATAAAAACTCTCGCTTTTAACTTTGAAGAATACAATCCAAAGAATATTAAACTAACTATGTAAACTTTATACGGATTGCGCTGAATATGCTATATGAATATGCGTGTAACAATAAAAAAAGTGTATAATGGCTTTATTTATTTCCATTTATTTATTTATGTAAGGCTCTCAAGCTGGACTGATGACCTTGTAGAAAAGTTACGGGTGTCCGCTGGCTGTGGGTGGCGCAGGACCGGACAATGTGGCTCTTTGAAGCCTATTATGTGCAGCAGTGGATCTTCGCTGGTCTTTCGGCTGATGTCATGATGATTATTTATGTTTTAGTAGGGTTTAATAGATTCTGATTTTCTGCAGAAATTGATGGAGTTGGGTTTACAACAGGGTCAGTTGATACACTGATATCATTCGGCATAGGATATACCTCAGGAAAAACTGAGTTTGCTCCAGGGCTTAGGGTTGTTCTGTCAGCAGGATAAATGGGATTAACAGGGCTGGTCTGAACTGGATAAACAGGGGGATAAGCTGGGTATACACCCGGGCTCCTCTCAACGGGGTTAAGGGCAAGGAAAGTCGAAGGTCCATCTGACCAACTCGGTGTTGAGTTTACGCCCATGTAATTGGAGTTTGAATTGAAATAAGTGTCAACAGGTTTGGAAGATTCATCTACGAAGGTCAGCGTAGGTCCGGAGACATGTCTTCTGTTGTTGTTTTTGTTTCGGTTTTTGTAGCAAACGCGGTAGTAGCAGCAGCAAACAACCACCACGACTTTGAGCAGGACCTGGGAAAATTAACAGTTTTACAATTATGAGTCTTATCGACCGAGCGAGCGGAGCGTCTATGCTTCAGCTTGGACGAAAAATCATTTTACGTCACACCTGGCCATAATGCGAGTTTTACTGCAAGCTGCGCGTACGGGAAAACTCGCATTGTGGCCAGGTGAAGACGTAAAATTTTGTACGCAACACGGGCGGTAATTCGTAAAGCCCCAGAGCGCATATTTATGGCCCTCAGTAGTGAGTTAATGGGGTTTTCAGATCAGAGATCTGAAAACTGCCCATTAACACTTATAATATTCAAGTGATATTTGAAAACCTCCGTCGGGTATTTGTTTTCGAGCCAGAATAAGACGATCCTTCTAGAATATAACTACTTATTGTCTTATTAATCTACATTATTTAAGATAAAACTTTCCTGCTAGTAACACGTCTTCTTTTGCAGAAATATGAAATTTCAAAAACAATCTCAGAGCATGAAATTGGATGTGGTTTGTGCAGTTGGTAAAAAACACAACTTTCGTCATGGTAAACTTTTACCTGACACTATCCGTTGTGTAATTTGCGGACCCTCTAACTGTGGAAAAACTAATTTAATAATTGGACTTCTTCTTCACGAGCACGGATTGCGTTTTGAACATATCTATGTTTATTCTAAAACTCTTTTCCAACCCATGTACCAGTATTAAGAAAAAGTATTAGCATTAGTTCCTGCAGTCACTTATCAAAAGTACACTGAAAATGATCAAGTAATTAGCCCTCATGAAGCTAATATTAATTCAATTATAATATTTGATGACGTAGCGTGTGAGAATCAAAATAACATTCGAGATTATTTTGCTATGGGAAGGCACAAATGTATTGATAGTTTCTACTTGAATCAAACGTACAGTAAAATACCTAAACAGTTAATTAGAGACAACGCAAATTTAATAATTATCTTTAAACAAGATGACGTTAATTTACGTCATGTATATGACGAACATGTGGGATGCGATATGACCTGGTTAAAGTTTCGAGAAATGTGTGCAAAAGTATGGAGCATACCTTATAATTATTTGGTTATAAATAAAGATTGTTCTAAAAATTCAGGATGTTATAGGATGGGTTTTGATACCTTTATTGTAATTGATTAATACATAATTTAAAGAAATGTATTTAAATATTACGTTTATTGTTATCAAAGAAACCACCGAGATCAGACATGAGTCGCAATACGACCGAAGAGAAAAATGTTAAAGAAAAGATATTAAAGTCTACAGAGGCTGTCAAAAGAAAGGTCAAACTTATACGAGACATACAAAATGACAATAACATGATCCTGGAGTCTGGTTTCAAACCAATTACCAAGCCACTTAATAATATAACAAAAAGTACAGTGAACGCTAATTTAAATACTGATGACTTAAAATCTGATGACGATGAATTCAAATTTAACAAAAACACAATAAAAATATTAAAATTCAGCCTGGATAGTGCAAAAAATAGCGATGGAAGTATGAACGATAATACTGTTTTGCAAAAATCATTTGATTCAAATTCAAATCTTGAATCACACCATGAGAATATTTCTGATGACAATCTATCGAAAGTAAGTAATGATACTAATGATGACAACGATGATGATGATGATGATGATGATGACATCCTATCGAATGAAAGTCAAGACATTGAGGATAACGATAAGACATTTGAAAGTGTTAATAGTAATATAACGGATAACTCTAACGACAGATCATATTATTCTCCACGCGATGATCCAGCTTTTGCTAAAAAGTCAAGTACCTTTGATAATGTTCCTTTTGGTGTTCGAACAGAACGTGGTAGGCTTATGCTAGGATCTTCTTCAGTTCATCTTACTAATAAGAAACTCCAAGTCAATGGGCGTATTCTAAACTTGACACCAGGATTAAAAGAATTATTATTGAAGAAAGTACCTGATTTGCGTGTCATAACAGATGAAGATAAGCACAATTATAAAATACTTTTAGTAGAAACTAATGCCCACAGGCGTGACTTTAATCCAAACAAACAAATCAAAAGTAACAAAGGCAAGAAGTATTTACACATTATTAAGCCGCTTTTTAAGTTGACAAAACCGCGAACGAATAGCACTGAAAGCTGTACTAAGGGTAAAGGATTACCTATATTAAAAAACGTTAAAAAGGATACTAACTATGTTTATTGGGATGATCCTAACGAGTTTGTAGATAGGTTGAAACTGTTAATTGCTTCTCGCGATGCTGGTAATACGGGGTTGGATAACGAAATTATATCTATTATTGAAGAGTTACATGAAGCTGGGCACGTGAATAATATATAACTTTAAAATTCATTCTTTACCAGACAGTTAATGAGAAGCTTTTCAGTTAATAACAACTAACAAAATAGAAATGAATATCGACAAGTTTGGTCATCATGTACACAAGCGTTTACGTTTGATGACAGTTTCTGACAAAGCACTTTTGAGATCAGAGAATGGAGATTATGATTTACAATTTTCAAGATTGAAAGGCGTTACAAAACCAATGACAGCGGATGATGCAGTTAACAAGCAATATGTCGATCAATCTTTCACGAATTTTTACGACAAAAAAGACCTTGGTCAAATATTTTATGCCAAAAAAGACCTTGATCAAATATTAAACACTATAAAAGCTCAGATTCAAAATCTTAATGCACAGTTAAGATTGAACTTTTATACCAAACAGGAAGTAGAGACTATCGTCAAACATACTAATAATGACAAAGGAACAAATCGTGAATGAAATTCATCGATCAGCTCGTAAAAATTTCAAACGCAGACCAGTTATTTTAAAGGGAATTGATAATTTATGGCAAGCAGATTTATTGGATTTACAAAAATTTCACACGCTCAACAAAGGATATAAATATATTCTAGTTGTAATTGACGCGTTTTCTAAATATGCATGGTGTGTTCCATCAAAATCTAAAACTAAAACTGAGATCAAAAACGCATTTGAAAAAATTATAAAATCATATAAAAGAATCCCAGTTAATTTACAAACAGACTTCGGTACGGAGTTTTATAATATCGAATTTGAGCGTTTATTAAAATCCTTAAACATTAACCATTATTCTACGTATTCGGTCAAAAAGGCTTCTATTGTTGAACGGTTGATAAAGACGCTCAAAGGAAAACTATTCAGATATTTTAGTTTTATAGGAAACTATAAATGGATGGGAAGGCCTTTAGCTGATATCGTTCAGTCTTATAATCATATTGTACATCGTACAACTAAATTTTTGCCTGCTGCCGTGAATTCTAAAAATGAAAAAGAAGTTAAGGAAAACATAGTCAAATCACGAAATTATTTACATCAAAAATCCAATAAATATAAGGTTGGAGATAAGGTTCGCATCAGCAAATACAAAAGTGTGTTTCATAAGGGGTATACGCCAAACTGGTCGACTGAGCTCTTTACTATAAAAAAGTGAACAACACCCACCCTTTTACTTACCATATAGAAGATTTACGGAAAAACCCTATACTTGGTACATTTTATGAACAAGAATTGCACAAAACTCGGTGTCCAAACAAACAAACATATATCTTATAGAAAAGGTTATCAAACGAAAAGGTAAAAAAATGTATGTAAAGTGGTTAGGACTTGATGATAGTGAAAATAGTTGGATTAATAGAGATGCTATTGTTTAGTAATATTTATACACTTCGTCTTACGTAAATTTATCATTCATTTAGTGATAATGAGAGGAGGCGGACTTGTAAATAGTGCTATTAATCACTTACCGTTTGAACTGCAACTGCCTGGGTATAATTATTGTGGACCAGGCACAAAATTACATAAACGGTTGCAAAGAGGTGATAAAGGAATCAATCCATTGGATAACGCGTGCATGCAGCACGACATAGCTTACGACAATCATTCTAATTTAGGTGATCGTCACCATGCTGATTTAGAACTGTATAAAATGGCTAAACAAAGATTACAGTCAAAAACTTCCGGGAAAGCAGAAAAACTAGCCTCATGGTTAGTTAGCAAAGTGATGAAGTCTAAATTAAAGGCAGGTGCAGGAATTAAATCATTCAAACATTTTGTTAAAAAAATACGAACGGAATTAAAAAAAAACAAATCGAAAAAAAATTCCACTGCAATCAGTCAAGCATTGGATGCAGCAAAAAGAATAATCTCTGTTCACAATACGAGTAAACTGCGTGTACCACGCTTACTACCCATTCCGAAGTCTGGGGGATTCCTTCCACTCATTCCTATATTTGCGGGTCTCTCTGCATTAGGATCATTGGCTGGTGGAGCTGCTGGAATCGCAAAAGCTGTCCACGATTACAAAACTGCTAGAAAAAACTTGGCTGAATCTGAACGTCATAACAAGATGATGGAATCTATCGCGTTGGGAAAAGGGTTACATATTAAGCCGTATAAAAGTGGAAAAGGATTATGTATCAAAGCTTCAAAAAACTGAATGATCGGTTACCCAGGCGAGCACTCACTAATTTCGACATTTTAAAACACTCAACGGACATACCTCACTTTAGAGGTGTTTTTATGAGAGATAATTTACCTAGACGGTCGAAAAGAGTAGAATGTGCAATCCTAAATTTAGATCGTTCTGAAAACCAAGGAACTCACTGGGTAGCCTACGTCAAAGTAAACAAATATTGTGAATATTTTAATAGTTATGGTGATCTTCAACCACCGTTGGAATTAATAAATTATTTAAAAGACTGTAACATTTCATACAATTATGCCACTTACCAAAAGTTAAATACTGTGAATTGTGGCCATTTATGTATAAAATTCTTGAAACAATTTTGGTGTAACCATTTAAAAGTGGCTGATAAATAAAAAAAATTGCATTCACACAATGTCTTTCACTTTGTCTATAACTGGATGCTCCTCCTCTCTTATAACAAATCACTCACCTGCTCTAGAACTAGATGGTGATTATGAATGCGGTTTGCTATATATGTCGACTTTTAATTCAATACCTAATATAGACAAGCGAAGTAATAAGTTTTATAACGGTGAAAATGAAGTAGTAGAAATACCTGAAGGCTCATATGAACTGCAAGATATTGATGATTACCTCAAAAGTCGTCTCCGAGATTGTTCTTTCACAATGACATGCAACAATAACATGTTAAAAACCTCTATATTGTGTTCTAAAACCGTTCACTTTAATAAAGAAGACTCTATTGGCAAGCTTCTGGGTTTTGGGAAAGAAACTGTTCCAGCGAATATATTAACCGAGTCCGCTTTGCCTGTATCCATTCTGTCTACAACCATAGTCAGAGTTGAATGTGACATCGTGAGCAGATCTTTTGTGAACGGGAAATCTTGTCATATAATTCACGAGTTTGTACCTAATGTACCGCCTGGTTACCGGATCATAGAAACACCAAAAAACGTTATCTATTTTCCTGTTACTCAAAAAAGTTTGAACTCTCTTAAAATAAGAATTTTAGATGAAAAAGATAATTTGGTCAATTTACGTGGTGAAGAAATTCAAATATATTTACACCTTCGTAAAAAATGATAGACTTTAATAAAAGCGTGAACCTATGCAAGAAAGTTACTAGTACTCTTTGTGCTACTAAGAGAAGAACACCTAAAGGACAACTTACGAAGCAAAATAAACAGTTCTTAAAAATAATAGGTTTATTAAAATGAGTATATTATCAGTAACAGATAATTTTAGCTTCGACAACTCTATAGAAAGTTTCGAATATCATTCCTATAAGCCGTACGTTACAAGTTTTAATTTAAATGATGAAATTCGTATACCTATTAATCAACAAGATCTGTATGTGCTGCCGTCAGAAAGTACTTTATACGTAGAGGGTTCAATTGCAGTATTAAATAGAGAAACGAAACAGCAAGTGAACAGTGTGCTTTTCACAAACAACTCAATTCTTCATTTGTTTCAAGATATTAGGTACGAGCTGAGCGGTATTGAAATAGATAGAATTAAGAATGCTGGGGTCACAACAACAATGAAATCTCTCATATCCATGAATGAACTTGAATCAACGATGTCAACGCAGTGGGGCTGGGATATCAAAGGCATAAAAAACTCACACGGATCATTTTCAGTGTCTATACCGTTAAAAAAGATTCTCGGTTTCGCCGAAGACTATGGCAAGATTATAATAGCATGCAAGCATGAACTCGTTCTCTTGCGATCAAATACTACTTTGAACTGCGTAAAACTGAATACAAATGAATATGTAGATAACTTAACTATATCTAAGATAGTCTGGCGTATGCCTCATATTAAGGTTTCTGATCGAGAAAGATTGAGGTTACTGAAATATTTGGAAAAAGATCACGTTATTCAAATGGCCTTTCGAAATTGGGACTTGTACGAGTATCCACTTTTACCTCAAACATCAAAACATTCGTGGGCTATCAAAACATCATCTCAAATTGAAAAACCGCGATTTGTTATAATTGGATTCAAAACGAACAGAAAAAATGATGCTGATAACTGGCTTCGATCACTGTAATTTGAAAGACGTAAAAGTGTTTTTAAATTGTGCCTATTTTCCGTACGAAAACTTGAATGTTAGTTTTTCATCAGAAAAGTTTGCTTTATTATACGAACAGTATGCCAAATTCCAACAGTCTTATTACAACCGTAGCCAGGCGTTAAAAACAGGGTCAGTAGATGTTAGAGTTGAATTTGAATGTGAATCAGATTTACCTGACCATACTTCAGCTTATTGTCTTATTTTAAATGACAGTATTGTAGAATATAAACTGCTAAGCAATATTACCCGAAAAATTTCATAAATGACGGACTATTTGTTTGTAGACCTCCAGGGTTTTAAATCCTCGGAAAATGAGTTTATTGTTAAAGAATTTGGATACAGTACAAATGATTACACGCAATCATTTTTAATAAAACCTCCATTCGCATTCTTTACTCTATCGGAATGGGAAAAAAGACGCGTAAGATGGATTGAAAAGAATCTAGGTATTTTGTGGCGTGAAGGTTATGTTGATTTTAGAGAGTTCAAACGAATTATTGTAACTCATTTACAGCACAAGAAAATATTTGTGAAAGGCAACGAAAAGATTAAATGGGTTAAAGATTTGTGTGCTGACTGTAATGTAGTTGATATAGGAGAGATGAATGCTCCCTCGTTTGGTGACCTTTATAAAAAGTATTGTTTAAATGGGAATGTGAATTGTGTTAATCATAAAAAGAAATGTGTGTTAAAAAACGTTATATGTATTAAAACATGGTATTTAGATAATGTGTGCAAAAAATGATTTTTAAGATTTAATAAATTGTGTTGTCAATACCTTCGAATTTTTATTTTACTTACTATCTACATACATAGCTATAGAAATTAAATAAAACACCGTAGTTACGAAATATAGGTTTATTAAAAATTTACACAAAAACATTTTTACACCTTTATTCATAATATTTATATCTTAAAACTAACTTACACGTTCTAGCACTAAAGTACCTAATTAAATAACACGACATCTGCGACGCCTAATTTTGCTATAGCAAACTTTATAGGCGTTACAAATGCGTAGTGCATTTAATGTACAATATCAAAACATGGACTCATGACCCCAAGATAAGGTCGATATTCGGTCCTTTAGCAAGATACGTTTGTCATCATTTGACGACAGTGCAACTTTTTTGACTGATTGCGTGAAAATAACATGTTTTAATGATTTAAATACAATGTTTGTCTTTCTCAACCTTTCATTATTTAACAATACCTTTTTATAGTTCTCAAAATCCAAATGACGCAAGACATGTTTCTTTGTACCCTTAGCTTTTTTCAGTTGCTTTTTTTCTGTTTTGATACAGTGTAATTTGGACCTGAGACCTACAAACTCACGTATTATTTCACCTCCTAGCTCGTCTTTGAAAAGGCCTGGTACTTTATTATGTTGACGAGTAATGCCATAAACATTATTAGCAGGATAATTACTAGTGTCAAAATAATGCTGAAAATTCAATTTAATGTCTGCGTATACATCTTCTGTGCTAACAGCATACAGCAAAGAGTCGGTATCAGAATAACATAAATTTATATTAGGCCCGTAAAATGTTTTCATCGAAGAATAATGAAAATTATACATCTGAGACTTCGATATTTCCAAAACAGTAAAACCGATATAAATGGGTCGGTTGAGTTTAATAGACTAGGGTTTCATTTGTACAGCCACGAAATTTTCAGAAAAAATAGTTGAGCTATGATAATTCGGTCTAGATATCAGGCATTCGGCTCCATATTTCTTTTTTGTTTTATTTTTAGTATCATTCCATATGTTAACCAGCATAACTTTTAACCTCTTCTCGGGGTCTTCTAATGTCTTTCCAAAAATAGCATTGTTAAATAACTTAAACAAGTTTTGCTCGAATACAGATGTAGCTTTTTGTCGTAACTGAGTGTTTAAATCTATGTACTGTTTCAAAAATTGACTCTGCTTAAATTTTATTACTCTATGAATTTTTTAAAGTACTAAGCCATGTTTCAAGCATGTTTTTAAATGTACATAATGAATAACGTACTCGTATTTATCATATAAATTCGGAATCAGTTTAGGTTGCTTTGAACCAGGAGGTACGAATTTTTGAGGACAGAACGGAATGTCGTTGTGCAAGTCATGCAAGTATTCTGGATACTGTAAATCCACTTCCAAAATATAACCAAATTCAGAATCATCTGGTACTAAGCGAACATCTAGGTCTTTAATTTCATCTTGCTGCAATAATTCGAAGTCGCCATAAGGCAAACTGGCACACATCGCATACCCGTACAGATTATTACAGTCTATATAAAGTAAAAAACTATTCGGTATACTGGGATCATAATCAGGCATTTGTTATTTGCGTGGACATACCGTGTTGAACATAAGCAAAGTCCCCCCCGAATACCTTTTTGTATCATTCTAATTATTTCTAGGTCGTTAATAAGCTGTAATTTTACGTTGGTTATTCGTAACATAGCATCAAAACTTAAACTTGGTGCGGTCAGATAAAAAGCAGGATCTAGTCTGTAGTTAACTTTACAAGTTTGACGGAATTTTTCAAATATGTCGGCCAGTAATAACACATCAGATTTAAGGTAAATATCTGTGTATTCCCCTAAATTCTCTAGTCCAAATGATTTCCAAACAAGTTTCGCATGCTCGTAATCATATTTTGATATCGTTTCATTAGTTAATGAGCTGTAAAAACAAGGTTGCCGAGGTAAGCATTGCTCTTCGTAGCGAGCCCAATTATCCATATACTCATAAGGGTAAATACCTTTACGTTTCAGTAGGTCAAAATGCACTTTTAATGGAAAAAAATGCGCAAGGTGAACAAAATCTCCGTCGTCTAAAGTGCTTACTAGCTCCCCTAAACTAGCTCCTAAAAATTTAAATGAATCCACAAACCGAACTGCCATCATTTGATAAGGATTTTTGATAAAATACTTTGTGAACGATATGTAATTTTCTTTATTTTTAGCAATAACTTTAATTTGACCAGGCATTTCTCCTAATTCACGTAAAAATAAATGAGAATCATAACCAGACAAATTGTGAAAAAACACGGGCACGAATTCAGGTAAACGGAAGCGTAAGTTGCAAAAACTGTGGCTGGCCCCCCGAAATTTTCCGGTCACATGCGAATGATCTCGAACTGAGTCCCCAAGCAATAAATTACCACAAAGGAAACAATTTTGAGCGTTTAAAAAATCCTTTTCTTCCGTCTCAGTAATAACCATAGGCTTGGGATTCGAATAAATATTGTTTATTGTAGATATATCCCTTTGCAAATATTTGAGAAATTTAGCAACGCAATCTTCTCCACGATATGTAACGAACTTGTTGAGAGAACTATCGTACGAACATACAACATAGTACGCAAAGGCAGCTGGCACATGCTCCTGTAGTTGAATAGTATTTTCTGATCCCGTTTTTCCATTTGTGTTGGGCACCAATAAGGATTCAAAGTCTGCATATATTACGAAAGGCATATCCTGCATACGTTCGAAATTTTTAAACTGTATTTCCTCATTTTGATATGGTAAAACTGTTTTTACACCGCCACATACATGAGCATCCCTTTTTGTTTCGTTATTGAAAAATATCAAACATTCTTCGCAAAGAAAAAGTTTACCCTTGTGTTTTGTTAATTGATGTTTAAGCAAACGGCCTAAATCTTTAATCAGACAGTAATGAGTTTGTCGACCGTTTTCTAACATTAATAAATTAACATGATGTTGCTTGCGGCATGCAGTTTTGTACAGCGGACCTACGACTTCCAATTTATTATTTATCGAATATACATTAACACTTATATGTTGATTATTTTTCTCAAATATTTTGATATCGTTTAAACCCACGGGAAAAGTCATATTTTTGATATTGAGAACGTCCTCGTAATGAGGATACGAAGATACTCGATGAACATTATTTTTAACAGGAAATAAGTAAGCCATCACGCACCGCAGAAAGCAAAACGCATCATTATTTTGTATATTGATACACGCGCGTTTTAGTTTTATACTTTTAGGCAAATCTATGAATCGAGACGCTCTCAGAGGATTGTACTTGCAGATATTAATTTCTAGGTATAAATTTTTCATGAAAGACCACCCGCTGTCTTTGGTTTGAAATTCGTCAATTTTTCGACAAATCGTCTGCAAAACATTTAAAAATATTTCATTGAAATCGAAATTTGGATGTATTACAATATTCTGCGTTGCAAACGACTTAATGTCACATGTATCGTTTTTTAGCAAAGAAAACTCCGCAAATAATTCGAAATTCACTTTGACACTACCGAAAGCTGATTGCCTTGCTTCCAAAATACGATGAACGCGGGCGCGTATGTTACTTATGAACTGAAAAGGTGGGCACGCACAGTCAAGGTCATCTTGGCTTCCCCGCACTCGGTATGATGCAAGCCTACTACGAAAAGCGCTACCAATTTTTTCAATGCCTTCAATATTGTTTATAGAGTTGTTATTTTTGTGCGCTGTGCTACGTAAATGACCGGAAAATGCGCGACTTGGTACAGCTATTTCGCAAACGGAACAGAAAACCGACCGGTTACTCATATTCAATAGGTAAATGATTAAGACTAAGGTCAAGTATTAGAATTAAAGGTATAGTAAGAATAATTAATAACGTTTCACGGTAAAATATTCCTATTCGGTGCAATTGATATTACATCAGCAATATTATATAATCAGCTCAACAAAAAGAATAAGGTGAAATATTACAAATAAAGGTATAGTAAGAATAATTATTAATTATTAACGGTAAAATGTTCCTTCTTCGGTGAAATGCTCCTTACATATTTTTAACACGTTTTTAATATGCGAAACCTCTGGTGAATTAGAGTCTAGTGAAACATGCCTACTTTGCCCGCTTTTTTCGAAAAAACACGAATATCTCATTTTTTTAATATGGGAGGATGTTATTTTTTTTGGTTAACGAAGCTATCGTAGTAATACGCATGTGTTTATGAGGAGAAATATTTTTTTAATCAACATTTATTCCATATTTTTATCGATTTTGATCGCGGGTAAAGTTATCTGGACTTTTGCCAACATTGCCATGTCGAATTATTGACGCAACTATAGCTCTTGTGACGCTGAGACAAGGATCAGTGCTAAATCTTGGATAATTTTGGCGTTCCATTTAATCATCCTAGTCTTAACTATGAAAAGTCGTGAGAAATATGGTTGGGCAATGTTACATAGGCATTTTGCTCTTTTCCATACAAGTCGCATCAAGCAGTTTGAAACTGTTAGGGTTGTCACTTTTGAATTAATCTGTAGTAGTGATTTTTTGTGCCGTTATTTCACACGACCACAAAATAAAACAAATTCTTTTAACAAAAATCAACTTTTAATCTAATTATTTTCAACCTCTTCATTAGTATAGCAAAAAGTTATAACACTTTAGGGTGCAATCAAATTCGTGATCCAGGTTGGCAAAATGTGAATCTATCCATGATTCCGAGCAACCTTTACTATGGGACCAACTCCGTGTTGTCAAAAAAAAACCAACTATCTCATTTTTGCTCACTCACTTACCAACCAACAGGTGTTCTTTTTGCATAATACAATGTTGCTCCCATGGTAAAGGTTGCTCAGAATCATGGATGGACTCACGTTTTGCTGGCTTGGATCACGAATTTGATTGCACCCTGTGTATCCATAATTGTACATTGGATGTTAAATCGTTTTTAACATCAACAATTTTTTATAGAAAAATAGAAAAAAATTAGGGCAGAGATCCAATTAATAATAACATTCATTTGCTTAATTACTAGTGTGACGTCACATTATAAGTCTTACTTAACTATAATCAGTTCTTTTTATTTACTTTTGCTCATTGTAAGTTAATCACAACCATTTAAGAAACCTTGGGGCTTATCAAGGCAAGAGATCAAGATAAAATTGGGTTCCTACTTTTATAGGTAATATTCTAAATAAAAGGACTTCAGTCTCGACTCCAACTGATTACTTGTAGTCGTAATAACAAAATAAAATAAAAAACGAAACCTCTTCATTAGCATAACAAAAAGTTATCAATAATAGAACAACACTTATCAATAATAAAATTGTACTTTGGATGTAAAATCGTTTTTAACATCAACAAAGTTATTTTTTAAAGAAAAATAGAAAAAAATTAAGGCAGAGATCCAATTAAAAACAACATTCATTTGCTTAATTACTACTGACCTCACATTATAAGTCTTACTTAACTATAATCAGTTCTTTTTATTTATTTTTGCTCATTGTAAGTTAATCATAACCATTATAGAAACCTTGGGGCTTATCATAGCAAGAGATCAAGATAAAACTGGGTCCCTACTCGCTACCGATGAGAAGACTCAAAAATAAAATTAACCTACTTCAGTCGCTTTCTCCTTATGTTTACATCAACTACGTCTTAATTAGGAACAACAAATAAAGCGGTGCGTTCGGTAGGACGGTATGGACGGGTTCCAGAGGTCGGGGGTTCAAATCGCGCTTGTGGCGAACAAATTTATCACTTTGATCGAAATTTAATAAGAGTGCAACGGGTATTTTTTTTTACTCCTCGTAGCCTAACAAAATGTTTTTCTTCATTGATATGTGTTACTAGATTAAATGATTTACATACATACATGCCCCTACCGAGATTTGAACCCAGAACTTTCAGCTTCCTAGGCAGGGTCACTAGGCTAAACCGGTCGTCAAATCACACAACCACACGTATATGCATACTACCTATACTACTAAAACACGACAGATTAATATAAATATAATTTAACGTACGTCCTACATAAATTAAATTCATAACCTTCATTTACTAGCGCAATCAGGTAAACATGATGAAAGTGACAACCCTAAGCCTTTTTTGAGGCTGGGCAATGTTTACACTCTAGGTTCGCAAAATACTACCTAACATTGCCCAGAATCATAACTTTTGTTACAATAAGTATATCCAGATGAAATTATAATAAAAATGATCTCTAGTTCTTATTTTATTACAAGCAGAACATTCACTCACCTGAGGCTTCCCCATTTTAAACAATAGGCACTCACACTTCCGCAAGAATTGGCCCGCCAAAAACCACACCTTCCTCGACGAGTTCCGACAAGTTACTGAATGGAGTTAGACGCCAAGGTGATTCGTAGTGTTACCACAGATATAACCTATTTTCTACTAAAAATAGTGGTGTTGCCACCAACCTTTTTTATTTTTCTACATTAACGGATTTGTTTAAAAGTTGCTTTTTTGGCAAAGTTCCCCCTGGTGGCAAAGTAGGCATGTTTCACGGTACCTGAATTTTGAGGTTAACAAGTGCTTTCTCCCATCTGCCTTTCGATGCGATTGATGCAATATCAGCAACGTTATACAACTTTAAATCTAAATAAAGATCACCGGACAACTGACCGTAACGATACACGCTTCCGCCGGGGACTTTTCGTCTTAGTACAGATCGCAGCCCTGCACCATGTTTTTCGGCGCAGAAGTTGTTGTCACTATCGTCATCTAGAGCCCAGCCCGAAGAAGCGTTGCTTTGTTGATCCGACAATGGCTTCGGACCAGCTTTTGACCTGTAACCCATAAATAAGTTTGTTAAAAATATACAAACGAACTTACATATAAGACTAAACTAATGACATCTTTGTAGGTAATAACTATACAACTTAGAAAAGATGAAAAACCCTCGCTATTTTCATTTCAAAGTTTACTATCTCACAAACGGCTGAACAGATTTTCATGAGACATGGTAAAGAACACTCGAGATAAAATCATCTGACACAAAAACACAGATACACAGACAGACACGTTAAAAAATATTACTTAAATACATGCGAATAACTAATGTACCTTCGTTGTAAAACAAAATTAGTAAATTACTTACCGTTGAGACGAAACTTTCTCCGTTAACGGCCTGGACTTCAGTTTAGTAGATCTATAAAGAAAAAAATATATTAATACGGGTCAAAAACAAAATTAATTTAATTTTCTACATAAGCAAAATTAAAATATATACCGTGGTATCGGAGTTTCGTCATCAGATTCATATAGTTCAGTAAGCTTTTTAGCCGCCTTTTGCTTCTTATACCTGAAACAAAATAATGCTATATTTAGTATACCTTATTTTAGGAGACAGGTTTTATAACAAAATAAAAAAAAAACTGCAACTCACCGTGTTAGCTCCTGCGTTCCAACATTGAATTCACAAAGCGCCCTCTTCTTATTCGATATTTTTTTCGACCTATAAAAGAAATATAACGAAAATTAAAGACACATCTTTAAAAAATTAATTCGCTCACAAAATAAATCAAAACAAATTAGTATCAAGTGATGATTACCTTGAATTTGGTGTCGGTTTTCTGACCTCGATTTCGGCAAATGACTCTGAATCAGACCTGCAATAAAAAGGTTTATTTAAATATTTGCTATTGTTGAACTTATATTGGTTATATAAATTTATTAATCACGCAGAATGAATAAAAAATTTAATTTATAAAAACTTACGCACATGATTTCAATGCAGTGTTCCTTCGCTCGTGAAAACCCGTGAGAAAGTAATGAAGCTCACAATCAAAGGTCGGTTTGCACGAATATCACTTCACAGTAGTTCTCAACCTTCGTCAAGTTAATTAATAAATAAAACTTAATAACGGTAATGGTAGAAAACATGCAGAAGGCAAATTTTTACAGGTTTAATACCCCTGGTACCTATTTTAAAACATCAGCAATTATTCAACATGCGGTTCTATCAAAGCGATCGCTCTAATTTCAAACAACGCCGACATACTGTTCCGCTAAAAATAATGGAATACGACTTTCGTCTCCTTTCAACTCCTTATGCTACAATGAGTGCAAGTAAGAAGAATAGTATAGGTAGCCATACGAACGGAAAGATTTGTTCCACTGAATGCGATAATTCGCAAGGATGTAACTTTTAAAATCTATTATTTTATGAAACCTGTCAGAACCTGTAATTATAACATTCGTATATGATTCAAAGTACTTTATGAAACACATGTTTTAACATGTTCTATCTTGTACTGATTGCATCCTCGTTTCACGATATAAGCAGTTTACATACCTAATAAATAAAAATGCAATTGTAGAAAATCATTCTGGCTGGAAAACTTGCCGTAAACGCACGTCGTCCGAGATCGATAAATCGTATACTTCAGTCAAAATGGTGAGTTGATTGATTGAATTCCTAATTTAATATTTAAATTTCTTTTATTAATATTGCGATTACACCATTTAAAATGTATTGTGCTTATTTTCAGAGTAAATCCAGCTCGCAGCCATTACCCACCTCCAAAATTGTTTGTGAGCCGAATATTTCCACTTTTTGTTCACAAGGAACATTCGATGATGAGTTACCGTGCTCACAAGATTTTGGCGCGTACCTAGAGTATCAACAGCAATGTATGAATAACGTTCAAGAGGTAAAAAAGCCTTCCGAAATATCAAAGAAATCCTTGAAGAAAAAGACGTGCAGCGGAAAAAACAAAGCCTGCGGCAGTGGATTGAATTCCTATATAATTAAACAAAGTAAAAAAGGTGTACGTCTTATTAAAATAAGCATATCCAATCTTGAAGCGGACAACGAGTCCGAAGAGGTCGCCGTGCAGTATATCGTCGAGAGTGAATATGATGACGTATTGAATTCCACCGAAGGACTAGTTGATAAAATTGTAAAAAGATTAAGCAATGCAAATTATTCGATTTAACCTAGATTTATTTTAGTATAATTTTAGTTGATGATACCTACTTAAAAAATAAATGTTTCTTTATTATTAGAAAATATTTTGATATACAAATAGAATATTAAAGATACCAGATTTGTTTTATTTTAAGCTTACATACTTGCTTTCATTATTTGTAAGATTATTTAAAAATATTTATAAACGAACCAAGTTTTAAATAGCGTTATCATCCTCCTCTCCTAGGAGGTAAATAATTTGTTCGCAAATGCATACTAAATTCTGACGCATATATGGGCCAACGGTAAATTGTAACGCATAGGTATATGGGCCAGCGGTAGACGAGGAATTGATGATTCGTATGTTCTAAATGCTCCTTGAGCAATGAGCGGACAGGTAGAATGACTCAAGTTACAACAAAATGCATGACCACAAGTTACTTACTACGATCAACTTTGCTATGTAATTAAAAGCAATATGAGCCAATTGATCAATTCTAATATGAATCTAACAGCTTTGTTATAGCCTCTATTTTGCAATAAATTGATATAGAAAATAGGTCTAAAAACGGATTACAATTGAAAGCAAATAAAAATTATTTTTAATTTGCCTTATTTTAAAGTCTAGATTACTAACAGCTTTGTAAAACATACCGCACGAGCACGTCATGAGTTATAGCCAATGAAAAACCCGGACCTGCATCGCGCTATTAAAGTTTTTAACATTTGTTCATATAAATAAAAAATCAGACCGAAGTCTGTCGGGAAGTTGCGACCGGACAACCCCAACACGTAATTCATATGCACTGGACTGGCCACCCTGTGTGTGTGTTGTGTTGAAACAGAACCATGAAAACTGGGATTTTCTATACCTAGGCGGTCGATAGGTATGGATACCCACACCCGGAGGGGGTAAACTCACCACATGTAAAACCGTAGCCTTCAGCCAGGGAAGCAGGTCCCTGGGGGTTGCGATCATGTCTAACGAGTCTGATCAACTTGTTAGATATGTTATGTGTAAACGCCATAGTCGCTCTGCGCTATGAGGGTTAAGCCGGGGCATTGGACCTGGGACCCTTGCATGCAACTGAGGGTTGGCCGCCTTAGACTGCATGTTGTGTTAAGCTTTTGCTATTTGAAATAATGACCGTTATTTTACAACTTCAAAACATTAAAAAATACCCGATTGGGGCTTTGAAATATCACTTGAATAACATAAGTATTAATGGGTAGATTTTATTTTCTGAGTTATGGGTATATAATAGACAACAATGTATTGTCACATACCTACATGATTAAATGCTAATTATAAAAATGATTATGCATTCGTTTCATTGATATTTGATATTTCATTGCAATATGAATGAGTGATGACTTGAAGGGTTCATATTTCTACTCAGCCACAAGTGCATTGTGCATAGCTCATAATTTAGATTTTAATGCGATATGATTATGATTCAAGTTATCGAACTACTTTCGTAAGTGATGTTCTTTAAATACTTAAGTAATATTCTGCATTATAAAATTCACTGTACGTCATATGCACGTCGAATGAATCGACCAATCAGAAAATCTGGCCTGCATCGCGCTATTAAAGTTTTTGAAGCTGCTTGTATAAATAAAAGTTCTAAGGTTATCGAACGAAGCAAATACCCGACGGAGGTTTTCAAATATCACTTGAATATTATAAGTGTTAATGGGCAGTTTTCAGATCTCTGATCTGAAAACCCCATTAACTCACTACTGCCCTCACCTTCGGTTCGGGCCACAAACACCTGCGATCTGGGGCATTTACGAATTCACCGCCCTAGTTACGTAATGTACTATTTCCTCATGTCCGGATGTTTGGATTTCCCTGTGCCTCTCGCCTATAGCTCACATTTTTCAACCGATTCTCATGAAATTTTGTGAGTATGTTCGGTAAGTATACAGATTTTTTGTATACAGAATTACAAGAAAGGGGTCAGCGTTGACTACTAACTTGGTACATATTTTATGTTCCGTCCACTGTATCTTGAACTCCGATTTCGATGCCTTAGAGCGCATTCGTACAAACTTTTCGTTAAAATTCGTTGCAATTAGTACCTAAGTGCATAAAATCTGAGGTTGAAATTTCAACGGCAAAAAAATTGTAATTAGTTCGCGACGTTTACGGCTGGACAAATTAATGTTTCCCAATTATTGGTATACCCGCAGTATCGTTAATATCGTTATACCGACGTAACGATTTGGTTGATAATCTGTTCGTATTTTATCGAATCGGCTTTATAATAGTTGACATATATATTA
The DNA here is from genome assembly GCA_945867215.1 of Epinotia demarniana. NCBI lineage: Eukaryota > Metazoa > Arthropoda > Insecta > Lepidoptera > Tortricidae > Epinotia > Epinotia demarniana. The sequence goes on along the minus strand of OX244278.1, from coordinate 20,354,977 downwards.
TTGTTTATACGGAGCACACATATGTTACTGATTCATGTTTGTTTATGAAAATGGTTGTTACGCATTTTAAATATTTAAAAACATTAGCAAAAAGTTTAAAATTAAACTAATGTTATCCTCCCAAAGCTGTGTTTATTGTAAAAAATTTATACAAACAAGTGTAATATTCTATTATTATACACTTTACACACATATATTAGTTCTTTAAATAAATCGGTACTAAATAATTACAACATTTGTTTTTCAAGTTATTTCTTCTGACCTGACCCTTACTTATATACTACATATGTAAGTATTAGGTAGTAAAAAGGTGTTCAGTTCTGGCGCTGTAACAAAAGTTGTAACAAGCCAATGCTCAAACTACTGTAGCGGTAAAAGTTTTTCGGACAACTGAAACATTTGGATAACATGAAATGGTAAATGAAAAAAGTAATGAATTGTATATTCGGAGAACTCATAAACGTACGAAAAGTTTTCGGACAAACGATATTCGGTCAATAAATTTTAGTGGTTGCGATAGGTTATCCAGAGGTGCATTATTAAAGTCATGGAGAACAACAACAAAATTACTACCTATTCTGTCTCTGATATACGAGAATAAAGAGGTGTTATTCGGTAGATTTAGTGAGAAACTAACTCATCTGATTTCATGACATGAAAATTAATGAGTGGAAGGAAATTACCGAGCAGTTGAAATCTTTAGGCATATCTAACAAACACTGGAAGTACATAGTTAGTATATTTTTATTCTCAGTGACTTCATTAACAACTTCAATAAATCGATATGATGTATCATTCAATTTTTTTTTTAAATAAGTTTACCAATTCGACACGCAGGTAACGAAAAATTCGCCTTCGTGCAAGGACATATATTCATCATCACTAATATCATTACTTTAATTACTCGTTGTTAAAACCATTTTTATCGTAATATTTGAATTTCGTTGCTCCTCTTAACATATTGATCAAAATTGTAAAGTTAGGACACATGATAAGACCTCCTGTCAGATTGATACTACAATTTACAAAATATGTAAACTTGTAGTTACAATAATATGTTCTGTAAAGCAGTTTTCCCCACAAATATGGAAATTGTCACCTGTGTAAAATGTAAACGTCTATTAAACAGAAATTAAAAAAAATGTAGGTACACTTTTACAATAGTGTAATCAGGCATGTCTTCGTAAGTTGTAATTTTCCCGTCACCTACAATTACAATTTGTAATGTTTATTAAACAGGGCCCGGAATATGATATTGTAAATGTTTAATCGTACTTACCAATATGACAATTATAGGCGTCGGAATGTCAGTCCTATAGTGCTTCATGTTATTAACAGATTTCCACAATGTTATAAAACTGAATTACACTTTCACAGCACTTTCATCCGAAGGTCTGACTAAATCTGAAATTAAATCCAGAGGGCTAGGCAAATATTAAAAATAACTGGTCATTGCATTTGTCGCTCCTGTAACTTGGTCAATAGAGTATTATTTAAAATGATGGTTTGAAACGAAGAAGCGTCGCGGTATATAAATATCGACTGTTTATATCTAGGTGGTGATACACTTGAGCTAAGGAATCCGTGTCAGCGGCAGCGGTATTGTAAGATTATTTTTTGTTTCCTACTAGGTTGGGTTAGGTTAGGTTGGTTTATCGGCATCGATATTTACTGTTCATATATCGTAATCTGCCTTTCGTGCTGTTCGGTTGTGGAACGCTTTGCCGTTGCATATAAGGTGTGCAAAACCGATTTTCAAAAATCAGTTGAAACAGCGACAAAGCGGAGACAGTGACGTATGAAGACCTAGCAGATAACATGGCTCTATCCCTTTCTTACTCGCGTTTAGTACAAAAGTAAGAATTCAATTAATTAAGAATAATAATAAGAATAAAAATAAGAAAATTTTATTCACTCAAAAAACCCTTGTTTTACAAAAATATTCTTCTGCCAAACTGCATGACAGTTTGTTGGCAGAGGGACTCCCTTACAAACAATAGATGGGTAGGCTTAGCTATTGAGTAGAGTATTTTAATTTTATAATTTTGTTTTCTAGTGGTAGGTACAGCTCACGTGATCACTTTACTTAAGACTACATTTCCAGTTTAGTTTTTGTTTTTTCTAAGAAAAACTCCTTCACTCTAACCTTAAACATTCTAAATGTGTTACATTCTCTTATGTCATACGGTATATCATTATATATTTTGGGGACCAAGTACTTCCTACTTCTCTTCCCATAATAAATTATTACCACACGCCGGCACCTCCAGCATTTTTTTACAACTTTTTCTTGTTAATTTTGTGTGATTGATATTGATTTTAAATTCGTTTTTATTGAACTGCTCTAAAGCCAGCATCAGCAATACCCTCTCATGAACCGGCAACATACGGCATTCCACGAATAATTCCTCATAATTACTTTTTTTACAGCGTGTTTTAGTTTTTTTGTCCACTAATAGCTTCATAAAGCGTATCTGTAGTAATTTAACTTTGTCTAGATAAGTTTTAAATGTCCTGCCATAGCATGCCAGTCCATAAGAAAGCAGAGAGTCTGCCAGCGCGTAGTATAACGTAAACATCGTGGTCCTATCTAGTACAGATTTTAAGTGGTAAAGTTTTACAATATGATTTTTCCAAGAAAAATTGTAATCTATTAATAAGCCCAGGTACCTGTACTCTGATACTACCTCGATACTCTCACACTGACAGTTCTGAAGCACATTGTGCAGGCACCCATACGTGTGACCAATTACGTGTGGCGGCCGTCTAACCTGCCTACCTGTACGGGGATCGCACATGCATAGGTACATTTGGTTTTACTTATGTTGATAACAATACCATTGTCGTGTGCCCATTTAATGATGTTAGTAAGATCCTCTTGTAATTTGTTTTCTACTACACACAAGTCTTTATCCGCGTACAGTAGACACGTGTCGTCCGCGTACATATACATTTTACAATTTTGTACCACATTGCACATGCTATTCACATGCATGATGTAGCCAACGCAAGCCAACGGGACCGAACACGGAGCCGGTCGGCACGCCGCACGTGACGTGCGCAGGCGCGCCGCTGACGCCGTCAACGACCGTCTGGAGGGTTCTGTCCGTGAGGTATGCGCGCAGCCACCTGCTCAGCGGACCCGCGACTCCACACTCCTCCATAGCCTGAAGCAGCTGGTGGTGCCCCAGAGTATCAAAAGCTTTCTTGAAGTCTATGTACACCACCACCACCTGCTTCCGCTGCCCCAGATACTCGTTGACGTCGTCCGCGAACTGCGCCAGAGCCGTCGCCGTGCTTCGCCCGCGCCGGAAGCCATGCTGTGAGTTAGTTATAATACTATTCCGTTCCAGAAAAGTACTTATCTGTTCGACTATATATTTTTCAACAATTTTATTAACTACGGAAAGGATCGCTATAGGTCTGTAGTTAGAATATACACTATGAGAGCCTTGTTTATATATTGGACGTATTAAAGCTGCCTTTAGAGTGCCTGGATATATAGTACGGTACGCGAAATGAATGCACCTTCGATAACTCACAAGGTCGCGATGTTTTTGTTAACATTTAGACTATAATGAGTACTACTAGAAGTTAAAAATTCTAGTGAATTTTGACGTTGCTTTAGGTATTATATAGAGTTTTCTTAGCGACCCTTGTAAATCCAAGGATAAATTATACAAGTGGTATTTTTCTTCAATGGAGTATCGCATTTTAGTATTATAATCTCCCATTTCATTTTCTAAAATTTTCGTCAAGTGATAACGTCGGTATAATCCGACCCAAATAAAATGTATATATTTCCTCTAAAAGATTATACAAGTGGGTTTGGATTACTGAATACTATTAAAATCTATCAAAGTTAACCAGAGTTTGAATTAATAACATATGTATCAATAGCTTAATTTTATACGAACAGTTTAATGTTGAAATCCTCATAATTATTTAAAAATAAATCTCAAAAAAATTCAAGTCGACGCATATAATCCAGCTTTATCATAGTAATCTATTGATAAAAAATCTAAGTAATTCATCAATAGCTCCTCGTTTTATTCACTTATCAATTATTTTTCAAATTTGAACTCACGACGATCAGCGCGCGAGTCTAGTGCGCCGACGGCGAGAACGTCATGACCAATCACAGCACGCCGTTGCTTGTTTCCTACGCGGGGGCCTCCCATCTGTGCTGACAACCGGACATCGACAGTTCATTTGCATTTGGAAAATGTAATACGACAATGCGCGTTAAAAGTTTACTTTGAAAATTAATAAGTGTTTAATTTGTAATCAAGTCTTGAACTTTGACGTTGTAGTGGTTAAGGAGAGAGGCATTGCGCGTCTAATAAAATTACGAATATAGTCTGTATATGTTATGTAGTTATAGTAAGCTAACTAAATCAATACTTAATTAATGTGTAGTACTCCATTATTGAATGGATCAGCTCACTTGAAAAATGTTATCTTTTACCGAGTTTAGCTATTGTTATGTTTTACTGTACAAAAACCTCCATGGTAAAGCTGTGATGGTTGTAAGATTACAAATAATCTCTATGGTAGTAATAAAAAAAACAATTATTGATGACTCCAGTATTATGCCTGCATTACATTGGCGCGGCCTGGCCCTGGCGGACAATAGTAAACTTGTCCGCCGCTGTCAAATTTTCTATTGTCCGCCACCGCAGGCCACGCCAATGTGTTGCAGGCCTTAAACATACAGATTTTATAGAAACACTCCACTGACAAGCTGTGATGATTGTAATGATTACGAATAGTCTATATAGTTAGTAATAAACTAAATCAATATTTCATTAATGTTGTAAATATTGCAAAAATATGTATCGATAATATCCTCTCATAAATAAGTACCAAAACCTTAATCCACTCACATAAGAGTTATGGGTCATATTTATGAGTAAGTTGTATGCACCATGCACCTATATTTTACACTTGATTGTACTCGAGTGTTAAGTGGAGCTCACGTGAAAAAATATATAGTACGACGGAAATTGGGCAATATTGATAAAAGTCGTGGACACGTCTTCTATATACCTAACACTGGTGTGTGTTCCTTGTTCTCTCCAGAGTACAAATCTACCGGTTTTAGTTAAGGGAAAGGGGCCGGGCATAAATGTGACGTCACAAAGATGGGGGTCAGTCTTTGGATGGATGGCCGCCTGATGTTTGAGTGGTTAATATAAATGCGCGTTTCCGTGCTTTGGACTGCTTCACGTTAAGCAGTTGATCCTGGCTGCTGTCTATGACAGTAGTCGTTAAGCCGAGTTAGAGGCCTTCGGGCGGCTTAAGAACTTCTAACAGGCGAGTTGCCCACTCACTTGACAAAGTGGGGACAACTGTTACTCGCGTCCGCAGGAGCTACCCACTCCAACCCTGCACATGTCCCCTGGGTGGTACTAAAGAGTGGCAAACTTTAAAGGCCAAAATAATATATGCCATACGATTAAATAAACAAAGATGGCGGCCGACGGTCATCGATTTTTGTTCAAATCTAGGGTTCTATTGCTTCGTGTGAGGTGTCATTTGAAAGCATATTAAACGTACTATAATTGTTTTCTTCAACTGTAAAACGTACAACAAACCGTTTGAAATAATAATGGATTATTTTACCTTAGACGTTTGCTTACTTAACATCATAATTCGAGAACGAGATACTTTAGCATGATTAATTTCATTATAAAAAATATCAAGCATTTTATTAGCTTGCCAAAAATATGCAATTTGTTGTAGTTCAATAATAATTACATATTATGGCCAATACCGTAACGCAAGTCCGCGGCAACCAGCATGCTGTGTATGTTTGAAATACTTTGAAAGTTAATTTTTTGTGTTCCCAAATGAAAGGTACTGTAGTCGAATTAATAAATTTTGTGTTTAACTGTATATTTGTACGCGTAGATTAGTTTATATAATCGGTTAAATGAGTTATTTCAAATAAATCAATCAATCAATATCATTTATTTGCCGGAATGCAGTAGATACTTATATAAATAATACAAATGTCAATAGGATTACACACAACAGTGTATTCAGCCCATATGCAGGGATGCAAATGTCTTGAGTTTAATCACATAGGTGTGTAAATAATCAATTACACCTAGGAGCAAGTTATCAGCCAGGTGAGCATAATTTATTTTGTCATTATGTTTCAATAAAAAGCCATTTTAAATTCATAAATGCGTTGTCTGTGGGCCGCGAGCTTTCGCCAAAATACAGCCCGACAACTAGGACCCAAATTGTCGACATGGCCATTGGAGACATTTGGACGTGGTGATTTCTTACATTAACCTTTCTAGCAACAGCTTTAAGTAAACACAATTTTTTCTCTGGAGATGCATATAGATATTTATGATTTGTCGACTGATATATATTCTGTACTATGGAACTGCAAGTCATTGCAGTTTTTCAGGCAACAAGTTCGAACAGAACCGTGAGCGGCGAGGCTCGCGAGGCCGCAGACCGGGCTCCACGTAGGCCCGAAGGCCTGAAGCGTCCCTCCAAAGCGCGCTCTCGGATACTTTACTCCTGAGTTCAAGGACAAGCGAATCTGAGCGTGTGCGTGCGTCCCTCCAGAGCGTGCTCTTCACACGAGCCCGAAGGCCGAAGACCCGAAGGATGAGCCCAGGCGGATATTTTACTACTTCCAAGTGTATTACAAGCGAACCCGAGGGCTGAAGGTACGAAGCGTACCTTCAGGGAATGCTCTCCACGCAAGCCAGAGGGCCAAACGTCCGAAGGGCGGGCCCACGTGGACACTTTATTACTCCTAAGTGTCTTAAAAGCGAATCTGACGGCCGAAGGCCCGATGGAGAGCGGCATAGCACGCGAGGCGGCAGGCTGAGCTCTGCGTAGCGTAGGGGCGAGGGCCGAAGCGTCGCTTCAGAGCAGGCTCTCCACGCAAGCCAGAGGGCTAAAGGCTCGAAAGGCAGGCCCACGCGGACACTTTATTACTCCTAAGCATCTTACAAGCGAATCTGAGGGCCAAAGGCCCGAAGCGTCTCTTCAGAGTGCGCTCTCGAATACTCTACTCCTGAATGTGTTACAAGGGAACCTGAGGGCCAAAGGCATGGCACGTGAGGCGGCAGGCCGAGCTCTGCGTAGGGATGAACGTGTGTAGCGTCCCTTCAGGATACGCTCTCGGACTTTTGTTTGGATGTTTGTTACTCAACCACACTTATTTGGATAAAATTTTGCACGAAAATAGTTCATAGCCTGGATTAAAATAAGGGATAGTTTTTATCCTGGGCCCTCGGAGACCAAGTCGCGGGCGGAAGCTAGTTGTCTAATAAAGCTGCTTGCGTTGATTGTTATACTATTTATTTTCAACTAGCGACCCGTCCCGGCTTTGCACGGATACTATGTCATACATATAAACCTTCCTTTTGAATCACTCTATCTATTATAAAAAACCGCATCAAAATCCGTTGCGTAGTTCTAAAGATTTAAGCACACATAGGGACAGACAGCAGGAAGCGACTTTGTTTTATACTATGTAGTGATGTTATACTAGGAACTGCACTAACAGAGATTAACAATCTCACTGACTTGAGAGCAAAAAGAAGACGTAAATTAGTACGGGGGGTGTACTAATTTACGTCTTCTAAGAAAAGAAAAGAACGCTTCAGAGCTCTCGCCTCGCCTTCGGCTTGCCCTGAAGCGTTCTTGTAGCCCAAGGGCTACAAGGTTCCTGAGGTAGCCTTTATTTTACTGCTTTAGGTGCGTATCATGACCGTCTGACTCGTATAATTACTCAGAAAACAAAACAAGAGTGTCTCAAGGCGCCATGTCAGTGCTACCTAGCTGAACCGTGGGAACTAAGATTTATACCTACACTTTGGAAACCGAGGTCGGTTCATTCAGCCAGTTGGTTGGCACACGCGCTCACGGCCGGACGCTGCTTATGCGCACAGTTAGGTATTGAAAATGACTTCGTTGCTAATAAAGTCGATTCACTGCAGCGTTGTGGGGTGAGACAACAATAAAACGAATAGACATTTATGGTTTTTTATCTGCCGACTGACGATGACAGATTAGTAACCCTACGTACTTACTTTATATAGGTACCCAAGTACTAATTATTGACCTGGTACGAACTAGTGACTTTTAACAAGGACGTTTACGGAACATTGAATCTTTAATACCTATTTCAAATACGTAATTATTTTGTAAGGCCTGCTTGAGTTTCGGTAATTTAGTATACCTACCCCGAGCCTCAGACAAGTTTACTCCGCCACTGCCATGAAGTCCAAATTATTTAGTTGTTTTCGTAGATTTCATGTTTATGTTTATCCCTGTATAACAGCAATTAGTATAATAGTTTACTTCGTAAGATTCGCACGGCAGCTTAAGAAAGGGCGAATACATCGTCGTTGGTTGGTATAGGGACTTATGACTTTTTGGAAGGGCTGGAATTCACTCGCGAGGATGAAACACATAATCAGAATATTTTAAAATAATACATTACAACAAATTATGCCTAGTGTCTACTTTCAAGTTTGTAATGCTAATTTTAAACTATTACGTTATTCTTATACATACGCTGTAAATAACAAAGATACGTAGGTACCTAACAAACTTTATTTCTTACGGTCTCCAGGATATATTTAAATTACGTTACAGGGTGAGCAATAGGTAACATGGCTTCAATTGTATTTAACATGCTGCGTTGATATGTTTGTATGTATGTATGTAAGTGACTATGCAGTTCAGATACTGGCAGTATCTTGGGAAACCCCGGATATTTTATACCTATTTGCTTTTTAGGGTTCTTACCCAACCGGAACCGTACCCAAAGGGTAAAAACGGGACAGTTGCTAGACCATAGTGTACTCGCACATTTTAATAGAATTTTATGTTTTGCAAAATTATTTAAAACGTAAACCGTTTTTTATTTCACTCAACTATTAATTATAAAATCATTTCTAAGCGGTGTCAACTCTAGCGTCGATTGTCCGGCGCATGCGGGCAACGACCCGCGCGTTCTAGGTCGCTCCATTGTTAAATTTCGTAGGCACTTAAAGCAGTAGGTATTGACATTTTTATTCAGACCTGAGTATCTGTTTGTAGAAATATTATATAATCTGTGGCCACGTGACGACAGCGATCGCTAGCAGAGTCTAGCGTGGTGATGGTTAATCGGTGCGTAATTAGCAAAATGTATTATTACTTCGTTATTTACTTATGTACAGGTCGATTCACGAAAGCTGGCACGAATGAATTGAACGAGTGAATGATAATTTCTTTGTGTGCATCACATAATAATTAAATACAGGTTGATGCAAAAAGTGATTAGGTACGATACTTGTGTTTTAGAATTTGTTTGTTTGTGTTTCTCTTTTTTTATATTTTTTACAATTCGAAGAAGCCATCACCTTTCGATTCTTGACATTAAAAATAAGTCAGAAAAATATAAATACGCTTTATTTACAAAGGACTTTAATATTAATTACTAAAAAGATTAACATGATAATTATAATAATATAATTTATTTTTAATTAAATAACGAAAACGTATTAGGGACATGTTTACAAAATATTAGGAGGCCCCTGTATAAGAACGGCACTCACTGCCACTCACAGTGACAAGTGACATTTATTTCGGTCAATTCATTCATGCCAGCTCTCGTGAATCGACCTGTACACCAACAAAATCTATATTGTTGGAAATATTATAAAATTACCTTTTTTTTCATAACATCTTTGATTACGCTAATGTTATTATTTATTGAGTTACAAGCGTGTTTTATCAGTACTCATGCTAACGCGCACGGTAAAAAAGTCATATTTTGTCAAATATTTAAAAAGATTTTGATGGTACGTCATAGGGCTCGAATAAACAATTATATAAAGTTTAATATGCTTTCAAATGACACCTCACACGAACCGATCAGTAAAATAGAACCCGAGATTGGAACAAATCGATGACCATCTGCCGCCATCTTTATGACGTCACAGCTATGTCCGTCCCCTCTCCCTCAACTAAAACCAGCAGATTCGTACTCTGGAGACAACGAGGAACACAACCGTACAAAAATCGTGAAGGAGACGACTTTTTGCGATATTGCCACCGTACTAACACAGATTATACTGAAAAATAATTTCAGTGTGCTGTGATGATTATTAGATTACGAATAACCTGCATAGGTGACACTAAAATACATCAATACTTGTTTAATGTGTGGTACTCCAGTGTAGTAATAGAAGATTGTTATCGATTAAGTATAATCATACTTAATCGATTAACACTGTAGTGTTTTTGTATAATCATACAAAAACACTACAGTATTAAATTTATAAATTAATCTTAATATGAATGAATGAATGAATGAATGAATATTTATTTGTTAATAGTGGGTTTACAAAACGGTCTTAAAAGTACACATCTGTGATCTCCACATAATGCCTAAAAACTAGCGTACAAATATAAATTTCAGTTGAATTTAATTTAAAATTACTTACTTAACACTTCATTAATGATTTAAAAAGTCTTTAACGCTGTAAAAACATTTCTGACATAACCAATTCGTCATCATTTTTTTAAATACATTTAAATTCTTGTCTTTGATGATGAATATGATGACTTTTTCGTCTATAAACTATACATTAATAAGCATCATTGATCTAAAGAGTACCTATCAACGTACTTATGCAATTACTTATTCAATCAAGCTAGGTTGAACCATTTCAACCACCCATGAGTGACCGGTATGTCGATCAAATAACGCATTACGCACTATACTGCGTAACGTACGCTATGTAGATGTAAATGATTTTTATATGAAAAACGACAGCTGAATTGTCCTAACGCACGTTGTTTTGTTTTGTTGTTTGCAATGTTTCGCATTACGTGATTACCCCTCGGATCTCTTACTGACCCACGGCCTGCTTTCTTACACGGTCGGTTATAACGGGTTTCTTCGATTTCGGTTAAAACCGGTTTTGCATTCCGTACTCTCAATCAACTGAGCTATCGGAACAATCCACCTCGGTCACCTTTTTTATCAATCAGTTCATTCTTACAAGGCCTTAGGGAGGCATGTACCGACATCTGCCTAGATGCGAGATGATCTGCCTAGCAGCAATTTGTATGTAATCATATTAAATCCATTAAGTTTTGTTATATTTGGTAAGGTTGGCCTTAAATATGATAAAAGAGAAAGTTTCGCCTTAATATGAACCAACGTGAATGTAAACTTAACACGCAAAACTAAAAGAAAGCGTTAACGTGACGTATGTAAGAAATGTGCATCGAAAATCTACATTTTCAATAACTCCGGATTTTTGTATTAATTAATAAAAAAAGTCCTCTTCCACATCGGCGAAAAACTACTTTTCTGAGGGTTATAGGTAATTTAATAATTTAATGTTAGGCCCCAATCGGACTTTGAAAGATTCTTTGAAATCGAATGAGTAGGTAAGGTACCTATTTTCGGAGATTACCCCCAACCTGCACCCTAATTTAACTGCCTACTACTACTATTAGACAGATTACTAATAACCCTGTGTTTATACTTTCTGTACTTACTTCATATTAGTAACATAAGGGGCCCGTATCATGAAGCAACAAGTTACAAATTACAAGGGGAAGTCTCTTTTCAATATACCTTTTGATAGAAAGAGACTTCCGCTTGTAATTTGAAACTTGTTGCTTCATGAAACGGGCCCCAGATCATTATGACATCGGGACCTGGAAAACCTCTAGTAGATAAGTACAACAACTCTCAGTCTACAAATAAAATTAAAGTTAAAGAAAGTTTAATACTAATAACCCTATATAACTTTCTTTACCTGCTATTATTGGTTAAATAAAATAGATAATTATGTCATTTCGACCGAAAAACAACTACTAAGTAACTAAATATAATGTACAATCAAGTACTTAAAGTTTGTACAGATCGCGCGGCGAGAGTTTGGCTTTGACCTTCAGGTGGAGGGGTACCCCGCACCCCGCTTATGGGCAATAACTCTCGCCGCGCGATCTGTACCTATAAGTTTGAGCGTACGCTCGGCCTTGGCGAGGTACTCACTCGCGAAAGATTTAAATTACGGACAATAACTGATAAGCTAATACAATTTAGAGCTATTGACGAATCCGTTAGAATTTGTGTTTATATATTCTTCGATAGAACTAAAATGAATTACACCGACTTGAGAATTTATGAGATTTCTTTTATGGTAAGGAGAATGGTTTCAAAATATTATTCCTAATTAAAAAAAATGCTACTGATAAATATGCTAGAAATGAATGGGGCCATTTTTTTAAATACTTTTGAATACACTTTAGTAGCCACTAGTCACTTGAATATTCTTTTAGGAGATTTATAATATTTTAAATTAATCCCGGTTTTGCTAACGTAATCTCTTGACAAAACTATTAGAAAACGATATGTAAGGTTTGAATAATCAAATGCGATGCATTATAGGAAAAAACTATAACTTGTATAATCTGCAAAGTTTTACAAGTGTTCCTTACAAAAAAATTAATTATTCGAAAACCAAAATCAAAAACTGCTAGAAAATATTTTTCGCTGTTAGTACTTAATGGACTCTCGCTGATAACAAAAAAAAATCAAACTTGGGACTTATGTTAGTTTGACGACAAATTATAGTGTTCGCGTACCGTACTAATACCCCCCTCTCCACACACAAATTAATAAATAACGCTAACACTTTACTAATGCCTTGTTTTACAATTTTTATGTCCTTTATCCTTATTTTATCCAGCCCAGGCGACTTATCATCACTTAAGCTATTTATGATTTTAACTATGTCCTCTGGGCAAGCTTTTTTAAACCTTAACGAGACCTCACTACTTTTAACATACAGCGATCTATCCAAGAACTTAATATTACAGTCGTGCTTAATACTTAGAATTTCCTCGGTAAAAGTTTCGGAGAATGTTTTACATATTACTTCCGTTTTCTCTAATTTACCTAAATACTTTAGTATAATTGCATCCACACCCACTTTTTCTCTCCCTGTCCATACATTTATTTTTGACAGATCTTTCTTATATTCTATTTACATTTTAATATTTCTTCCTTTCTGTACTTATTTTTAGCTCTAAATATATATTTATTAACCCTATTTCTATATTTGTTATACTGTAACCTTAAGATCATTAGGTTTCCGATGTAGCAGTCCGGGGCACATAGCGGCGTCCTGCTTAGTGCCACCACGGCTGACGGCTAGCCGGACATATAATGGGAGGTCAGGCGTGCAACCCCCCACAGGTGAGAGAAAGGCCGATCCCTTTCCGGACCACGGGGCACAGTCATAGGAATGCCGAACAGGTTGGGGAGGGACAGCAAATGGATCTCTAATGCCAGTACGACCATTAGAGATCTCACAGACGAACGCAAACCACTGCGCCCGCGCTTAAGACCTCATAATGCAGGTCATGGCGGAGTGGGGTGTGTGTGTGGCGGCGGTTGCTGAACCGTGGTGTGTCCCTCTTCAGCCCAATTGGGCGGCGGCGTCGGACGGGAGTGTGGCCCTAATTGTTCCGGCCATTGTGGCGTTCCTCCCCCTGGTGGTGCTGGACAGGGGGAGCTGGCTATGTGGCGGGCAAATGGGAGAATATGGTGGTAGTAGCCACATACTTCTCCCCCAACTGGCCGCTCATAGCCTTCGAGGGACGCCTCGAGAACTTGGCAAGGGTGCTGAAGAGGGAGGCAAGCTCAAGCACAGCGGGTAGTAAGCTTTGCGCACGGCATGCGTCACCCCTCTTGACGCATAATGCCCTATTTTAGGAACGCAAAACGCCCTAGACGTGAAATGTCTTAGGCGTGAAATGTCCTAGACGCAAAATGCCTTAGAAGCAAAACTCCCTAGACGTAAAATGCCTTAGACGTGTAATGTCCTAGACGTGCCTTAGGCGTAAAACGCCCTAGACGCAAAATGTCCTAGACGCCTATATTCCCAAAGGGGTAGGCAGAGCACACAAAACATATATTTGGTGCCATTTTTAGCATGACTAGGTTGAAAGATCGACGAAATGTGTCTTTGATTGCAGTACATCGTAGTAATTCCTTAATAATTTTAACCCGTTAAGCGACTTATTGAAATATGTGACGTATGTGAATGTCTATAGAGTTCTATTAAATATAGCTGAAATAAAACTCTCACCTCCAGCAGGAAAGATCTTTTTATACACGACACATACATAGTAGTAAAAGTGATAGTACAAAGGCGAACTTATCCTTCACAAATTATCCTATGAAACTTCAAGGTGACCACTATACATCAGGTCGACCGTCTGCTTGTATGCCACTTGTTTAAAAAAAATTGACTTCTTAAATTTCGCCCATTTAGGACTTACTGCGTGTAGGTCATTCTACGTTTAGGACATTATGCGTTTAGGTAATTCTACGTTTAGGACATTATACGTTTAGGTTATTCTACGTTAAGGACATAATGCGTTCAGGTCATTTTACGTTTAGGTCGTATCGCATCTAAGGCATTTTGCGTTTTTGACATTTTCCAGATTTAGGGCATTATGCGTCGGGAGGGCCTCCCCTCCCTCGGCCCCGCCCCGCTCCGTGCGGTGCTGAATGCCCAGTAACCACGCAGTACGGATAATTCTTTTAGGATTCACAAATTATAATTTTAAAAATACCTACCATTTTTTTTTCAAAAATGGAGTCTATTAGTGATACCAAATGCCTACAAAAAATTTGGACACTGATTAAAATGTCACCCTGTATTTTCCAAATGTAATGCTACTCATGAAATGTAATTTCTTTGTAATGATTGTTTATACTAAAATAAAAAGAAACAAAATATATATTGGGGGTTTTCCAACTTTTCTAAGTAGTTAAACAAGATACGTCACAAAGTTCGTCTGGAACCCCTTGTGGTTACTGCTACTGCTACGTGAAATGTCGATACCAATATACTTGCCAACACTATGAGAATGATAAAATAACGTCGCTGTCAACGCCCAAATGGGCGATTAATTTGCGTTCACCATTTCTCTAGCTGCTTGACCGTTTTATTTTATACTTTGTTTCGTTTAAATACAGTGGAAATTCGAGTGAATCGCTTTTTTAAATGGTTCAGCCTACGAATATTTTTTTTGCAAGCCGTTAATTTTTATTTGGATTTTCAAGGTTATTACTTGAATGTGTTTGGGTTTGTTTGTAAAATATAAGTACAGACAGTTACACATATATACTACTACTTTTTTAACGCATTCAATATATCTAGGGTGATTATACCGGTTACCGATCACTAGTTATCATCATCATCATATCAGCTGAAACTGCTTTACTGCTGGACATAGGCCTCCCCTAAAAAGTGCCAAACAGACCGGTCCTGCGCCACCCACATCCAGCGGGCTCCCGCGACCTTTTTTTATACCAGGTCATCATTCCACCTTGTCGAGTGTCCACCGACGCTGCGTCTTCCGGTAACGTGGTCGGCCACTCGAGAACCTTTCCGCCCCAACGGCCATCGGTTCCACGTGCAATGTGCCCCGCCCACTGCCACTTAACTTTGGCGATTCGGAGGGCTACCTATAATTATATCAAACCACCTGTTACAGTGTGCCGGTTTGCGAAGGTTCTTACTAATTTATTACAGTAAAATCCATCAAGCTCCGCTGCAAGTTAAATAAGGTTTGTTTTGTATAAACTACATAGACAACCGATGAGTTAGTAGAAAGTGACGCTGCCCTTGAAGCTGAAGGTGTTAGGTTTGAATCCCGGTAAGTTCTGTTTTGTAACTTTTCAGTCTGTTGGTCATGTCCATGTTGGGAAAAATCGAACCCAATCAAAGTACACAGACGGTTTTTTTCTTGTTTTTGAGTGTCATTTTAATTAAAAATGCCTCGTGACTCTCAAACTTTTTTAGCAGTTATTGTAGTATCCACTTAAGGAGCTCATCTAGGGCTCATGGAGGGACGTAACTCGTAAAATCCTTGCGGTTTACGGGCACTTTAGGTGTGTGCTGTTAGTTTATGGGGAGCATAGACAAGCATTGTATACACACCAAATTGGCAGGGTCCTTCGTTTAACTCTTGTTATTAGGGAGGTTAAATGAAGCTACGGTAGCCTAGTGGTTCATGAATGCGGCTATCAAGCAGCGGTCGGTGGTTGTAATCCCGGCTCGTATCAATGAGTTTTACGGAAGTTATGAACAGAATATTTACCGTTAGCTTTTCGGTGAAGGTTAACATCGTGACGAAACCGGTCCAATCCCAATAAGTAAATATTTATTAAGCAGAAACGTCCGCTAACGAAATTCCAAATTTCGATTAGAGTGAAAAATTTAAAAATTCCAGACGACGGACGGTAGACAGATTCCAGAGATTGTGGGTTCAAATCCCGCTCGTGGCGAATAATTTTTCATTTTTCCTCTTTGATCGTTTGTAATCCCAATAAGGTCTAGTTTTGCCACTGGGTTAGTAGGTTAGATGGCAGTCGCTTTCGTAAAACAAGTGCCTATGCCAAATCTTGGGAGTTGGGATCAAGTGTCAAAGCGGACCCCGGGCTCCTTTAGCCACCCGTAATAACGCTAGGAGGATGATATTACGCCCAGTGGGTAGTGACCGGTCATGGGTTCAAGTGCCGGCAAGGGCATTTGTGTGATAAGCATGAATATTTTATTCCTGAGTCTTAGGTTATGTGTTTTATGTATTTCGTTTGCTTTATCCGCTCGTTGAACAACACAAGCTTTATTGATGTGATGTTGCTGGGTAACTTAATCCTCTAAGGAAGGTGGCCTAAAGCGGGCATGGTGCCCAAAGCGGGCACTGGACTTAATATTACCGTTTAAAATAAGAGCGGGACCTTTAAGCGCGACAGTACCCCCCCGCCGCCCGCGCACCTCGCGTCATTCGTCCGGCTCACCTGCGAGCACGCCGTTAGACGCTCCGTCGAAAAAATGTTTTAGGATGTTTTTTGAAAAATATTTGTAGGTATGTTTCGTGTGTTCTCTCATTTTTGATGTTTGCAGTGCTATTAGCAATGCCTGTTAGTTATTAATTACTTATCCGGCTGCAATACCGTCACATTAAACTGTCTGTGTCTCAATAACTTGAGGTTAGATTTTGCTTGCATATTTTATGTGGCGAAAAAGGCAAAGCGGGCAGGGTAATGCGGGCACTGCCCGCTTTGCCCAGTGTGTTTTATATAAATATAGATAGAGGCTGATTATGACTGATATATAAGATGTTAGTAGCTATTATCTATATCCTGTAGAAAAAATAGATCTGTATAGTTTGTTTCTTTTTTTTGAAGACGCTATTTTTGTTTTTTTTTTTTTGTGATTTTCCTCTATGATTGCTGCTAAGAGATTATAATATACAAATACAAAATAGAATCATGATAAGTTCTTGATATAGAATATAGGTAATAGATAGAGGCCGATTTTGACTCATTATACCGGGTGGAAAGGCACGACGATCCCTTCCGCAAAAGGGGGTTTAGACTGAGTACAGTATTTCCTCTAAATAAACTAGGCTCATATTCATAACCGTTTTGAAGTTATAGGCAGTTAACTTTTAATGCAAAATACTGCAAGTGACCACCCTCATTAGGGTCAGTAACATTTTAACAATTACACAAGAGTCAGTGACCTTTATCAATACGTATAAACGATAATTAGTACGTATAGTAATAGTAGGGTTGTCACAGAAGAACATTAATTAATTTTATTATTTTTAATAATTGATCGTAAAAAAAAATCTAAACATTACGAATCGATTTTCCATCACTTAAACTAACCCCCCTTTGCGGGAAGGATCGTCGTGCCTTTCCACCCGGTATATAAGACTAGCTTCTGCCCGCGACTTCATCCGCGTGGATCTCGTTTATATCGTAGCTCCATACAAACTTTCACCCCCGATTTCACCCCCTTAGGGGATAATTTCCGAGATAAAAACTATCCTTTGTCCTTCCCCGGGTTTCAAGCTATCTCCATACCAAATTTCATCTCAATCGGTTCAGCGGTTTAAGCGTGAAGAGATAATATATAATATATGGATATATGGATAAATTTTAGTAGCTATTATCTATATGCTGTTGAAAAAAACAGATCTTTATTGTTTGATTTTATTTTTTATGAAGTTTTTTTTGTGATTTTTCTCTATGATTGCTGCGAAGAGATTAATATACAAAATTGAATGTTTTGTTTTCTTTAGTTATGGCTATCCCATTACGGTACATTATGTGCGTGACCGCTTTACCCCAGCCCATGCCCGTTTTGCCCTAAGCGAATGCCCACTTTAGGCCACCCCCTGGGGCAAAGCGGTCAATCGTAAGGGTTTTGTAAATTGCGTAGAATTATTTTGTTTTTAATTTTTCGATAAATTAAGCCATACTCCATCGGAAAGTGTTTAATAATGGACCTTGTGGCAAACAAATGAATAATGTTACTGGGTTATAAAACATTTTTTTTTCAACTTTCCGTTAAGGTGCCCTCTTTGAGCCACCTTCCCCTACGTTTTTTCTTCAGAAAAACAGATACCTACTAAAAAAAGGACCGTCTATTCAATCTTTAGTCCATAGACCAGATATCATTGGGATCAGTGCTAGATAGAAATGCCAACAGCTCCAAGGCTAAAGTTTATTACTTCTCAAGTATGGGGCTTCATTGGGTTTTATTGCGATTACTTTGCAGAGATTCCTTCTCTTTAAACACGGTTTCACATTGTACAGGGTAAGGTATTCGAGACTTTTTATCAACAGTTTAGTTTAGACGACTGGACAGACTAGTACCCACTAGTGATGCTGCGTACAAATCTGATGGTCCTTTGTGTGATTCAAAATTCAAAAATTCAAAATTCAAAATTATTTATTTTTAACAAAGGTTTTTCACATGTGTTCGTTTCCCCCTTTTAAGTTAAACACTTGTATTAGGAGGAAACGCTCTTTCATACAGGTAGTAACTGTATTAGAATCTTTGTAAACATTTATAGTGCTGTATCTTTTGTTTTTACCTAAAAGTACTTTAAGAATGGACCTTTGAGCACGCTCGAGAACCAAGAGTTTAGTTTTGTGAGTGCCCCCCCCCCCCCCCATACAGGTAGACAGTAAAGAACGATGGACTGAACTAAGGTTTTATAGATATAGATTAAAAGTTCCTTATCGTAGATATGCCTCAAGTATTTAAATAGCCATATGAGTTTACGTATTCTATTTGCAGTAATTTCGATTTGTTGGTTCCAAGAAAGTGATTGATCTATGTGGACACCTAAATACCTAGTGGAGGAGACATTTTTGAGGTCAGAGCAAGTACAGTTATTTGATTATACATACATACATACACTCACGCCTTTATTCCCAAAAGGGGTAGGCAGAGCACATGAAACGTATGTTCCAGGGCCACTTTTAGCATAAATGTGGGTATAAAAGATCGACTAAATGGTTGTGATTATAGCATTTATACTAAGTATTTGCTTCTAAGTCTTAGATGTTTCTGTGTATAAATGCATAGAAAACTTCCAAGTAATGGGTTAGAGTATAACTAAATATATTATACTTATATTAAATATATATTCGTCAAGTTCCCATAACACAAGCCTTATTGGGGTTAGTTCGAGTTGTGTAAGATTGTCCCATAATATTTATTAAGTTTTTTTTATTTTATGTATATTAGTTCTGCGATATTGTGTAGTAGTGGCAAATTTTGCGATATTTAGAAAATGCTCAAAAGTTTTTATAATTTCAAGTATATTATCATTCATTTTATTGAAAACGGTGATCCACCAGAGTTTTCATATATTTGACCTATGTGTCAAGTATATGGAAGCACAGTACTTGCGTCTTCTTTGGATATTCACCCTTATTGCGCTATAACTGCGACCATAACCGGGCCTGTCCCCATATTCTGTACCTCAACGCTCACCCACAAATATATCTTGATACCGCCATGCGTAGTAACTAAGCGTAGGTAGAGGTCTAGTTTCGTGACGGGCGACCGGCGGGGTGAGACGCATTAACGCGTAGCGAATAACAGCCCGGTTGGCATATGTGGAGACGGCTCCCAAGGACGTGTTGTGTTGAGAGTGAGACCCGCTTTCGTCTCTATATATCAACACAACGAATAATCAATGCAATTACTAAAAAAATGGTAAAGTACCAGTGTCTCGGCCCTCATTACCAGTTTGTCGCATTCGGTGTTGAGTACTGTGGCGGTGGGGTCCAGGTGCAAGGACGCTTTTTAAAGAATTATCATAAAACCTTGTCGACACAACTGGTGACCAAAGAACTTGGTCCCTTCCTCGCTCAACGCATTCATATTGCGATTCAGCGAGGTAATGCTGCCAGCATATTTGGCATGATGCCGCGGGGTCCTTATCCAGACGTTTTTTAGTTTTTAAGTTTAGTTTTAAGTAGGTAAGGTTATTTTAAATTTTACTAAAAGGTTAGAGGTCAAGTAGTTTTTTTAATTTGCTTTTGTGTAAATATGCATTGTATTATAATTAACAACTTAGAATAGTTGGAAAACCCCCGATAATTTTATTTCAAAGTGAAATATCTCAAGAACGGCTGAACCGATTCTGTTGAAACGTAGCTGAGAATAACCGCCATCTCGATGACGTGAGCTTTCGGACAAAAAAAATGGTCCATTCGTTTAGGAGCTACGGTGCCACCGACACGTCAAACTTATAACACCCTTAAATGGTCAGCCGCGCTTCTGATTCTTCTAGAATCACCAGCGTCGATACTCGATAGGCTACGGTGTCTGCTTACCATCATCCGGTTCGTATGCTTGTTGACCATCGTCGTACCTTAATATCAGAAAAACGTATTATATTAATTTGTTGGTAGTTTACACTAAAAAAATTACAATTTCCATTTCATTCTCTTCTCTCGTTTCGAAATTATGAACTCTTTAGTAATTCACTGGATTACTGGACTAATGTAAACTCGGCTTTATCGAAATCCCCTCGATTGTAGACTCTAGATTAACGTTCCACATATAGCCTCGTTTATTCAACTTTGATAATCAAAAATCCCATTACATCTGTCGGGTCTAAACAACCCGTTATAAATCAACAAAAGTTGACCAATACTGGAATTTTATATTTTCACCCTAAATTGGGTTCGGAGCTGTACGTCGTCGGGCGAAGCAAAAAATTAAGACTTTTTACACTTCACCTGTTTTCTTAGTTAGTTTGTCAATGAGAGACAAATCTTGCAAGTAAAATTTGACCGGTGACCGATTGAGCTGTAATAGTTTAAATAACAATTCAATAAGTAACACAAACTAATGTGATGATGCAGACAGAAGTGGCCATGGGAATTCATAACTTAACCCCGTTGAATTTGGACTCGTTAGAATAGTTTAAATGATTATATGTATAATAAATGACGGTAGGTATACAGAAAAGAAAAGAACGGTTGGCATGAAAAGCCTGTACCAATACTTTTTTTCTCAGAAACTTATTTAAATTTGAAAACATTTTTTTGAAAGCAGTGTGAACTGCATGTTGCTAATTGCATAATACGGCATAGGAAATTCAAAATTTAATTGCCATCGATAAAGGAATTTTTTTTTGGTTTTTTTTAAATTTTTATTTTGATAACTATATGACTTGGCCATATCACCCCTTTTTGGCTTGACGTACTTTTAGGACACGTCCTGTACCTTCGATACCTACCAGACCATATGTCGATAAAAGACTTTTTGTATGGAACAATCATTCTGCATACCCACTTCACTCTTCATTTTTCAGCCAGGTCGTAAATTACAGGAAACACGTCGTTTTAGCCGCGTATAGAACACATATCTACAACATAACACACCCAACAGACTTTGGGAGGAGCACAAGTCTAAATAAAAGGGATATAACTGATCGCAATCATTGTTTTACGTAGTGGAATCACACAACGGAAAGCATTTAAAGCTTTCAAAATCATAAATACGCATTTATTGGGGGAGGAATAAAATAATAAACCTCTTGACGAAACATTTCTATACAATTATTAAATTGAAAACTGTGTCGTCATTGTGAAAGTAATCACTCAAAGTAATGAAGTTAAAATAATTTCTATTTAAGTAAACAATAAACAATGCTCTTGAACCGAATACCTAAAAAAATGCGAATATCTTCAATTCAGACTCAGAAGCCTCTAGAATATTCTAGTGTTGCGCGTTTGTTTCATATATATTACATTCCAATTCGGAGAGATAATTATTATAGAACAATATGAGGATTTAAGATATTCTGGATAACATTTCTTTTGTAGCATATCTATAACACCTCGAATTTAAAAGTCAAAGACATTCATCATTATCATCATTATATCAGTCGAAAGACGTTCACTGCTTCCCCAAAGAGTGCCACAGTTACCAGTCCTGCACCACCCGCATCCAGCGGACTCTCGCGATCTTTACCAGGTCATCAGTCCACCTTGTGAGACAGCAACATTATAGTCTGAAAACCCCGTTTAAGTGCCGGGGTAATCGACATGGCCCTATCTCGCTAATTCACCTATTAGAACTTTAGCCAAGCTGTCACAGAACTTTCTCAAACTCGTCTGAACTCGCCCGAAGACAACTGAACGTGACTAACAAACGACTCGCTCATTGGACCAATTAATCGATTGATTATTACGTCCCCACCAGCCCCGTGCTTCTGAAGGCAAGATTTATAGACTGAGGTTCATTTGGTGAGAGAATTGCTATTTTTCTCTGTGGACGATTAAGGTTACTTCCGGTTTAGCGAGGCGAGGTATATCGTACTTTACCGAACGCTGATGTCGCATAGATTTCCTTACTTGTCATAACACGCTAAGTATTACATTTCCCCACTAGCATAATATTGCACGAACGCGGCGCGATACGCGCGACCGGTTTCCGTGTATACAAATATTAGTGCCCAACACATACATAAATGACCTCGGGATTCAAAGCCAGGACCTCAAATTTTGCAGGCAATGCAACTACACTAAAGTTGTGGTCAAGATCAATTCTAAATTACCAAATTTTTCAAGCAGTAGATATTTGGCATATTTCAATCAATTTGGTCAATCACTTTTAAGGTGTTAAATAGGTTATTCTTCCAATTAAAAGTACCGATTTATCAATTAAAGCTTTGTATCATTAATAAACCCGGTATCTCTTTGCTTCACAACAATTAATGATACAAACGAAGCATTGGTCTTTATTCGTAATTTTTACAACAAATGCAAAAATCAGGGAATGTGACGAATATAATAAAACTGAAAGCACCACAAAGAAAAACAAGTCAGATTGGTCAAACTACTCAAAGTGCATTAACGAGTGAATGAAGCCAAAGCAAGCGGCAATGCTGATAAAGGTGTCGTCCACGCGCCGCGCCGGTCACACTTACCCGATTAATTGAAATGGCTCCAGCAGACATAAAAAGAAAACCTAAGTGTACGCGGTGCAAGCTACAGAAGTCCTCTCGGATGATATATGATGGGTTTGAATCCCGGCTCGTAGCAATGAGTTTTTCGGAACTTACGGAATATTTACTGTTACATTTTCGGTGAAAGAAAACATCGCGAGGACACTGGTCTAATCCCGATAAGGTCTAGTTTCAAGTAGTGCCTATGCAAAATCAAGGGAGTAGATGTCAAATTGGACCCCAGGCTAGTTTAGGGCACAACCGGGAATAACGCTAGTAGGATGATGATAACTTTTATCGTCAATCTCTATAATGACAAAACACCGTAGTTGAGTTCTATGGTGCTGCAAAGATGCAGCAAGTATTTGTATTATAGTTGTATTTCAGTCGGTGCTGAGCAAAATCAAATACCTAATTAAATAACTTAGGGGTCAACTCAAATGAAAGTGAACATTATTCAAATGTTGATAAAGAAGAAATATAGGCTTAATACTCAAATTTCAAATACGAGTGAATGAAGCCGATGCAAGCGGCAATGCTAATAAAGGTGTCGCCGACAAGCCAGTCACACTTGCCCGGTTAATTGAAATGGCTCCGGCTCGGGCAAGAAACAAAACCTAACCGGACGCGGTGCAAGCTATAAAAGACTTCATCACATGGATAATTTATAAATTCACTCGTTAATTCAATTCGGTCGCTTTCCCATACAAATAAAATAGACCAACCTATTGTTTCGTACTTACGAAACACCCGGCAGGCCTCGAAATTTATCCCATCCATATATCCCATTACAACGTATAGAAAAGCTTTGTTAGAATTAAGATTGATTTTTCTTACGTTTGTGTAACATCGCAATGGTCTCTAATATATTTATGTATTAAAAATATCGTTGTCAGGTCCCTACCCATAACACAAGCAATACTACCATAGAGGCTAGTTCGATTTGTGTAAGATTGTCCACTATTGTTTAGTATAACGTGTCTTTCCCGGGCGTCCATTATGTATACTTTGTTTAGGTATTTTTACATTGATTAAGTAGTTCCGGAGATTACTCCCTTTAGGCATATCATACCGTAGGCATATCATCATTATAAGGCCTTATACATCCTAACAGACGATTTAAGCAGCGTGTACGTGAGAGACAATGTCTCTCGTGACTATATTAAGCCAATCCGGAATCGATACTTGCGTCCACATTGACGGACCGTGCCAATATCGGCTACCTCTTGAGTCTTGACGATTATGCCCCTTGGTGCGTTTGTGGGCTAGATCTTTGAATCAGGTATCATCCTGGAGCGCACTCATCACAGAATCATAGTATAGTAGTTCTCATAGTAGGCGCATACATTAACGCAATAATATTCGTATCGATCTACAATTCAGTCGCATCTTTTAAAATGTCCCTCAAAATTTTTTTGATTGCAACATTGCATATTCACACGCATACTCTTGCGCAGTCTCGTCCACACACATACTTTGAAATACACATATTTGTGCGTTACGTAACTACTCAATAAATATGCTTTAAATATTATAAGGAAATATATATATTTTTCAAAATTTTGTTGTATGTACTTAATCTTGTGAGTCTATATCCCTTTTATGTTGTATTATTTCAGTGTCTTCTTGCTTCTTAACTCAATGAAAATCAGCGTCACGGAGCGCGTTTCGTGGCTCGCTCCGTGACACCAAGCTGAGTGAAAACCCCTTAGCGTAATATTATGATTAAATACTACATTATATTATAAATAATACAATGCTGTATAAGCCAACTGTTCAACTTTTTCTTTGTTTAAATTGTAGGACTATTGTTCTTTTAAATCTTTTACGCCGATAACTTATTTTTTCTTTCTATCTACGAGTAAATCTCGCAGTTTGCACCACTTATTCAACTGCTATTTGCTTCCTGTCTAACGGGAATTCCCGTAATGAATCGGTGGAATTTGGCTCGCGTCCTAAAACACAAGTTTTTCAGACGCAGAATTAATGCGAACGGAAACTGAGGTGCAGGGAGTTCTGGAAATTGTTATTGAAATGTAACTGCTGAAATCTTAATGGACAAAATTAAGGATGGGTTCATTTATTATTTAAGAGGTTATTTTGGTTATCTACTATTTTATCATTGTGAAATAACAGTTGGTGATCATCATCCTCCTGGCGCCATTCCCGGTAATGCCCCGAAAGGAGCCCGGGGTCCGTTTTGACACCTAATCCCAAGATTAGGCATAGGCACTAGTTTTACGAAAGCGACTGCCATCTGACCTTCCAACCCAGAGGGAAAACTAGACCTTATTGGGATTAGACCGGTTTCCTCACGATGTTTTCCTTCACCGAAAAGCTAACAGTAACATAACACATCACAGGAACATAAGTTCCGAAAAACTCATTAGTACGAGCCGGGATTCGAACCCACGACCGCCGCTTGACAGCCGCATGCCTGAACCACGAGGCTACCGTAGCCGGCAAAATGTAATAACAGTTGGTGATATTTAGCGGATATTGCCTATATTGAGAAAGGTCTTTTAAATCTCTTTTACATACCTACATTTAAAAAAAAAACAAAGTTCATAATGCTTAAATTTCTAAATTTAAGAGGCCGCAGTAAGCTCGGCCTAATTTCACCTTCCCATGCAAACGGAGTTACGCTCTCATTTTAAAACTACGCGTTGGATTGTGACGAAACTTTGCGTATACAATGACATGAGGTATATCTATGTCTGTAATTAGATTATATGGTTCCAATTTATAAAACAAAGTAAATACAGCAAAAACTAGTTTTGTATGAAAAACTTAAATTCGCTGTATTTTTTTTAAACTAATTTCAGACATAGATATACCTCATTTCATTGTACATGCAGAGTTTCGTTACAATCCAACACGTAGTTTTAAAATGAGAGCGTAACTACGTTTGTATGGAGAATCGAGCTTACTGCGGACTCTTAAGCTAGCTTGCTAGAGGTCTCGAGAGTGTTTAAAGTGAGGAATCTCGATTTGTCTTTACAGCATGATTTTCGATGTTATGATTTCTTAAATAATTATTGTTATTTTGAATATGTTTAACCACCGACGCAAAAAGAGAGGTATTACATTTGACGTGTCTTTGTAATTGTGTGTCTGTCTGTGGCCTCGTAGCTCTTAAACAAATGGACCGATTTTAATGTGATTTTTCGACCAAAAGCTGACGTGAGCGAGATAGTTCTTAGCTACGTTTCAACACAATCGGTTCAGCCGGTTTAGAGATACTGAACTTTGAAACGAAAATGTCAACTAAGGCTTTTGTACTGCAATTTTATATCATGGCATAAAACAATCTAATCTAATCTTACTCGTATTATCAGCAACGCACGGGTGCCGGTTAATGTACGGCCTGATAATCCGCGTTCATCTATCTTTATCTCCTTCTTTTTGCACGAGTTAAAAAGAAACAGAGATACAGTGGACGCCGATTATTGCGACTTACACTAACCGGCATCCCGCTGTTAAGTAGTATATAAGACACATTTATAATAATCTTATCTTAAAAAAATTATTTTTCCACGCAATTGTGTTGAAAAATGTCTCATGAAACGCGTGAACTTTGATCATTACACCCCCAGCTCGATTAGTTATCACGCGAGACAAGATTTATAATTACGTTATCAAAATTACGCATTTTTTTTTAAACCGTCACCGTTACCCAAATTGAAACCGTTGACAAACCATTGAATAGATTATTAGGCAAACGGCTATTTTCAATAGACTGAATGCAGCTGAATAATACACACGGCCCATTGTGTCGCGACAAACTCCCCGGATTAAATATTCATCTGATCTATTCGAGTGCGGCCTGGTTTGCCATTGTTTTGTACACTTATGTCTGATAGATAAATTATTCTAGCTGCGGGTAATAAATAATTGTGTTTGCTGCCTTCTAACAGTCTTTGTTTAACCCGGGTTTCATTTGATCAAAGAATTGAGGTTATCGAGGAGTCTTCTGCGTAACCTTATTAATTATTTTTGATTTCAAGAGTTGAGTACACAGAGAAGGTCTGCGCAATTTGATTGTTTTTTAATTAATACCGCCGCTAAAAGTTATTCTAATTAATCTAAGGTAGACAAATCAGACACACAATTAAAAATGTAATACAGTTCCGACACGATACATGATATTGACACTATATCTTGAACTGCTTTTTAACCACCGACGCGAGGGGTGTTAAGTAGGTATAAGTTGACGTGTCTGTGTATCTGTGCGTCTGTCTGGCATCGTAGCTCCAAAACGAATCAATCGATTTTAATGCGGTTTTTTATCCGAAAGCTGACGTGATGTGAGGGGTAATCACGTAACGTTTTGAACGCGCGTTAGGACTGTCCAACTGTCATTTGCCCATATAAAAATTGACATTTAGAGCTACCTACCTAACGTATGTGCAATGCGTTACGTGATCGACCTGTCACTGTGCCACTGCTCGGATACATCATTAGAGGCTTCAGAGTTGAGGACAATTAGTCTTCCTAATCAGCAAGCCTTCTATGTCAATACTCAGGTTGACGATGTTACGGTGTTGGATTGTTTGAACAACAATTCGACCAATCAGAGCAGCCGCCACCCCGCCTTGTATCCTTGCATTAGTACTCAAATAGTGAATACATCTGAGCATATCTCGATCTAGACCAGCTTAAAAAGATTGGCTTTCCACGAGGCGCCTTACAGGCCACGACATGCCCCGTGATTTTCGAACAAGTGAGCGTAGCACACGAAGTTCTATGCTCAGTTTGGGCCGGCAATCGTTTGTCTGTCCGGTGTCCGGTGTCTGTCCGGTTGTTCGCCTCTACAGGTCGCATTTATCAACCGATTCTCGTGAAATTGCGTGGGCAGGTTCGTTACTGAATGAATGAATGAAAACATTTATTTCAAGTAACATCATGACTCAAACAGATAAATTACATATTACTTAAAATAAATGAGATGAGAAATTAATGATATACAATTTTTGGTCAGGACTTTTTAACCATTTTTTTTCTTTTATACAGCTTCACGAGTTCAGCTGCTTACTAGATAAATGTTCACGGAAAATGATTTGAATTTAGTTTTTATATATAATGTAATGTAACAATAATATATCGATTAGATATCTTAGAACCGTAACATTGCAGGCACGAGGAAACGCCTCTCTATATATGAGCCCCATTAGGTCTGCCCCAAAGAGTGCCACAATGAACGACTCTGCGCCACCATCCATCCATCCAGTGCCATCCATCCATCCAGTGGACCCCCGCGAACTTTACCAGGTCATCGGTCCACCTTGAGCGGCGGTACTTACATGGTCGCCACTCGAGGACCTTTCGGCCGCGACGGCTATCGATTCTAAGTGCAATGTGCCCCGACCACTGATACTTAGCAATTCGGAGGGCTACATCGGTCATTTCTGACGCGATCACGCACAGGAACTCACATAGCCCTCTCCTTTGCCGTTTGGGTGATTGAGGCTTCTAATGAGGATTTTCCAATTCATACTCATAAGTATTCTAATATTTATGCAACAGGCCAAAGCATCCGTCAAACGCTTAACAACCGTCATGATGTAACGACTCCTCCCAAAACAAATGACCTGTTATCCTTATTTATAAATTTGAAAAGTTCCCGAGGTGATTTACGCTCGACAATTTGTTCACTGTAAAAGCTGCTAAGCCATCGTAACTCTGCCAGACATTTATATTGCTTTTCGTTTCGAGGTACGTTTATTGATTTTATTTATGATATGTGCTTACAAAGACTTGTGCAATACCATTGACTCTCTATGGATACGCCACATTCAAAAAATGCTGCCTATTATCTTCTGTTTTGGCTGGGTTCCCTTTATCTGGCATAATATCGATTGTCCGAAATACACTCCGCTTAACAGTTATCGCAGAAACATTTTTAGCCGAATGATACTTTAGCATAATCATATACATAGCATAACTATTATATCGCATAACACTCATTTGGCAGAATTTTGAATTACAGAATAGTAATATGGCCGAGTTTAATTACGCAGAATTTTACGTAGTAGAACGTATATTCCGCTGAATTTCTTGAAGCATACAACTAATATCACCGACTTTATTTTTGCATAATTTTATGTGCCAGAATATACGTTTCGCCGAAGCCGTTCAAATATTGACGTGCTGCTATGCCGGAAAGCGTTCTCTAAGGCAGGTCGGTGTAGGTGCGACGAGCGAAGCGACGACTCTAAAACGCGCGAGCTAAGCGAGTTACGAATTGTTTATCAAAACTACTAACTTGCACTCTAAATTGTACAATACAAAACTACTAACTTGCACTCTAAATTGTACAATACCTATTAATACGGAATCAGTAGGCAGTAGGGAACAAGGACTTAGTGGCAAACCCGACTCGGATCGCGGATAGGTTAGAATAGAAGATTAGCTAAGCTCCCGCTTCCGTCTTCGAGGTTGTTTTTTTTTATAAAAGAGGAGAAAACTTGTTTTGCCAAATGAACGTTTTGCCAAATGACAGTATACCAGCTAAATATTATGCGATTCAAATTTCGGTGACACGATTATTCGATCATAGGACTATTATTGCAATCGTCATTATGCCAATGTACTATTCTGCCTAAGTAAGTTATGCGAAATCACTGTATGCAATGAATATGCGAAAAGTAATTCTGCGAAATGATGATTCTGCCAAGGGCTGTTATGAAAAATAAAATTATGACAATCAATTTTACGCAACATAATAGTAACCCGTTTTGGCTTTGTGTTAAATTAAAATGCAAGCCGCAAAATGTGGGGCGTTGCATATAGCGGCTAGCAATTTCGGAAGTTAAGGAGAACAATGAAATGTTCTCCTTAAATATGAAATATTCAACAACGTTACGATCATGTTCTTTATAAAAGCTTCTGAAATATTTCCGTCATAATTAATTTGATTGATCTAATGCGATTAGTCCCAGGCAATTCACATTGCTAAATTATCACATTCCCAGGCAATTCACATTGCTAAATTATCACATTCCCAGGCATTCACATTTGTAACTTATCACATTCCCAGGCATTCACATTTCTTAATTATCACATTCCCAGGCAATTCACATTTCTAAATTATCACATTTCCAAATTTTTCACATTCCCAGTTTTTCACATACTTACATATTCACAATTCTATTTTTTGGAAATATTCTTTATACTTGTGAGTGATTAGATCAGTTCCCCAAACGCGTTAGTTCCGCGTAGCAGAATTTCCATTCGCGTTTGCCCCCACTCGAGTTTGTTTTCGTTCATTTATGTCACCGTTGGCACAGTTCCCCAAAGGTATAGGTAGGTTAGGTTCGTTAGGTTTCTTCAGATGCCCGAAGGGCAAACAGACCAGAAATAGGAGCCCCGCTCCGCGGGGCTCCGTCAATATCGCTGCCGTAACCTCAAAATGCCTGCATCACATTTTCGTCGTTTTGAGGTTACGGCAGCGATATTGACGGAGCCCCGCGGAGCGGGGCTCCTATTTCTGGTCTGTTTGCCCTTCGGGCATCTGAAGAAACCTAACGAACCTAACCTACCTATAAGTGGCCACTTTGCGTTTTAGGCATAATGCTCGGTGGTCAAACTGCAATGGTGGTACGCGGAACTAACGCGTTTGGGGAACTGATCTAATCACTCAAAGAATGGGGTCAGTGAAAAGTTGGGACTGTGATGAATTGGGACAGTTGAGAATTTGGAATATAAAGAAATAGGATTGTGAAAAAATCGGTTTTTGAAAAGATGGCATTGTGAAGAATTGGGATAGTTAAAAAAATGGAATTTAAAGAACTAGGATTGTGAATAAATGGGTTTTTGAAAAGTTGGCGTTGTGAAGAATTGGGACTGTTAAGAACTGGGATCGTGAAGAACTGGGTCTGTGAAAATTTGGGTTTGTGAAGTACTGTGCCTAATCGGATGACTTATTAACAACTTCAGTAACTTTAACATCTTCTTGATTTTATAAATTACCAGCTTGCGCCCGCGACTTCGTATGCGTTAGCCCCGGATAAAAAAAACTAGGTATTCTATATTTTAATCCAGGCTACATACTATGTTCGTGCATAATTTATTCCAAATCGATTGAGCCGTAGGTATAAGCGTGATACCAAAATATCCAAACTACCTTTCTTTTCTTTCTTTTTATTTATAATATTAGTAGGATAATAGACCAAATAAGAGAAAACACATGAAGCGATTTTTGTACTACTCGCTCTATATTTTTTCCTATGTTCATTTTCAGCAACAGAAACTATTTACCGACCTAGATGTGGCTGATCCCAAAGTTTCGTATTATTCTTGCATGCCGTTTTAAAATGAGAACTAACATATTAGGTACTTACGTTTGTATGTGGAGTCGAGCGTCCTGGCAGGAATACTAATCCGAAAAGTTACACAATCACGCAGGTGTCCCTGATTCCAAACAAAAACTTCACAGAAGCTTTTAGCCCTTTCGGACTTTCGTGCGGTCTATAATTTATTCCATTAAACTAATATTTATTCAATCTATCGTTTAAAGCGCCGCTGCCCCTTGTAAATATTTATGAGGTAACTTATTTAATTTTCGGTCACGGTCTTCGTCCTTCGCGGACCACACTAGTTCGGAGGGTGGCACGAGACACGAGCGTAACTCATTTATGTGCTAGCTTGTAGCATTTTAAGTCGGTGTTTCTGTCTTCAGATACTGATGGGTAGATTGAGTTAGGTAATAGTGCTGGCGGATTCGCGGAAGTGTGCGCAAGCGTTCCTGGCGTGGCTAGAACATCGTGGGGTTTTAGACGGTAGTCCGGGCGGTTCCCGGGAGTCCGTTATACCCGTTCTGGTACCCAAGCCAGGCGGGATGTTAGAGCATATTATGCTCTAAGGGCGGGATGCAAAAAGTATTTGGCCGGCAAATAAAACAAACAGTTATAAGTGCAAGTTGTGAAATAAGTACTCTAATATTAAATCTAGTTTAATATTGAAATGTATAATGTGTATGCGAAGTCCCCAATTGGCATTTAATACAGCGTCCGAACTACGACCCGCACCTAAACTGCACCGCTCATGAAAAGAGTTCCGTGCCCTTAAGGTGAGTCGTATATATACGGTAGTGATGATGATGATGACGGTGATGATAATGATAACGATGATTTTAACGACGGGTTTAGCCTAGTGGGTACCTAAAGGTTGTGGCACGAATATTTTTAAGGATGATGATAATAAGATGACATACAAATTATTCGCTGTCTTCTCTATATTTAGGCCCACACAGGTACTCACTCCCACAATTTACTTCCTGTTTACTTTACCCTTGTCCAGCCGATTGGCGTGCCCTTTATTCCTCCCGACAAAGAACAAAGGCTACATGAATTAAGGAAAAACACACGTAGGAGTTCAAGATAAACTAACGTTTCAAAACAGATAAAAGAGGACGATACTCGGAAATAAAATTGTGAGGAAAGTCTTATTTAAGAGTCCGTGTCGGCCCGGCAAAAGTTCGATTGTATATGTTCGATGTTCGATAGGTATATTACCCGTCTCCCGAGCGCGCCAGCGCAGGTGTCGTGGTGGGGGTCGAGCGAGGCTGCTAGGTCGGCGTAGAAAAGTTTTGATACTTTAACCGTTTTATCTGACTTTTCGTTTTTTAATATTTTTATGTATATGTATTTAAATAAAATATCAGGTAACGTAGAACAGTATCGTTCATTATAAATGTATGTATGTAATTAGTACCAATACAGAATTTATTTAAGTACTTGTTTGACGACCGCTTTAGCCTAGTTGGTAGTGACCCTGCCTACGAAGCTGGAGGTTCTGGGTTCGAGTTTCGGTATGCGCATTTATTTCTCCCTGAGTCATGGATATTGGTTTTTTATCTATTTGAGTATTTATTTATCTATATAAGTATTTATATAGTCGTTTAGTAAAAGCTTTAGGTACTCAAATTGGGATTAGGTCGATTTGTGAAAGATTGTCCCCAATATTTATTATTATTTATCTGTATTCATCTTAAAACTTAGGTTATTTATATTATTTACTAGTGGCTCTGTGAGTTGTAGACTGTATTACAGTAATGTTAGAGTTTTCTTTTCAGTTTCCAGGTTATCAAATTCTGGGTGAATAGTTTTTACCTGACTTATTCGTTTCTTGGTTTTAGTGTAGGTGTTCAAATAAAATACTAGGTAATTAAGAAATGTTTACACAGTTTATTTTTACTTGAGTAAGGTTAATAGCTATTCGTTCAACCCTGCATATTATGTCGGTGGTTTGTAAGTACTTGTGAATGTTACAAATGAAAAAGTGATGGCCGTTGGACCTTGGACCCCCCACAAAGTGGACTGATGTAACTAATAACAATAACTAATTAACAAATAATAAAAGCTTGTTTTATAACAAGTTTTTCTCCTTTAATTAAATTTTTACTTTTAATTTTTTTAATTTTTCCTATATTTGTTGGAGTTGCATATTCACGCCATATCATATAGATATTTCAAACGAGCCCAAAGTCGATGGGGCTGCGTCTTTTAATTACGGAGTTCCATGGCTACCTTCCAGCTCAATTATCAGACCCTGGTTACCATATAGAACCAAAGTACTCGTCAAGACGAATTACACGACCCCAAACTTGATGGGGTTGCGTCGTTTAATTACGGAGTTCCCATGACCACCTTCCAGCTCCATCGTCAGACCCTGGTTACCAAAGTACCCGTCAAGACGAATTAATCAAGCCTAAACTCGATGGGGCATGGGGTTGCGTCGTTTAATTACGGAGTTCCTATGGCTACCTTCCAGGTCCATCATCAGACCCTGGTTACCAAAGTACTCGTCAAGACGAATTAATCGAGCCCAAACACGATGAGGTTGCGTCGTTTAATTACGGAGTTCCTATGGCTACCTTCCAGCTCCATCATCAGACCCTGGTTACCATATAGTACCAAAGTACTCGTCAAGACGAATTAAACGAGCCCAAATTCGATGGGGTTGCGTCGTTTAATTACGGACTTCCTATGACCACCTTCCAGCTCCATCGTCAGACCCTGGTTACCAAAGTACTCGTCAATACGAATTAATCGAGCCCAAACTCGATAGGGTTGCGTCGTTTAATTACGGAGTTCCTATGGCTACCTTCCAGGTCCATCATCAGAGTACTTTGGTATTATATGGTAACCAGGGTTACCATATAATACCAAAGTACTCGTCAAGACGAATTAAACGAGCCCAAACTTGATAGGGTTGCGTCGTTTAATTACGGAGTTTCTATGACCACCTTCCAGCTTCATCATCAGATCAGCTTTATGTCATAATAATATTACATTGGCATCCAATTTATACACGCATGCAAAATTTCAGCTCAATCGGAAACCGGGAAGTGGATCAAATTTAACTTGCAAGATTTAATTACAGACAACGGATAGGTGAACTAAATAAAAGTTTATAAAAATTCAGCAAGTATCACGATCACTCGTAAAATAATTGACATGGGAGCTATACAATTCGTAAGTTGTCTCGATTAGCCTCACGAATGTCTCACTAGTATAGTTTGACCCCGACGCTGGTAACAACTATGTCTAGCCGGAGATCAAAATAATATTTTAGTCGAGGGGTAGCCTTCGTGAATAGCCACAATTACACGACGTACAGGTCCGACCCGGACAACGGCTAAGCCGGTACTGCCGAATCGAGCGCCGTGCACGGTGTTTTATTACGAAATTTAGTGTGATTTCAAATATTTTTTATGCTTAAATTTACTTCTACACATAAATATATTTTTGTTTGTACGAATAGCGCTTAAACTAGAGTTTCTTATTATGGCTTCATATTTTTGAAATAATGAGCTAAATGGCCAAAAATACTGGCGATTCTTCGTGTGTTTTTACTCAAAAGTTGTTGGATGGAAATACGGTTTTACTCAACTATTTAATATGTAACTTATAAAATGTTTTCCGATTATTCCTAAGAAGACTATCATTCCAATATGGCTTTATTTGTTTCATGTCGGTTAGAAATCAAATAGTTCTTCAAATCCACGTCGTTTTACACGTCTCCGAGCGAAAATT